>CM055197.1:22644861-23125461 GCA_029224185.1 Karalla daura
AAATCTCACGTCTCGGCTCTCGCGTCGCCTGAACTCCTATTGTGGACGTCTCTCCCTACCAGAGGCTGAAAACCGATAGCCGCCTAAGCCCCAATGAAGATGCCAGCGGCAGCTACCACCAACGACAGGCTCACACTTCAGAGAGAAATGGAGTTCAAAGTCTGTAAATATGTAAAAGCTCCATCTGTTCTATCTTGCATAGGGCAGACAGTAGAGAAGAGCAGAAACGGGAAGCAGCGAACACATCTAATGAACCGTCTTCAGTTATCGTTGGGAGGAACACATATGGAATACATATATATATGTATATATATGTACGTATTCCATTTCAATGAAGCCAGTACTCACTAAGGTTTGGTCCAGCTGCGTGGTTCCTCCCTGTCAGTCCTCTGTTCGGGGATGACCTGCAGCCAGTGATGGGGAGGAGGGAGGCTCCTCTCCGCTCTCTCCGCTCTCTCGCTGACTGAACCCTCCCTCTGGGCCTGTGGCCTGTGGCGGCAGCTGATTTTTATCAGGGTCCGCTGGCTATTTCGGGAGGGTGGGCTGGCGGCCGCGGCTACTCGCCTGACTCAGTCGCCTCTGTTAGTCACCGGGGGACTGGGGCAACCCACCCCCCCTCCAGCACCTCCCATTCCCACAGGGGCATTGTCATAGCGCTATAACGGGCGCGCGAGGTGGGACCTGGAGTATGTGCGCGTGAGGGCGTTTGGCCGGGGACAAAAAAACCTTTCGATTGTCTTGCTTTCACGGAGGGGCACGTGACCTCGTCACATACGATTGGCTGGATCGTGACATGGACCTGGTTTTTCCGTCTGTGGAAGCATGATTTCAGACTCTTTTCACTGTTGTGACGCGCTGTTTGTTTCGCGAGCCATCCCAGCTGTGGTAGTTTTGGTTACGCTTCCGCCAGGCGGGTTTACTCGTGCCAGGTGTCGGTTTCGGGACAGCGGGAGAGTCAAGGCTCGGAAAGTGAAGGGCCGCGTCAGTGTGGGAGCCCCCCAGCGCCAGCCTTCCCCCCTATCTTAAGCATGTGCGGCCAACACATAGCTATGCATTTACACCACCACCTAACCTCTTTATTTAGGTTTCCTGCTCCTCTCGGGGGCCAAAGGACGCAGAGGTCAGAGCTCAGCAAGCTCTGTGAGGAGAGCCACTGTGCCGCTTTAATTCCTAGAGACCTTGATCTTGACATTTTACCCCCAACCCCCCCCTCCTCGGTAACTTAGCCCTGATTGATTGCACACGGTGGATGTGTGGGGACGATTCAGCCTTTGTGTTTATCTCAAACCGGCAGAAAGGGGAACAGTGCTGCTCAGAGTTTGAACAATAGTAGCTTTGGTGTTCTGAAAGCGTTTCAATAATGACAACAGTGACAAATATGGCCGTGGTCTCGTGTTTTCGGGGATACCCTGGCAGCAGGCTCACCTGACCAGTGTCTGACCGCTCTGTTGGCCGACTGTGGGAGCCCATTCACCATCTTGCCTCCTTCCACATGGCCATTTCTCTGCGGATAGACAGCACATGAGGTGGTGAGCAGGCTGGCGCACACTTCCAAACTGAACTGAGAACGTTCCCCAAATCCCATCAAGTTTGAATTGGATTGGAATTGAGGTTGCAAACGGGAAGTAGAATCGCAATTCAAATTTGAACCGAAGGGAACGGAATTTCCATGAGGTTCCATGAATTTCGATATATTCCACAATCATGCTTTACAGTGTATTCCACACTTGACTGACACTTGACCTTTCATACAAATCATTGTTATGAACTTCATGCTCACATATGTTAATACAGCAAATGTTCTTCATTGACCGTTAAGTGGATAAGCATCATCAATCAAACAGGTAATTTAATTTGATGTATCAGACCTTTCATATATTTAAATACCCCAGATATAACTCTGGAAAAGACTCATTTACTTGACTAATTTTCTCACTCATTTACTCGTGTAAGTAAAGAGAGTATTACAAGTCATTCAAAGTGTTTATGTTTAACATTTGCATTTGTAGAATTTGAGCCGGAACCTTTGTTCCCCGTTGAAAGAATGGGCTCGAAAGGAATGTCACTGAACCGCAGTCCATTTAATTCCAGCCACAATCCAACATAACGAAGGGGCACAGCCTGTTCAAGTCGAGCTCCAGGCGTCGAAATGATCTGAGTTGACGTTCCAAATCCAGAATTTTGCACAACCTCGGTGCGAACACGAAGGCCTCGGCAGGTTAATCCCCTTAAAGATACAATCTGGAGCCAGCGGGAAACCTCTGGGTTGCCTCTACAAGAGCTTAAAACAAAAGCATAAAGAAAAACACTACGCTTTTCAAAACTATGTACTACCCTATGCAAACACTTGTTTTTGGATTTTATCTTGTCTAGTGAGAAGTCACCAAAATAATAACAATAATACTAATAATGATACTTCTGGCTTCTACAGAGACACTGTGTGAC
Organism: Karalla daura; assembly: GCA_029224185.1. Lineage (NCBI taxonomy): Eukaryota > Metazoa > Chordata > Actinopteri > Chaetodontiformes > Leiognathidae > Karalla > Karalla daura. The sequence goes on from CM055197.1 coordinate 22,647,307, forward strand.
TAGGCTTGGACTGCACTCGCCTCCGGAGCGCTATAACCCACCTGGCCGGCTGGCTGTCTGGGGCCGTCGTGGCCGCTCCTCTCCTGCGGGGGGCGGTCTCTCACCGTCTTCCCCGCACCGAGCCGGGGTCCGCTGTCGACGGCCCCCTGCGCCGTGGCCTTGGACTCAAACAAGGCCCGCAGCTCCCTGGTGCCTGCGGAGTCCCTCGGAGGGAGGCGGTCCACGGAGCGGCTCCGGGACAGGTCCGGGCTTCTCCCGGGGCTCCAGAGGGCCGCGGTGCTCCGGCTCTCCGGCCTCCTCCGTGGAGCGTCCGCGCCGCTCTGCCGAGAGCGATTGTGTTTGGACGGTGTTGCTGTTTCACGGTGTGTGTGACATGCAAAGGAAGGAACGCACTACCTGGAGTTTGACCTCCACTTTTCCAACACTCCTGAGATCGGTGCAGCTTTGGTACCTGAGGGAAATGTCAATATTGCCTTGTGATGTCAAGAATCGCTGTTCTCAGGTCAGGTGAACAACGCCGTTTTGTTGAACCTACTGTTGCACCAGCTGAGACACCGATTTCCTGAGCCCAGATGGCATGACCCCTGACCTCTCCTGAGCCCCTGGGAGGCTCTTCAAGGACTGTGTTCTCCTAAGGACAAACGCCTCCATTGCAGTCTTTCCACCTGAAGCTGACGTGATGGAGTTGCTGACACAACGAAAACGTTAGTTTGCCTCCATGCACTCAAATGACTGCGGACACACAACTTGAAGAGCGTAAAACGCAGGGACGAAAGGTATCAAAATACATTCACACAATAGCCCTACTGTCCTTGAGTGCAATAGAGGTGCAAAGAAAAAGCACAGAGATAGATATTGTACCTTCTACTCCACTGCATTTATTCATTAACCCCGCAGACACCACACAAGGTTCATTTGCCAAAATAACTGAGATCTCCAAGGAAAATTCACAACAGTGCACGGTATCTGAAATCCCTTAGCTCTGAGATGACACATACATTCGAGAATGGTTATGACCTGAAAAGTGAATATAACTTATGAGGAATTTTCCAGCGATTTAGTTTTAAGCACGCAGCTGAGGTTCGACTTCACTGAGTGATCATGTAACGAGCTCTCACACTTGACAGTCATATGATTCTGTTAATGTTTATGATCGCAGACTTAGCTTAGCTTGCCACTCTGCCCGTTTACTGCTGTTAAATCAACGCCTATCGCCATATCGTCGCCAAAAGCTTTGCTCGACTGAACAAAGAGGAGCAAATCTAACTTTTGATCAGACATTGATGAGCGTTTCAAAATTTAACCCTAACCCTAACCCTAATCCTAACCCTAACCCGTTCATTTAAAAACAGGTATATCCATTGGCATTGTAGGCACTCTGAAACACACAATACTGCAAACTCCAAATATCAACAGAGCCGCTCAGTCTGCTAAACCCGAAGAATAGATGAAGCCGTACCTGCAGAGAGGATTCACCTGTGCATCTCCGTCTTTGTGACTGGCTTGTGGCGTGGGAGCATCTCTCACAAGACCGGGCAGTTACTAGCGGCCAAAGTCCTCAGCAAACCGTGTGATTCCCGGCCTCCGGATGTGGCAGCCGCTTCTTGATGCATTTCGCTGACGGATCAGCGGAACGCACCGTGTGTGTGTTTTATTGTGGCAATAGATCACAAGGTCTGAAATCTGCCCCCCTCGCCATAAAGGCAGGAAATGACCAGTTTTTTTGCTGTTTTATTGTGGCGTCTAAACAGCGGGGACAGTGATGAGCGCGCTGCGCGCCGCGCGCTGCGCGTGGCCGGACGGCGGACCTGTGCGCGCCCCGGCAGCTGTTCCCTTTCAGGTGACAGCGCCGGGATGCCTGGCATAGCTCTGCGGCCGTGTCTTGCGCCGAAACGCAGAGACGCAGCGTTTTCAGCCGCCGCGGCTTCATTCCTAACCCCCCCCCCCCCCCCCCCCCCCCCCCCCCCCCCCCCCCCCCCGCCCGCGCTATTATTCCTCAGATGACAGCCGCACGTCCGGAGCACGCAAAGCGCTGATCCGCAGAATGCAGAGCGGAGGGCCCGGTGCCGCCGCACGGGCTCAAAGGGTGGGGCCGTCCCAGATCGCTGGCAGCATATGCGAGTTATATACGTGCCAGTAAACCTGGGAGAACTTTACACATCTCCCACTGTAATTATTAACCGTCATTAGGACTGGCTACATCACAGCGTGACCTGCAATGTGACCTCAGACCGAGATAATGAGAATTAAAGAAAGATCTTTAGTCTTTCGCGTGAGCTTTTGGACCCTGCTCTGTCACATCCTTGAAAATGCTCGTAGAGACGCTCGCGTTCAGCGAGTGAAGTGTGAAGACAAGTCAGGCAAGCTGGTCAGGGAAGAGGGGGCATCCCCTGACTTACCTGGACCAGCATCAGGTAGGAGCACAAAGTTTCAATGGGAGCACCGTCGCCATTCTGACAGTTAGACGCTCCTTATTGGGGTGTCCAAAAGATTCAATTGCGCACACTGAAAAACTCATGAATGGTCCGGCTTGTGTTAAATCAGGTTGTACTTTGCACTGAATGCTCTCTTCCTAGCCTGCAGTACGAGGGCTAAAAGGTGCCACTGCTGGCTTCAAGCCTTTTAGATTGACACTTGCTTAGCAGACATAAAATGAATGATGCTACTGAGCACGGCCACATCAGAATCTTGTCGCGGTTGTCTGTCCTTTCTATTGCCCTCAAGTGGCCAAAAAGCTGCTTTTGATTTTGCTGACAGGAAAGGAGTCACTGGACGGGCATATGTGGTCAGTGCTTTGCTGGCTTGCACGTTTGGCATTCTCATCGGACCAGCACACCGATGTTTCTGGCACTTCTGTCATCGGGGCCGCTTGACGCTTTGGACATGGCCATGCTGACCTCCAGTGGAGGAAGCGGTTCATTCATTTCTTTGAGGGCTAGAGAAAAGAGTGCGTCATTTAACAGCCAGGAGATGGCACCAGAGGGACACCCTTCCCCTGGCCGTGTGCGCGGTTGAAAGGCGTGAAAAGTGCATACTTGTAATGATTATGCCATGAGACAGGCCAGTGTGCGCGTCAGTGTTTATTTGCGTGCGGTGGCTATTTGCTTGGATCTCTGAGCTGCCTGTGTGCACTCACCTCAGTGTCGCACCAGCAGACTTCAAGAGCCTTGTGCAAATGCATGTGTCATGGCAAGTGACAGTGGAGTCAGACACGCAGGGAGAGGAGAGCCATGCTGTCGTCAGCCCTGAACGCATGTGTTCCCAGCTGCACTGGGAGCGGAGAGCCAATCGGTGAGGGACTGAGCTTGTGGGGGAAAGGTGGTGGTGGTGGTGGGGGGGGGGGGGGTTACAGTCTCACCCAGTCTCACCCACGCAGCTCCACAGAGCGGCCAGCCCTGGCTGCGACAGCTGAGAACAGCGCGGCTTCTCCTCCCGCAGAAGCCTCACATGGAGCCGCATGTGTGTGTGTGTGTGTGTGTGTGTGTGTGTGTGTGGAGGGGGGGGGGGGGCGGGGGGGGTGTGCATCCGTGCAGCATTCCTCCGGGGTGCGCACGCCTTTCGTGCCCAAGGCGCAGGCACACGGGCCACTGTGCGAGTTTGTAGGAAAGGTCACCGCGGCTCTCTGGCGAATGTCGACAAGAGGCTCATTGTTGAAGGGGGGACGTCAGACCCGATCACACAGCTGCTGGGCTGTTGCGGCTCGCACCGTTCACATGCGGCGACAGATAAGATCGCTGCTGAAAACTCCAGTCGTGTAACCTACTTTGCGCTGGGAGCTGTGGCTCGACGGGTTCCTTGCCACAGCGCTGCACAAGTTATCATGCACAGAAGACGTTTTGCAAGCCTCTGACTCTCTCTGTCTTGCTGCTGTGTTAATCAAAGCACCCGTCATAAGCATGCGTCTCTTTCGCCTTGCCTCGGAGCATTACATTAGCTCTGGGCCGGACCGCTTCTAGGTGTGACTGCCAAGCAAAGGCGTTTAAATTATGCATCGCAGTGCATTCCGGCCCATGCGCTGTGCATGGAAGTTACACTTGTTTGACCATGATGAATTTTACAGCACACATGTTGCACAGAGAGCACTTCGGGCTCCAGGATGCAGCCTCCGGGAGTGACTCTGCCACAGATACATACGGCGTTACCCTCGGAGCGGCCCCAGGAGCGCGCAGCAAATGCACTCGGCTCCGGTCCAGCGCCTGCCAATATAGGGCTGTCACAGGAAGTTCTCTGGTGTCGCTCCCCGGGCCGATATCAGAGACCCGGACACAGGGGGACGTCAGTTGAGGCGTCGCTTAAGGTGTCACCGTTGCGAAATCTCACCCAAACTCTTTATCTGATGCCATTGTCTGAGCGGAGCGAGTCAGACGCGCTCCCATTGTGCTGCTGACAGATTCTTGGCACACAGTTGAGTTCCGAGGCGCTTCTGATTCCTCCATTGGCTCGCTATTTGGAGATATTCTTTGCCTGAGCAGTTGGAGCAGTTTGGGTCACTTCACATGAGATTCACGTCGGTGCGTAACGTTTGATCAACATATGGCAACAGTTGGACGTTGCCGAGAGCAACATCTATACTACCCGGCCTGAAAGTCTATAGAGTCAGTCAAATAAAACCAGCGTGTCACAAATCAATAGCAAGGACCGCGTGTGTTTTTACTCAGAGACTCTCAACGCAAAGTCACAGAGACAATACAGTCTGCAGGCAGTAAATATTGTTTGCAGACAATAAACGCGGGGCCTCAACAACGTCTCCAAAGACTGAAACAGCGTGATCGACGGTCCATACGATGCTATACTCAAATTGAGTTCTGGAGCGGTATCAACGTGATGACCTCACACACAGCTTGCGAGGCAAGCTCGTGGCTCTTATCTCGTGCTACCGGGAAAACATTTCGGGATGGAAACCTCATCTACACATTCTCACTGGGGTTCGATTGCTCAGCACAGGCTCACAAAGCATTCGCACCCTTGACTTTTCTTCCATTCACCTGCGAGCGTAACTTTTCGTGTTTGGAACCCCCAAAAATCCCCCCCAAAAAAACGTTCTGGAAGAACAAGAGTGGGTCTCGAAGGTAACGTCTAAAGGCATGGGTCAACCTACAGCCTCGTTAAAAGGATCACGGATGGGAGAAAGAGCGGGGATGACGTAAAACGTGCCCGTGACAGGCGGCTGCGGCCGGGGTCCGTGACGTCCGCAGCCGAGGACGGCGGCGACGAGGGCTGCGCTGATTCACCGCCTTCTACAGCAGAGGCAGCCGAGCTATTTTTTGCCCCCGCCACCATGGTGACGACTGTCAAAGAATGACATCAGAGGCTGCGTAAAGAAGGAGCCAACTCGTGTACACATGTGGGACTGGAAAAGGATGAGCCAGGGTAGCTATTAATGACGCAGAGGGAGAGAAAGTGGGGGGGGGGGGGGGGGGGGGGGGGTGGATATTGTTCATTTCTCAATATCACCAGGGAGTTAACCAGCCTCGCCAGTCTTCATCGCTCTCCTGCACTCCCGCTGAACTTGTGTCCCTGCTTGTTTCTCTGACTGCCTGGCTGTTGTCAGGGAGGTGTTTTTCAGGCCAGCCATTCCTCGCCTGGTGTTATCATATTATCACCTGACTGGAAAGCACCAACGCGCCGTCCGGCACAAGCCCGTACTTCCTGTTATGCCCGGGGAAAACTGAGAGCGATCGTTGAAAAGGAGGCTAGATGCTTGGCGATAGTATCCGCAGAACGGAAAGAGGAACTGGGGCACGGTTTCACACGCTTGCTTGCATGCGGGCCATCGCCGGCACAGCTTGACTGAGGGAACGGGGCCACAAGAGCCCGTGGCAGCAACCTGAGAGGCTGCCAGAATGTAGGTTAACTATAGGTTACGTAACATGGACTCCGGACTGAGAGCTGAGTGCTGGTGGAGGTTCACTCTCACTGCGCTGTCAAAGGGGATCGTGTGTCGCACACAGAATAAGAGCAGACGACGAGGTTGAGGAAGGCCAGCTCCGAAATACTGAACCTGTCCTGGCTGGGGCAATGTGTCATTTCTGAATAGCTTTTTACTCGAACTCATTCATTCATTCATTCATTCATTCATTCATTCATTCATTCATTCATTCATTCATTCATTCATTCATTCATTCACCTGATTTGTAAATGGAATGAAATGCGACAAAACACAGTTAAATGAGGTTAGGAGTGTGACTGAGGTGGAGGATCAGATCTGCTGGATGCAGTGAATTGTGGCGGGATGTATGTGATGCTGCACAATCGGTGCGCTCAAGGCAAAGTGTAAATTTGCCTCCATGACTCATCCCCATCTCTGTGCGTGCTGCGCCCGCGTGGTCCAAGGGGAAACGCGGATCAAGCGCCGGACTAAATTAAGCGTACAACAAAGTCACGCTGTGTGAGGCAAAGACCAGCAGGAGGAACAGGAAACTCCAACTGAAAGTGCCCAAATGTATTTTTGGGGACGGGCGGTGCGATTGTGCTATGAATAGCCCGGGAGCCTCGCGTCGCGCTTTGATCACCTGCCGTTTGCAAGTCACGCCGAGGTCTCAGGGAGGGGGAGACGCACACAACGGATAGACCTTCAAGCCGCGGAGCCCAGCTGACGTCAAACTCAGCGATGAGAGCGACGCGCCGGGGCAGTCCACGGCCGAGTCTGGGCCGAGGGTCCGGCCAGTGCGCGCTGTTCACCCCGTAACGCCTCCCCGGTGTTTACTCCCCACGCAGGTCAGTGGAACGCAGAGGCGCGCGCGCTCTGCGACGATCCCGGCCAAAGTGGGTCACGCTGGCGCTGCGCGCAACACGCTCGCAGCGCCTCCTCCTGCTCTAAATATCCGCACCGGCGGCGCTTCGCCCCTCCAGGTGTGCGTATTTCTCCCCGCGCATCAACACGGGGTTCAGAGCTCGAGAGTGTTTTGGACTCGTCTGACCTCCCACTCATCTGTCTGTCCATCTGTTAAGCCTCTGTTTGTCTCTCCGAGCGGAGCTTCCTCTTCCTCCGAGTTGTGGACACAGAGTGGCCTCTCATTATCTTTAAGCAGGGGCACAGGAATGTTAATCCACTCGCTTTACATTTCACACTCTGTATTTTTCGCCCCCAACAATCAGAGGTAGCGGTGCATTTGTGCACCCTGGCACAGCTGAATTTCCAACTCATGAATACATGCATTTACTAGAAAGAGAATATGGCAGGAAAGTGAGGCAGGGTTTACACCCATATCTGTGATCCTGCACATCTACTGCTTTTTTACACTTCAGGGAGTTTTTCTGGAATGCCTGACTTGGAATTCCACTGCTGGGGCGCCTCAGTGAGTCATATTACAGGCATGCAAGATGAGTGTCACCTTTAAGGTTGGACTAATTGCTGCTTTTAGAGGAGAAAGAGTAGGAAGAAATGAAATGGTGGATTTCAACCCCCAGGTGATGTCATTTGCATATTGTCAGCCAGAAAGAGAGTGACAGTGCTGTCAAAATTCTTGTCTTATGCGAGGCAAACTGAAAGTAATGGTCTACACTGAAATGAATTGAGTTGCATGAGACTGAACTTCAAGAGCTTTCAGGGGGCGCTCAAAATCTATAGTTTGGTATTTAAGTTCCCAAAGATTTCACCAGAACACGTGTGAGTCGCTACCAGTGCATATGGGACTGGAACATATCCCGATTGTTGTCCCTCACCACATGATCGACACTGTTGCCCTCTGACCTTCTGTTTTTATTGAATCCTATTGAATTAAATAGCAAAAGAGATGACGTACATGTCAAATGGGTGCAGGTGTTCTAACTGGTTCATAATGCTGACTGATTTCCTCATGACCATCGCCATCTGGTTTACAGGTTATTGATTTACCGGAGTATCCCTGGCTGTGACGGTGTGTGTGTGTGTGTGCGTGTGTGCGCGCGCGCGCGTGTGTGTGTTTGTGTGTGTGTGTGGGAAGCCGTGACAGCAGTGTCTCCAGTCTCTGCATGTGTCACCGTCTGCGTCAGGACAAGTCAACGCAGTCGCAGAGAGCAAGCAGCTCAGTCAAGATATGAAAACACCTGTCGTCCGTTATGTCAACCCTCAAATAACCCCTCGGTGTTTATCGGCTTCCTTATGCGAATGGACGCGTTCATACCGGACTCCGAACTTTTAAGCGAGTCTAATTGTCGACTTGGAGTGCGTTAGCTGCGGTCATTCCGAACGGTGCGACGCACAGCCGACTTGCTAGGGCGGCAGCAGTGCGCATGAGCAGAGAGGGCTATGGGGGGTTACTATCTCGGCCGTGTTTGCTCTTTGGGAGCTCCCAGGCTGAGCTCCGCTCTGAAGCTCCACATAAACACTGTTCACTGAGCTCAGCTGGCTGCTCCCCGCTCCGGACGCGCAAGTTCGTCCAACAACACCTCCAAAACCGACCTTTGTCAGCTGGTATGCTGCGATCCACTCGCTGGTGAGTCGCCGACGACAGATCACTGCGGTAACCCCACGGGCTCCGTGCTCGTTTGCAATCCGTGTACTTTTACGGACCACTAGTTCTATCACCTCGTAGTACGTTTGAGTGGGGGAGCTGGTCACTCGGTGTGACGTGAGCATGTCACGGACCGAGGCTGCCTAGGAGGATGTTTCCCCAACAGCAACCTCAGTTCAGTCCTGGGCTCCGGACAAAGTTGCTGTCACCAGGTCCAGTCGTGCGTGTTGTTGTTGTGCGTGAGAGGCAGCACGGGAAGTTTGCTCTGCTTTAAAGGGCACCGTGTCTGAGGAGGAGGAGGAGGAGAGGAGAGGAGAAGAGAAGAGAACAGGGGAGGAGAGGAGAGGAGAGGAGAGGAGAGGGGACACTGTTGTCATTGTAGGCATGGTGTGCCGGGGTGTCCGGCTGAGGGGTCAGGAGGTCAGCAGCCTAATGACCGTTGTCAGGCCGGAGCGGAAGCAGCTCCTCTCCCTCCTCCAGTGGGACGGACCCGCTGCGGCATCCAGCGCCACATTCCTCCGCGCTTGTGACCGAACGACAACGGTGGGGGGGGTGATTGTCCACTCCGCCCCGCGTCCGGCTCCTCCTCGGCCCCCCCAGTGCGCCCGCCCGCCCGCCGCTCCCCTACGCACAGATGAGTGTGCAGATGAGTCCCTGCACACCTCACTGCCTGTAGCGTGCAACGGCACAACAGGCTGTCTCCCGTTTCACCCGCTTGTTTGCTGATGGATCCAGGAAGTTGCTCGTTCCAAGTGCACACACGCACACGCGCGCGCGCACACACACACACACACACACACACACACACACACACACACACACACACACACACACACACACACACACACACACACAGAGTCTCATTCCTTTAACTGTTTGCTTACTACAGACAATCGGACGCCTCTCCTCCCCCGGAAACCCGGCATGAGTGTGCGTGTGTGACAGTGCCGGACGGAGCCAGCGGTTCATGTTGCCTCGCGCTGTGCTGCGTGACCCGAAGAGAGCGTGCCGCTTCGCCGGGTGTACGCGCTCCTCTGGGAGACGCGCTCCCTCCACTGCTTTCGGTGGCTTGAGGGGGAGGTCGCCCCAAATCCCGGTCAGCTGCATGCGTTCTCCGTTCACTGTCTGTTACAGTTGTCGGGCTGAAAGGAGCCGGAGGTCGGCCCACTTCCAGCGTTCGGATGGGGGGGGGGGACAAGAGACCGAGTCATGGGTGTTTAGTTCACGGGCTCGATGGATGGCTTCAAGCCACTGCGAGCGTAATTGTCCGGTTTTATCTGTAAAGCAAACACGCCACCCGGGCAGGTCACACAGGCTGCCACGATTTCCATAACTGAACCGCCACTGTAACACAGAGTAGACTGGACTGATGGCAGCCCTGGACTCTCTCCCGTCCCCCACATCTCCGCGTTACAACCGAGCCTGTGGTACGACTCGTCACCTGAAATCGCTCATGTTTGGACCTCTTCTCGTCCCAAAAATAGCAGCCACTTGAACCCCCGCACCCCCCAGTCCTCCGCGGACAGCCGCCGGACGGGCCGTTGTTTCCATGTATTCATTTCGGAAAGCTCCAGGAATCGTCGGAATGTTAATTACCCCGTCGGGGAAAAGGAAAGCGAGCCGACGGGTTTTCCCTCATCGTTCTCTCTCCAGCCCTCGGCTGGTTTGGAAACAACAAAGGTCCTGTTTGTGCGCTCTCGAAGACATCGTTTTGTTGCATCAAGGCGTCACGAACCTCAGCGAGCGCAGGCCCTGGAACCCGGCTCGGCCAGGGTGAGCCGCAGCCCCCGACGAGAGGGGGCTCTCACTCCCGCGGGGCGTGGACTCGTCAGTTCTTTATTCGTTTATTGGCTTGTCCCCATGCAGAGTTGACGTCCGCCGCCATGAGGGGCCCCCTGAAGAGAAAGCTTGCCGAGGCGGACGACAGCGGCTGCCGCCCCTCCTCCTCCTCCTCCTCATCCCCCCCATCCTCCCTCCCCTCCCCGGCCTCCTCCGAGTGGGAGTCCGATGGGGAGGCCGACCCCTCCGGCGGCCAGGGCTTCACACCTCGCAGCCCCCCCTCGCCCAGCGCTCTACCCGGTAAGTGTCGGGAGGCCACAGGCGCCCTGATCCCGCCCCCCCCCCTGCCCCCCTCCCCCTCTTTTTTCTTTCAAATAATGCAAACCCGCTCCCTTATCTATCCGTCCTCCCATCGGCGCCTTATAGGAGTGTCCGTTATCAGCCTGCAGCAGCACTGCTGTGTGGACGCTAACCACCCGGGGCGGTCCCAGTCGGTGCCCGGCCCGGGACTGGCCCTCCACGCACTCTGTGTGTGTTGCAGATCATTTACCTAAGCCAGGGGTGTCCAACTCATTCCACAAAGGGTCGTGTGGCTGCGGGTGTTGGTTCCGACCAATCAGGAGTTCACAGTCTGACCGATCAGCTGTCTGAAGGCTGAGATCGGCTCACTGAAAGGGTCGAGTCAGGCGTGTTGCTGCCCGGTTGCAACGAAAACCTGCCGCCACGCGGCCCTTTGTGGAGCGCGTCGGACACCCCTGACCTAAGCAGCAGGACGTTGTGGAACCCATTTGACCAGCCACGTCCCCTCAGACAAGTCACGTCCGGTGGTCTCGCTGCCATGTCCCGGCGTTGCTGTGGAGCAGGGGTGTCCGACTGGTTCCGCAAAGGGCCACGTGGCTGCGGGTGTTTGTTCTGACCCGATCGGCCGTCTGAAGGCTGAGATCGGCTCACTGAAAGGGTCGAGTCAGGCGTGTTGCTGCTCGGTTGGAGCGAAAACCTGCAGCCCTTTGTGGAGCGAGTCGGACACCCCTGCTGTAGAGAAAGGGATGTGTTATGTGTTATCTGTACTGTGTCTGTATTCGTTGTTCTGGGCCTGTTGGCGGGACGTGGTGGGCGGCCCCCGGGGGTGGGAGCGGTGCCCCCGGTGTGGGCTGTCGCAGGGGCACGGGGCGGCAGAGGCGGGCTCCGGTCAGCCGCTCTCTGTCGTTCGCCGACCGCGCCTCGCTCTCAGCTACGTGTGAGGGTTTCACCGCGGGTTGAAGCCCAGCTGTTAAATGGAGCAGTAACCCGGTGGATGCCGGCGGATCCACTCTATTGACAATCGCTCCTCCCAGAAAGTCATTTAACATTGCGCAGACGCTGCGCTTTTTTTGCTCAGTCTCGTCGGCTTGTGGCATCAGTGAGCGGTTCCTTTTTTGGCACATTTTTCCAACCCTTCCTAAAAAGAGCAAAGCGGGAATCTCCAAAGGTATTTAGTTTTGAATGAGAATGTAAACAGAGGCCTGACGTCGTCCCTGACAGGCTGCAACCCTACGCCCCTCACAACCCGCATCCCAGGCTAAATGGACCCTTGAAATCCCTGTTCAAAGATGGAAACATTGTTTTTGAAATGCTCTTTTTAGATTTCACCAACGTGTGACGTTTGTGAGGAATACATCCCCTGCAGATTGAAAGACTGCCAGACACGTCGTAGATATAAACATCTCACGTTCCACTGAAAAGCAGTTTCTCTGTCCTTCCTCATTGCACTGGCTGACGTTTTGAAGCGCGGTGTGTGTCGGTAATGATCTGAATACTCGCTCCTCCACCGACGCTGAGCTTGTGGTTGGGGTCTAACTATGTTCCGAGGAACAACGGTGAGAGCACGTCTCACTCATTTTCTAACTGTTGATGTGTTCACCGTTGCCACGCACCCTTTGCCTGGTATTTCCTGCCCACATGCGCTGTGCATGTTCAACTGTTGACCCGGGCCACTGCAGCCGAGCACCCGCAGCGTGCCCCCTGGTGGCCACTCGGAGTACAACAGAAGGAGAAAAGTGCGGGTCAAAGTTCGGGCCTCGTTTGTTGGATCGCAAATGGGCAGTAAAACCGAGACCGGCTCCAGAAAGCGCAAGTCTGGAGTTTGTGACACAGTCTTCCACTAAGGCAGGGTTTCTGGTCGTTGTGGGTGTGCCCTCTGTTAAAGCAGCATTACATTATACACAAAGCTGATGTAAGCTTTGAAACGTCATAAATGCAAGCATCCATGGAAAGTGTACGTGTAGTGTAAGTGCGATTTTGCCTCTTGACCTAAAAAAAAACGGTTAAAAGCATCCTTATAGTCATTTCTGACCGTGATGCTGCACTCGAAACTTTCTGTGATCGCAACTAGAACCGATGAGGTCAGCTGAGGCACAGGATGAGGGCTCTCTCCGGCCGCTCTGACGCGCTCCTCCCCCCCCCCCCCCCCCCCCCCCCCTCTCCTCCCCTCTCCTCCCCTCTCCTCTCCTCCCCCTCCCCCCTCCTCTCCTCTCTCCGTCCAGCTTGGCCCATCCTGAAGAAGCCCAAGCTCTGGGGCGCGCGGGCCACGGTGCGCTTCGACCGGGTGACGGTGTTCAGCTTCCCCCGCTGCCAGGGCTTCGCCAGCGTCCCCCGCCACGGCGGGGCCACCCTGGGCATGCGGCGGCGGCACAGCGGCCTGCGCAGCTGCACGCTGGCCGAGCACGCGCTGGAGCGCCGCCGCCGCCACGGAGCCCGCCTGAGGGAGGAGAGGCTGGAGGCCTTCAAGCAGGAAGTGAGCGCAGGCCCCGCACCCGGGTCCCAGCACGGTCCGCGTCTCCGAGCAGCGGTTTGCTCATTCTCGCTGTTGTGTGTGGCCCCCAGTCGATCGCCAGCGGGGCCCCGGACCGGGGCGAGGCGGACGGGCTGGCGGCGGAGCTGATCCCGGCTGAGGAGCGCGAGGTGCACGTCGGCGATGCCGAGCTGGAGGACGGGGGCTTCCTGCGGCCCCACTCGTCCCGGCGGCGGCAGGCTCTGCTGCAGGCGGCGGGCGTGAAGCGCATCGACAGGGAGGAGAAGAGGCAGCTGCGCGCCCTGCGGCTCTCCAGGGAGGCCTGCGGATGTGACTGCAGAGGCTTTTGTGAGCCAGAGAGCTGCGCATGCAGCCAGGCGGGCATCAAGTGTCAGGTGAGACGCCCGGAAAACCCGCCGCTACTCACACTTCAGTAGACAAGCCGATTCCAAACTCCGTTCTTATGGTATGCCGGCACACCCTTTTGTTTTATTTCCAACTAGGGAAGCACGTATGAATGTAAAATTTCAGACTGAGAAGGAAAAGCACTGTACGCAAATTGAACGAAGTGTAGGTTGAACGCCACAATGGCTGCAGCATCTCTTGTCTTTTACGGCCCGAGAACCAGAATTTCAGAACCTGGCATCACTCTGCTTCCTATTGGCTTTCCCACTGCATTGGTGTCCCCTCGGGATCTCTGACCCCCCCCTCCGATCCATCTCACACGCGCAGGTGGACCGCTTCGGCTTCCCGTGCGGCTGCGCCCGGGACGGCTGCGGCAACACGGAGGGCCGCGTGGAGTTCAACGCCGGGCGCGTGCGGACCCACTACATCCACACCGCCATGCGGCTGGAGCTGCGCAGGCGGCTGCAGGCGGAGGCGGAGGGAGCGGGGAGGCCGTCCCCCTCCTCCGGGCCCAAGCCGGGCGGCGGGCACGCCGGGGCCTCCTCGGCCGGCCCCCCCGCGCCTCCGGCCCCCTCCTTCGCCCTGGAGCGCCCCCCGGTGGTGGAGGAGAACAGCTGCAGCAGCGACGCCACCTCCTCCTCCTCCTCGGAGGCGGGGCAGTGCCTCGAGGGCGGTCAGAGCCTGTGCGAGGCGGGCCACGCCTCCGGACCGCTCGCGGCCGAGAGCCTCTCAGGCGACGCTCTCTACCTGGACGAGGACGCCAACCAGGCCCGGGGGCGGCCGGACGGGCACTCCGCGGAGGGCTTCCCCCACAGCCCCTCCCCCGCCCCGGACTACTCACCGGGCTGCTACGCGGACCTGAGCCTCTCCTCGGACTCGGATCTGGAGTTCTTCGACGGCGACTACGCCTCGGGGCCCCTGCACAGCTCGTTCAAGGTGCGGCGGGCGGCGGACGGCCTCCGCCCGCTGCAGCTGCTGAGCTGCGTCGGCCTGCCGCAGTGCCAGTCCAGCGTCTACCTCCTGGAGTCTCTGATCGGCCTCGCCGAGGGGGGCCCGGAGCAGGGCACGCAGCTTCTCTAGCCCCTTATGTATGTATGTATGTATGTATGTATGTATGTATGTATATGTTGCCTTTATGTATGTGTGAGAGGAATTCAGTGTACAAAGAACGATCGTTTCCATGGTTTCTCCCGGAGCTGGATCTTTCTCTCTATCGCATAAAAGGATCGTCTTTGCCTTTGTTTCACCACACTTGAGCAACTCATCTATGTCTTGTTGTTTTGTATTGTATTCCCTGAAGCTCTGTAATGATCTCTGACATGTTTAGCATCTCAGGCCAGGGCTACAGAGCGCTGAGACGGGGGAGCGTGTCTTACTTGCCTAAGATACGGATCTTTGAGATGGTCGTTTTGAGGTAGTATTTACGACAAAGGACGGAAAGGTGTCCTCTCTCATCCACAGAAAGGAAAACCCCACATTTGCTCATGGTATGAGCAGCACGATCCACTCCGATACGTACGGCGGTGCACAGTGCCCCGTTTGAAGCTCCCGGGTTGCGGATATTCTTTTTCAGAACGATTTCACGGATTACGTCTCGTACATCCGACGATACGATTCACGTTCCTGTACCACGGCGACACATTAAACATTTGTATTTATTTATCCACTGGTTTTGCCAATGATTCACCCTTTGACCCGTTTGTTTCGCGACGAAATCGTACACCTCTGCATTGCCCTTGGGTTACATTGTCTGTGGAGATTCTCATTCATCCAGGTCATGGCATCCGATGATCTGTTAGTCAAAGCAACTAGACTTCTTCTGGGGTTTGAAGACGTTTCGTCCTTCATCCGAAGGGCTTCTTCAGTTCTGGTTGGTTTGGTGAAAAGAGCCAGGATTTAAGTCTCTCTGGATGTGGGTGGGACTGTGGATGTGGACCATTCCCCTCGTTATGTGACAAAGGGGTCACATGAGTGAGCATTAACACATTAATACCTGTGGCAGTATTAATGTGCTTGGTTTTGAAAATTCCGGTAGAGAGACAGAAAAATACTACCTTAAGGTTTAACTTTGTTATCATACCTTAAGATGGGAAATTTGTTCAGGATTATACCGACTTATACCGACTAGAGGTGTGGAGGTGCTTTAAGTGTCTCCGCAAGATGGACAAATACAAAACATGAATTCTTCTCTAACAATTTCACTCGATCCTTCTATTTCTTTACTCTCATATGTTAGAATGTCCAAAAAGCATCAAAATTACCTTCAACAGTCTGAGAATGGCATCCGACGGAGATGCACTGGCTGTGTGGAAGAGGCTCATACGCTGACAGGTGATGGCAGTCATCATCATCGCGTGCGCCTGCAGGGTATGTCGTATGAGCTGACCAGTCCGCCTCTGAGCATGAGGCCGGGAGGAAGACCTCGGAGCCGAAAGGAAACGCGTTAAGCCCCAATAGGAGGCCTCATGGCGAGTCCGTTCTGACACGGAAAGGAGGCATCACTCTGTGTGGACGCCTCCCTGTTTGGTTTTCTCTGATCATCCATTTCCTCCCTGCCCGTGTATTCCTGTGCGTGCTCTTCAGCTTTCTGATCGTCCTCACCTCAGCCACCTGCTGAACGGGCTCCAGCTCAGCCCCCATGCTTGAGCTTGCTCTCCTGATCCGTTTGCCCAGTCTGTTCCTGTCTCTTGAGAGGCCAAAAGGCCCAGTTGTTCAATGTTCTGCAGCACAGGCACAGACTTATGGGCTGGCAATCCTATAGTATGTAATGGCCCAGTGGACTCTGCTCCTGAAGCACATCTTCATCCTCATATCTTAAATGAGGCTGGAAGACAAGAGATGGAAGTATATGGAGAATAACGATTTCTTTTATCAAAGTAAAAAAAAAAATTACATACCAAACCAAAATAATGGTACTGCTCAAAGCGTGTGTGTGTGTGTATATGTGTGTGTGTGTGTTTGAGAGAGAGCTGATCCTTTCCAAGAAAAGCAAATCAAAAAAGAATTATGAGACTACATTTGTTTATAATTTCTTTGGTCTGCTTTTGTCAGCATTTGACATTTGTTTCAATATTGTGAAAACGGCACATAGGCAACACTGTAACATGTAGTCCGGACGGAGCTGGCCGTGGCATAAGTGCACTCTGTGGCTTTATTTGACAACCCTGTACCATCAGGAACTAGAGAATCTGTTCGTTACGGCGGTTGTTAAACTTTAATCTGTTACATTTGTTAAACAAATCAAGACAAGTGGCAATTTTTCGACTGTATGTGGGTGTTTGATGCGGATATGAAGCTTGTATGGCAACTTTAATACTCTGCAGGGTTTTGTTGGATTGGGTGGGTTTTAAATTGTCATTGCACTGTAATCTAATCTGGCAAAAGTTTTGCCATTGCTGTGTGGACTACATGTTACAGCGTATTAGTATATGGGCCATTTACACAATAGTTAAAAATAGCCAAATGCTGGTAAAAGCAGGCCAGATTTCATTTACCCACCAAATGCATTTTTCCTACCTGATGTAATAAGAAGTTACCCAACTGAGCAGAAAACCACCAAATCTGGCAATGGTGTCCAGCCTTACTGGACCACCTCCATATAGGAACAGTTCCTGCAAAGTTCCTCTCCAGAATATACCCGGGTCTCCCGATTGGAATGTCCCACAGTGGAAACGCGCTTTATGGGCTGCTCAGAGCATGGATGTATTACAGGTAAACATATTGTACATTATAATTAATATTCTTATAATATAATAGTAATAGTTCAGAGTGACGATCCAGCCTTCAGAGCAGTTCCTGGCTATGTCATTTCCTGCCATTTCCTTCAAACCCGGCCATGATTATTTGTAGTTTAAAAGGAGCTAAGCGCAATTATGTCAAAGATACAGAGCAGCCTATGCTTTCACGATATCAAAAAAAGCGCCAAACGTCGGCAAAAGGAGCCCACCTTTCACACACCCTCCCAATGCGTCTTTTTCCTGACGTCATCAACGTATAGCATAGCCGCCAGGTCGGGCTCCGCTCTGGGCCGCGCAGGCGCCGTCTGTCCGAGATCGACGTGCTCTGGGCTCCACTGCTTCAGACTCACTCCGCTCCGGGCCGCCACAGCTGCCGTCTTTCCGAGGTCGACGCGCTCTGGGCTCCACTGCTTCAGACCGACTACAAGATGTCCGCGGACAGCCAGCCGTGATAATTCCCTCACACTTGTTTTGTTTTGTTTTGTTCGCATCCCTGGTCTCGCTCGCCGCCCGCCCGGGAGCACCTGGAGGGAAATGGGCTTATCCCAGAGCTCCGAAGTGTCCGAGGGAGGGACGTACGGATACCATGTGCACGGCGTAAGAGACACTGCGCGTCTTCACCGGAGGGAACAGCGTGTACAGCCGGCCTGCCTGCCTGCCTGTGTGTGTGTGTGTGTGTGTGTATGTGTGTGTGTGTGCGCGCGTGGACCTGTCAGACCTGATGATCTGGCATGACCGCGCACCTGCTGCTCGCTCTGACCCGAGCTCTCTCTCGTTCCCAGCCGGTCTCATAGAGGAATGGAAGGAGGCGTGCAGCCCAGGCTTTGACCAGCGACGCGCTGTTATCCTCTTAACCCGACACCGACAGTCGCCTCTCCCGCAGCCCGCTCACTACCACCCGGCCGTTCGTTCAGACCGCCGCTTCTAATCTGTTCAATCCGGCTTGCGCGTCCCCGCCCCGAGAGCGGAGGGCTTCGCTTTCCTTCCGCAGTCCGAACAGCCGTTCTGTGCTGGATGTTAGATATATCGCAGACTCCAGACTGTCCCCGTGTGTGTGTGTGGGGGGGTCCACTGGAACCAGTTTAGGCTACGAACGCCTCAACGCTGTACTGAGAGTGATCAGTCGATTGCCGAGTTCGTCGATCGATGGATCCGGTCGAGTTCAGGTTATCAGTCGATCGAATACCCATTCTGTGTTAAGTCAAATGAGATGTAACGCGATCTGCCTCAGTTTCTCCCACAACGGGGGGAGTGTATAGCTATAGTTATACCACTGGTGGCCCAATGAAACGAATGTAGTAGTAATAATAATAATAGTGTAGTAATAGTATAGAAGATCAACAAAGTAGCAAGACGTCATTACACAGTAACACCCATTGGTGAGTGAGTGAGTGAATGAGTGTAGTCGACTGGGAGCAGAGCTGGTTGATCCGTAGGAAGAAGCACCTGAATGTAGAAGCACAACTTGAATTAAAGCGTATAATTAAACTTATATCACTTCTTTGTTCTGAGGCCTCACCTGCAAAGCCACGTGTTGACTGGCCAAAGGATGTACACACACAAGTCTGGACGGATTCCAGTGAACTGATGTTGTAAATGGATCGTCCCTCGGTGTGTAAAGCGCGTGCTGGTCTTTTGGACAGGTGCAGCCAAGTTCCCCCGCCGAGAGGGCCGGGCTGCAGCCCTTCTTCGATTTCATTCTGTCTCTGGACGGCAAGAGGCTGGTAAGTCGAGTCTACCGGGAGCGGGCCCTCGGGGGATGGCTACCTTGTACGCCACGAGGCGGTCACACCCCCCCCCCCACCCCATCCTGTCTGTGCAGAACGAGGAGAACGAGCTGCTGAAGGAGCTGCTGAGGGCCAGCGTGGAGCGCGCCGTCAGGATGGAGGTGTACAGCTCCAAGACCACGCGGGTGCGGGAGCTGGAGGTGGTGCCCAGCAACATGTGGGGGGGCCAGGGCCTGCTGGGGGCCAGCGTGCGCTTCTGCAGCTACCAGGGCGCCAGCGAGAACGTTTGGCACGTGCTGGTGAGGCCGCTCCTCCGAGCCCGCGCGCTCCCTCGCCTTCCTCCCGCCCCCTCCCCCTCCCCCTCCTCCTCCTCGGCTGACTCCCCGCTCTCTCTCCCTCGCAGGACGTGGAGGCCGGCTCCCCGGCCGCGCTGGCGGGACTGCAGCCGCACGCCGACTACATCGTCGGGGCCGACCAAGTGCTGCAAGACGTGAGAACCCAACGCCCCTCCCGTGGCCTGCGCGCCCTCGCCGGGCGGTTCGAAACCCGAGCCAGGGGGGGCTGACTCGGGGCTGTGTGTGTTTTTGCAGTCGGAGGACTTCTTCTCGTTGATCGAGGCCCACGAGGGGAAGCCCCTGAAGCTGCTGGTGTACAACGCGCAGACGGACGCCTGCAGGGAGGTGGTGGTCACGCCCAACGGAGCCTGGGGCGGAGAGGGCAGGTACGGGGCCTGGGGCGCGGGGACACGAAGCCTTCAGAATCGGCAGTTCACAGCATGCGCTGAAGGACGCCCTCTCCCTCTCTCTCTCTCTCTCTCTCTCCCAGTCTGGGCTGCGGCATCGGCTACGGCTACCTGCACCGGATCCCGGCGCACCCCGAGCCCCCGTCGCCTCTGCCGGTGGGGCCGGAGCCTCCTGGGCCTGCTCCCGAGGAGGAGAAGGCCCCCCCCCAGCCGCCTGGCCACGGCTTCACGGAGGTGAGCCCTCCAGCCGCGTCGAGGAACGCGGTTCCTTCCTCGACGTCCGCAAGTGATTGCTCGTAACGTGCCGTGGTTGGAAAGACCCCGGGACGGGGCACGGCACGGCCTCGCTCCAAACACTCGGTTTCAGCGCCCTTCCCCTGAAATGTTGATTATCAAGTGGCGTGAAGACAAAAGTAACGGCGGATCTTCACTCTGAGCTGGGGCATAGGGAGTCGGTAGTCCACATGTACACTTCAAGGGGTTTTGCATGATAAGACATGGACCGTAAGAAATGGCCGACGAATGTAGTTCGCCTCACAGCCGTAATTTGCATCCGTTCCATTCCCCCAGGCGCCCTTGATGGCTGCTTCGAGTCAAAGCGAGGACGCGTTGGACCTGGACCAGGTCAGCCTGGAGGAGGCGCCTCTGCCTCCACCCCTCCAGAGAGTCATGGACCCGGGTCAGTTGACGGATCCCAGCCCAGGCCGCCCCTTGCCGCCCCTTGACCCCCCCCCCCCCGGGAATCGGAATAGGCCTGACCGTCTGACCGCTCGTTTCCGCAGGTCTCTCCGACTCCGACGCGGCGGCGGCGAACCCGGACGCTGCAGACTTCGCGGACAAGCTGGACCTGTCCGTGTCCTCCATCGACATGACCAACACGTCTCTGGCCATGCAGGAGGAGAAGGACGGCGAGATCTCCGGCGTGGGTGAGTGAGGACGGGCGGCGTGAGCCGGATGCTTTGTGGAGTGCGGACTGGACGCTCAGAGCGTGCTATGCTTGTGCTTCCTGTCGTGCAGAGGAGCTGGAGGACAGCCTGCTCTCGTCCTCGGCGGAGCACGAGACGGAGCCCCAGCAGCTGAGCTCCCAGGCCGCCATGGACCTCCTCTCTGCCCTCGCCACCACCGACACCGCGTCCGATTCGGGGCCGCCGCCCGCCGAGGCGTCGCGGGACCCGCCGGTTTCTCTGTCCGAGTCCAGCGGCAGCCCCAGCCCGTCTGCGGCCGTGCCGGCTCTGCCCGCGGAGTCCCCCGAGCCTCCCCCGGAGACCTCCGAGCCTCCAGTGGAGTCCTCCGAGCCTCCTCCGCAGTCCCCGGAGCCTCCCCTGGATGCCCCCGAAGCTCCCACCGGCCCAGAAGAGGACCCCGCCTCCCCGCCTCCCGACAGCCTCCTCCAGTCCTTGGCTGCGAACGAGACGGTGCCGGACCATTCTCCGGCTCAGGCTGGCGAGGATGAGACCGGGCCGGAGGAGGAGGAGGAAGAGGAGGAGGTGGTGGTGGAGGAGGAGGAGGAGGTGGAGGGGCCAGTACAGCCGGACGCTGCTCCGGATGAGGAGGGAGCAGAGGAGCCGTCTCTGGAGTAAGCTTACGTCAGACCGCAGAAACGGACGCGACGGAGGAACATCCAAAGCGAAGTCGACAATCACTGGGGCTACTTTATTATTATTGTTTTTCTTAACGATCATACCAGGACAGACGGAGGAGGAGGGGGGGGGGGGCGTTTGATCTGGCCCCGATCCCCACCCCCACCCCCACCCCGAGCCGTCTTAACGAGGAGTGTGCGGTCGGAGTCAGTTACACTAGGAAGCAGCTAACGTAGGGCAACACTTTTGGGGCACCCGTAGGGGCCGAGCAGAAACGAAAGCCACCGGCCATTTGTATGCCGGGTAGGTCAGACCACGCCACATCGGTACGGGTGATGACACCCCCTCCCCCCTCCCCTCCCCCCCCACACCCCCCCCAAGATCAATACTTGAACACCTCCAAAGAGAAACGCACGCACGCGCTCACCTCCGCCACAGGCACGGGCCGCACCTTAACGCCACGACACTACGGGAGGTCCGAGCGCTACAAGTCAAGCTTCCTTCGGGATCACGGAAGGGTCTGGAGGGCGGGAATCCAGCGCTCGAGCCTCCGGGCAGGTCCGACGAGGTCGGGAAGTTTCCCCCTCTGGCCGTCGTCTCTCATTCGCTCAGTCCCAGCGCTCTGAGATCTCCTGACTTTGTCCATTTCCACGTTACCTATGCAACACTAGGCGAGAGAGAGAGAGCGCGTGTGTGTGTGTGTGTGTGTGTCAGAGGTCTGGCGACAGCCGTGCTGCTGTTGGGGAGTTTCTGGGAGGGGGGGACTTCTTCTTCTTCATGTTTTTCCATGTTTTTCTAGGCGCCAGCGTGTGTCAAATAAGGGAGAGCATTTTCGCAGGCATTTTATCAATGAGTTGTACGTTTTATTAGGAATGAGTGCCGAGTCTCGATGGATGTGACATGTGCGAGCACGTGATCATGGTTTCAAACAATGTCGTGTGGTGGGGGGGGGATGAGGAAACAAAAAAACAAAAAAAAAAAAACACAAAAAACAAAACCTCTCGTCTCGTCTCCTTTCTTCGTCCGCACACGGACACGGCCCGGCCCGTCGTTCCCGACGCTCTGCCATCGGTTGAAACCATTCCAGTTCGTGTCCTCCGATGCCCGAAACACACGCGTCTGGCAAGGCATCACAACGGAGGACGCCGCGGCGTTGCGGCCCGCTTTACGGCGCCCGGCTTCTGTTTGGGGGCGCCGACTCGCGCGGTCGCCATGGCAACGACGACGCCAAAGACGCCAAAAACCCCAAAAACCCCAAAAACCCCAAAAACGAAACAAAAAACAAAGGAATCGCAGAGAGGCTCACAACCAAGAGACGCGCGTAGCCTTTTAGTTGGCTTTGGTGTGTCCCCCCCCCTCCCTCCCCCTCCCCCCCCACCCACAGCAGTCGAGTATTACCTTGGATGAGACCCCCCCCCCCATTCGGGTTCTGGTCGCGCTCAGCCGAACCTCGGGACCCGAGCTCGGGGGGCGCGCAAGCATGAGTTACGGTGGAGAGATACATACCTTATATATGTATATATACATATATATAGAGCCCCCCTCCCCCCCCCCTCCCCTCCCCCCATTGCTAAGATGAGCCCGGGCGACGGCTAGCATTCTCGAGAGGGGGGGGGATGCAGCAAATGCAGTTTTGTCACATGACCTTCGTGATCGCGGACGTGCGCTAGTTTTGGAGAAGGGGGGGGGGGGGGGGGGGACAGGGACAAAAAAAACGAAAACTGAAGTAAAACTGTACAGGAACGCAACAAAACGGCCAACGTTGCACATGTATTTACAGGAAGAAGAAAGAAAGAGAAGAGGTCGAACATTCAGTCCATTGAGAACAGCACAGCTAAAAACGGATGACGGAGATGACAAGTGCTCCTGTCGATGAGGTTCAAGCTCCGCAGGAAGAGGTGGACGTCTAACGTTCCGGTGTGGGGGGAGGGGGGGAGGGGGAGGGGCAGAGAGGAGGAGGCCGGGTGGGGCCGCGACGCTAAGCAGACACGGGCGTGGGGTGTCGAACGGGGGGCAGTTGGACTGGAATGTACTAGAACAAACGGGACACGTCTACTACATCCGCGTGCACACGCAGTACACGCACACGCACACGCATGGCGACTCCCACTCGCTCCGAAACCAAACCGAGGAGGGCCCGGGCGAAACGGAAAGCCAAAGCCGATGGCTGTGAGAGCCGAGCTGTGGGAGGAAGCCACAGGAAGCCGCAGGGGAGCCAACAGAGAGGACTTGGGGGGACCCTCCCCCTCCTCCCCCTCCCCCACCCCGGGCGCGTCTGGGCCGCTCCGCTGGGCTCCGTTCCCCGCGATACGCCGGGGGCCACGTCCTCGCACGCCCTCCCCGGGTTCTCACCGACCACTGCCGCTACGGACCACACGATGGGGCTGGAGGGGGGAGGGGGGCGGGGTCGACTACATGTCGGGAGGTGGCGGGTGGTGATTGGCAAATGACAGAGAGTCCTTATTGTTAAAAAGGGGCGGGGCGGGGCGGGGGATGGGGAGGGGGAAGGGGGCGGGGCTTTCACGTGGACTTCTGCCGATAGTGAAGCGTCAAGTCCCCGCCGCTCTTCCAGATAAAGTGTTTGACTGTTCGCAGGTCCATGTTGGGGTCCAGGACCTGGTGGAGACACAGAGAGAGGGGTGGGGGGGTTAGTGCCATGGACAGGTGGACGGGGGTACAAGCTAGCTAGCTCTCTGTAACTACTGGGGACAAAGAGTCCCACACGACACAGCAGACGAAGACTTTGGTCAACTACTGTCTTTATCCATCAACCTGTTTTTTTTTTATGGATTTCAAGATTTCTAATGGCAATTTTAATATAGGGGTTTTTTTGGGGTCTGACGACTGAAGCCATCACCTGTTCCTACAGTCTTGGACATGTCCAGGATAAGCAACAAAATTGCTTCGGACGCATTATTGCATTACTTTTCTTTTTCACACGCGCATGTGTGTGTGTGTGTGTGTGTGCAGTGACGCGGTTCCGGCGCCCACCTGGTCTTGACACATGAGCTCTATCTTCTCCTCGGCCAGCATGGCCATGTCCTCCTCCTTCTCCTGCTCGCCGGGCTTGTCGTTGGCCGAGGAGCTGGTGGTCTGGGACTCGTTGTCCAGGTTGATGATCTTCTCGTAGACGTGCTCCATCACCTTCCTCACCTGGAGCATGTCGCTGGCCGACAGGCGGTCCCTGGGGCGCGTGCACACACACACACACACACACACACACACACACACACACGCGCGCACACAGAGCAGAGATCAGGAGAATGCTACGGGCCCCCGGGCGCTGCTAGTCGAAGCCCTTCCTCTAGGCCGACACACTCACTTCTTCAGGGTTTTCGCGCCGGAGGAAGAGTGGGGCTGGAGGTAGAACGGGATTTTGTTGAACTTGGGCATATTTTTCTGGAACGGAGCGGCAGAACGATTAGCGGAACGTTTCCCCCGAGACAGAAACGAGGCGAGGGGGCCGAACACGGGGTCAGTACTCACATCTACAGTTATGTCGATGACCCACTGCGGGACGGTCTCGTTCAGCAGCATGGACTCGGTCTCGCCCCCCGAGTCTCTGCACAGCAGCCTGTGGGCCCGGGCAAAGGGACACCCGCGTCACGCATACACACACACACACACGCACGCACACGCACACACACACGTGCGTGTTCTCCGGCTCACCTGAACAGGGTGCGGCCTCCCGCCTCCCCGAAGATGACCGGCGTGTGCGGCGGCACCTGGAAGTAGCCATTCCCCTTCTGGACCCGGTTCTCCTGCTCCCCGTTCACTGTGGAGGCGACAAGCGGCGGGGGGAGGGCCCCCGGTGAGTGACGGCTCGGGCCGCCGTCAAACAGGGGCCCCGCGCACACACACACACACACACACACACAGACAGACAGAACTCCCCCCACGCTTACCGTGGTTCACCTCGTTCTCCTCCTCGTCCATGGGGTTGATCCGGGTCCGGGGCCAGAACTCCAGCAGGGCCTGGAGCAGCAGTCCGCCCAGGTTCACTAAGGAGGGGGAGGAGAGGGGGGGGGGGGGGGGTTAGCAGGCTAACGCCAAGCGTAGCGCAGAGCGTGGTGGGGCATCTTATGGTCGAGGGCGGGCGTCACACTGCTCACACTTGGGGTCGGACCCGTCGGAGCTGGAGAAGCCGGCGTCCTTGGCGGACACCCAGGCGGCGAAGCAGTCGCTCTCGTCCAGCGTGATGGTGAGCATCTGTTGGGGGGTGGGGGGCGGGGGGGCGGAGAGAACCAGGCTCAGAGCGGAGCGGGGGGGGGGGGGGAGCTGCTTCAGGAGCTGCGGCCACTCACCCCGGTTTTCAGGTCCACCGAGAACCAGTTTGGCACGTAGACCATCTTGAAGCGCTTCTTGATCTCCTCGTCGAACTCCACCTTGCCCAGGTCCTCGCCCTTGCAGGCCTGGGGGGCGCAAGCGACAAGAGAGAGAGAGAGAGGGGGGGGGGGGGGGGGGGGTTCAAGCCGCGGACACAACCACTCTTGACATTCGCGCTTCGCCCCTTCGCGGTCCATACCTTCAGCACGTCCCAGAAAGCCACGTTGTTGTTGGTGTCTTTGGTGAGGATGTGTCTCTTGTCGTTGAGAATGTGGCACTGGATGATGCTGGCGCCACCTGCCGAGGCAAGGCAGGCCGCACGGTGAGTGTGTGTGTGTGTGTGGGGGGGGGGGGAACGGCACAATGCGTGCGTGCGGGCAGGCGGCGTTACCCTTGATGACTTGCTCCGGCTGCGTGCACAGCGGGGTCAGGGGGTTGGTGCAGTCGTTGTCGTACTCGCCCGACGACCGGAAGTTGTGCATTCCCTTTAGAGACTGAGAACGCACGCACACACACACACACACACAGGTCACAAGCGTCCGCCGCCGTTAGCCTCTGGCCAGAGCTGGACACGTTTCAGGGGGACCGGCGCCGCGCTCACCCATTTATTGACGGACGACTTGGTGGTGGAGACCCAGATGGCCGGAGGCGGGTCGGCGGACCTGTCCAGCTCCATCTGAGCAAACGGGGACGACAACACGGGGCGGAGTGACTCCTGACTGTAGACTGTAGACTTTCAGAGAAGCGGCCCGAAACGCGACCGAAATGGGGCGATCTAGGCCTCGGCGCCACGTCTCCCCGACGCCTCCCTCCCCCCTCCCCCGCCCCCACACCCCCTCCCCCCCGGGTGGGAGCCTCTCACCTTGAGCACCGGGGCCTTCTCCTCGCAGATGAGCACGCGGATGTCCGGGTTGCGCAGGTCGGTGCAGTAGATCTTCTTGTCCCGGCCCCCGGAGTAGACGTGCGTGAAGGCCTCGTTGACCTGCAGCGCCCACACGCCCTCGTCGTGCACCCGGTAGGTGGCGATGCACCTCTGCTGGCCCAGGGACCACAGGCGGATGGTGCCGTCCGAGCTGCCCGACAGGCACTGAGGAGGAGGGAGGGGAGGGGGAGGAGGGGGGTCAGCGCTCGGGGCCGTTCGCAGCCCGTGCCTGGGATGGGCCCGCTCACCTGGGTGCCGTCTCGGTTCAGCAGCAGCGACTTGACGTTGTCCGTGTGGCCCTTGAGCTTCATCAGCTTCGCACACGTCCGGGGGTCCCACACTCTAAGAACCTGGAATGTGAAAAGGAGGAGGAAGCTGAGGTGGGAAGCGCCCCCCCCCCCACTCCGTTGTGTCTCGCTGTGATTGTACAAGCGCTCTGAGTGTGCGCGCGTGCAACGTCCAGACCTTTTCCGTGGACCCGGACACGATGACCGTGCCCATCTGGTTCATGGCCAGACTGTAGATGGAGTCCTTGTTTCCACTGAGCGACGAGGCTGTCGGGGACAAAGCACAGTGAGTGCGTCTCGGGACGCTTTCCTAGACGAAACAACAGACGCGGGGCCGGGGGGGCCCCCGCTGGACAAGTCTGTTGAAGATCGGCTCCGGAGTCTACGGCCCGTTGCTTTTACGCATTTCTGTATCATCGCGATCCGCCTCTGACCACTGGAAACGAGGCGTCTGCACGAGGCAGAGTCTCAATGTCGTGCACTGTGGACGACACGCCGAATGCTCAAGTCGCCAGACCGTACCATTGAAACAGAAAGCACGCACACACACACACACACACACACACACACACACACACACACACACACACACACACACACACACACACACACACAGGCTACATTTTAACATGTGCACACCCATCGAGATTCACAAAATCCCCACAGCATGATAAAAACAGCAGCTCCGTGCCCGTCCTACCCTCCATACGGAGATGTGCAAGGCGGAGGGACAATCGCCATACACAAACCACACGCATCCTCATAGCTGCCTCTCCTTGCATGCTGGATGAGCACCCGACCCCGTGGTGCGTAGGGGCCGGGGGGGCAGGGGGGCCGGCCCCACCGGCGCCGGGCTACTCACTGGTGACCGTGTTGTTGGAGGCGGTGAGCGCCGTCAGCGTGTTCACGTCCCACAGGAAGATCTGGCGGTCCAGGCCGGCCGACGCCACCAGCTCCTTGTCCTTGGCGTAGGCCAGCGCCTTCACGTAGTCCTTGTGCGTGCGTAACGTGGACATGCAGAAGCCCTTGTGCGCGTTCCACACCTTGACCGTGGTGTCCGACGAGGCCGATATCACTGGGGACGGACGGAGGGGGGAGAGGGAGGGGGAGGGGGAGGGAGAGGGAGAGGGGGGGACAGTGAGGCCCGACATCGCAGAGCGGGACAGGACGCTCGAGATTCCATGCACTCACGCGTTTTCCCGTTGCAGCAGAGCACTATGTCGTTGACCCAGTCCGTGTGGTGCTCCATCGAGGCGATGTACGGGTCCTGCTGCGGAGACATGCGAGCACAGGGACAGCGTTTAGCGTCTCGCGTGGGGCGGGGGGGGGGTGTGCGGCCGAACGTGCGGTCGGCGGCTCTACTTTGTGCTGGTAGACGCTCCATATCCGGATGATGGAGTCCCGTCCGGCGGTGAAGAGCCGGTTCAGCGCGGGGTCCAGCTGCAGGGCATTGACCCCGTTGCGGTTGTACTTCTCCACCTCGTCCCTAATGACGTAGGACACCTGGAACCACACACAGACGCGGACCTGAGCTCCTCGCCCCGCCGCCACCGGCGCCGTCGCACCTCCGGCCGACACGGTCACGCTCGAGTTGCGACGCCGAATGCGACGTTCCCCGAGACGGCTACCTCCTATATTAACATTATCAAGAACTGGCTCGGAGGTGCAGCCTGGTTGGGGTTTCGCGACGACGTGTCGGTGACGGGGTGCGCGACGGTGGCACCGGGACGCGGCTAAGTTCCCAGCAATTAGACCGATCCCGACTCCCCCCGCCCCCCCTCCCTCAAAGCTAAGCTGCCAGTCACGCCGCATTAGCGGAAAACGGTGTCGAGGCAGCGAGTTGACCGCTCGATGACCGGAGAGCGAGAGCAACTCCACATGTTGCAGTTAATCGCGTGAATAATGCAGGCAAATACCAGCGACAGATTAGCCGACTGCGTTAGCAGAAGAAGCTAGCAAGCGGCTAGCGCAGGCTAGGCAGCCCAGCTGTTGGCCGGCTGGAGCCCGGCGCTGACAGCAGCCCCGCCCGCTCCGGCCGCCTCCCGCCGCCCGGCGACGACGCTCCGGAAGGCCGGGGTCGGCGCGGCCGCCACGGGCAGAGACACGCCGGCGAGCCCGCTGCTGTCACTTACCTGCACTTTCCTCCGCCCAGCAGCATTCTGCCTGTGATGCGTGGCCATCTTGCATGTTGACAGTCAATTCGTGTGATGCTACTTCCGGGGGTGGGGGGAGAAAAAAAAAGAAAACATGCGCCGGAGCATCATGGGTAATGTAGGACTGGCGCTCGCGCCCTCTTCCACCGCGGGGTCTCGCGGGTCGCAGGTCTCACGAGCCGAGCGTGTTGGCGTGTTTCAGCGGAGCCGGAGCACGAGACGTCGTGGGAAATCACAAAGCATTTATTTGAAGTCATCTACAAACACTCTAAGGGGGAGGATATAGCCGTGGAGCGAGTCGGGGGAACTGCGTTCAAACTGCATATCTTCATTTAGTTTTCAAATCATTTCAGTGAGTTATTTTCTCAGCACGAACAACCGACGGCTTTCAGATGACACTTGCAGACACCAAGAGACACACTGGTTGTTAGCTTGAACTATAGGGGAAAGAAAATACAAATAGTCAGATTATAAAAATGTGTTTTTTTTTCCAGTTGCTTTGCAGCTTTTCTCAGAGCACTATCAACATTCGCAGTTAGAGCATTTCTCCAAACAAGGAGTACAAACTGCAAAACCTAGTGGACAATGTGGATGATGGATAGTTCACCCCTCAAAAGCAAATGTGTATGTCCATGAAACTGTCAGTGTCATCAAAATGAGAAGTCTTGACAACACAGTTTATGAACAAGATAGTTAAATAGCTCAGTCACGTTTTCATCATGACAGTTCACTCCAATGCAAAAAAGTCTGAACTTGGTGACACTACCTGCACTTCTTGTACTATACAGCCATTTGAAAGCTGTAGTAAAGTGACACATTGCTGTGTTTACGGAAGTAACTGGGTACAATACACTGAATATGTATCGTTCACATTTTTACTGCATTTGCTCTTTGCAATCCTGCAGCACCGTGCAAAGGAAAAATACTCTACAGCCACTTATTTAAAACAAACATAACAGGGACCCCTCTGGCAGAGCTGTGCACAAATGTGAGCAATATAACAGTACATGTAGTAACTGAACATACAGTAAATCATTCCTGTACATCCGAACTTTCCCGTCTGTCTGGCCACATATTTTCATCTACGTCATAACAAATATCATTGCTTGCAATGCGGGGAGGACAGTGTCTCCTGGAGCGGTGAATCCACCCTCTGCATGACTCTGCTGTGATGTCATCACATGCTGCATCCACAGCTCATAGCTGGGCCGTTTGGTCATACACCTTCCACCATCAGGTAGAGGGGAACTGTCTGACCAGATCTGAGTGGGGAAAACAGACATTATTCCACGTGACAACATACTAGTTTAGATGGTCTCCGCCCCTCTCATTCTCTGGGACTGTGTCCCTGAAGAGTGTCTAAGAAAGTTAGCAGACGTTGTGTATTAAATAGACCTGGAAAAATGTTAAAGATATGTATAAAATTGCTTTTGCTTTTGATAACTAGTTCAACAGTTTTGTATGTAATAGCAATTAAATGAGGACAGTTAGTTTCATAGGTAATAACTATTCAGCATTACCAAGTGTAATTCATGACAAAAGAAAATGATAAAGTTATAAAACAGCTTAGAATAGTTTAAAAGTTATTGATACATGTCCCATTACATTGATACATACCATTGCATTTGCAATTTGTTCAGAGAGAAACTACTTGTGCACAGATGACTACATATGGAGGTTGAGTTAATAGTTATGACTAACTATAAATTCAACCTCCAGTCGTTAACACGATTATAAACAGCTACTATCTAGAAGAATTTTTATCAATCACTTTTCAATAAAGTCTACATTATTATCAATTATTGACAATATACCTATACCTATACCTGTCCACTGCAAAAATATCCACTATTTAACATACAGAGGACCAAAATGGACCAAAAGGTCACATTTCGAGATGTTCTGCTAGCCGTCTACCTATCTAGGATGTGAATTGTTAAGGACAGGCTGGGTGGTGAGAAGTGTTGCAGCTTTGAGCACGGAACAGAGCGCTAGCATTTCAGGATCGATCGTCGACCACTGGGGGGCGCGAGAAGACCCGAAGACAGGGTGCGTGGACGCGGGCTCTGGATAATCCTCAGCCCCCAGCCTCTCAGCCTGTGGGAAGCTCACGACAGACGCTGACAGCTTGTGCTGAGCCGCGTCCTGTTTGGGTTCAACCCGGTGCAACAGGTTTGGGCTCCACAAACGCAGCTCACGGCAGGTGATCCCATCCACGAGTTCCCCCTCCGGGCCCCTGTCTAACGGGTGACTGCAGGCCTCGTTGAGCGCATGGGGCGGCCAGGCAGCGCAATTGCGTGATTCCACTCTCAAGTTCAGATAGTTCGAGCAAAGCCCAAAAGTGTTGTGACACGTCTTCGTCAAACTCACGCAGAGATGAAGTGAGGCGGCGGCGTCCGGCTCCAACTCTCCCCCCCTCGCGGAGTTTGGTGATAGAGCGCAGCTTCCTCCCCTCTGCGCGTCTGCCCCGGGCCTGCAGCTGTGCGCTGCAGCTGGCTGCTGAGGGGAAGCCTCTCCTGCGCTGCAGCTGGAGGAGGGTAATCCTCTGCTCCGGCAGCATCCTTCCTCCCTCCCGCTCTTTGCTCAAGGGCAAATGGAGGTGCGCTTGTGCCGCTGCGCAGCTGCCGCAGACAGCGCAGCATCCTGCCTTCCCGGGCTGCGGGAGCTGTCCTCAGGGATGGAGAGAGAGAGGGCAACTTGTGGCAGGCTTCAAAATGTCCAACAGGAGGTGATGGCAAGACTGGTGTGAGTCTAGAAGTCGGTGTTGCGCACTATATTTTTTGGCTCGCTGTGACGCAGGGCGCATTTTCTGTCTCTTTGGATTGCTTTGGTTTTTTTTTGGTTTTGGATTTTTTCGTCATGAAGAAGACGCTCTGAAGATTAAAAAAAAACATGGATTTTGCACGGACACTGGGGCTGTTCCCACTTTTAAAACCCGAAGAACTCAACTCTGGAAACCATGTTGTAAATCTCAGAGTTTCATATGTGAGTATCGCGCAAAGAGTAAATGTTTCATTTTCCGAACTCTCGCTTCGTGTAAAAATGGGTTAAGGTCACTTAACAAGATATCGCTTTTAAAGTGAATCCGTGCTGCAAAACAGTCATAAAAAGCGTGTAAAAGTGACGAAAAATTGATTATTTTTTTAGTTATATTTGTTAATATGCAGGTTCGAGTCGATCTGCTCGGTCACTGACTTTCCACTGTTGTAGAATCAGCTGTAAACAACCTGCAATGGGGACACGCATCAGATCGTTCAGTGCTCCGCAACTTATTGAAATGGGATCGGTCACTTATTACATAATGATATCTGACGCGGCAGGTGAGATCTGATCTCATATATTTTGCCGATCCGAAACCTTCATCATCTCCTTGACGTGTTACTTAGTGGCTAGTTTTCAGCATTGGCCGGTTACCTTGTGCTGAGGATGGATGGAATTAGCGCACACATATGCATGCAAATGACTTGAGAGAGCAGAAAATGTAATAATCACTTCTGATCAACTCCTCGGCCGTCTCCAAGTTGTCCTAATAAATGTCAGCAGTGGGTGGTTTTGTAGGTCTATACCTTCTGTAGCCCACGTATTTAAGCTATCAGATGCAATTACATTGAAAGGTTTTTGCGAGAGAAGTAGGTCATCAGTTCAGTCTGCGTCCCTCTGATCCCAGTATGTACCTCTGCGCCGGATCACATGTGATGAAGAGCGGACACATGGCTCCAGCCTGCGGTGGGCCTTTGCTCCCACAAGGTTGCCATATCCATTTATTCTCTTCGGAGGCATGATCATTCACAAGACATGTGGATGTGGCAATTAAGCTTTGACCGAGAGATCGAGGCAAGTGAGGCGAGTGAGGGAAGACAAACACAAAGTAATCTGAAATGAAACCACTAATTTGAGATTAGTGAACAGAGAAAAAGTCCTTGCGTCAGCATCCCAAAATAACCCTCTGAAGGATTCAACCTGATAAATCCAGGGTGACAGGCGGCCCGAATGTTAGGGGAAAATCAACAAAAAACACTCCAAACAGTGCTCCTGCTACATGCAGCTTCACCCCACTGTTTGTTATATTACATAACGACTGAAATGGGAACAAAGCGATCACTCCCGTTACATTTTGACGGAATCCGTGACATGAGATATTCATTTGGAGGAACATGGAAGTACAGAGCAGCGAACGCTGTGGTGAGCTAAGATACGATCTTTACCCCCTGACTTTATTTTATGACTTGACAGCCTCGCGTGGTAATTAGAGGACAGAGTGACGGGGAACTCATTCGCAGGAAGTGGTGTTGATAATGAATTGAATGTCACCTCTCCCGGGGGGGGGGGGGATCAAACAGGATCAGGATTACGTTCGTCCGCTCCTCCTTGCGGTCCACTTCGCCCCACTTCAGTATCCCCACAGAAGTTGTTTTTTTTTATCCTGTTCCACAAATCTGTGTTTATGCGAACGAACATGACAGACGGCGAATCATGATCCTCAGCAGAAAGACGGATCCTCTCAAACCAACGTGACAAAGCGCGACCAAAGACGCGGTGCTGCACGACGTGACGTCACGCGCTCTCTCAGATTTCTCCAAGCCTGCCCAGTTTCACTTTCAGGGACTGTCCGTGGGCTTCCTCCATCGCGTCGCGAAGAACCAGCAGTCTCTCGTTAGGGCACCGGGAGGCATCTTGAAATTAAAATTAAGCGTAACTTGAACGGAATCCATATAAAGTCAAATATGACCTTTTCTGTCTGTGGGGTGCTGAAAAGGAATCATGCTCCGCGTAGGCACCAATGGATCTTTCTGGTTTTTTAAATCACCTCTAGAGACTAGACTTGGATAGATTGATTTTTTCCTTTTTTCCAAAAAGCTAATGGGTTTGTTATTATTATATCCGCTATTTTGCTATTTTACCGTTGAAAAATCTTCACCTCTTTACCTCCGTGTCTGGCTCACACAGAGTGAAGGGAGGGAATACTGACTATTCTAACTGTCACTCGCACCCAGTTCCCTGTTGGAAACCTCATGCACGCTTTTGGACTGCGGGAGGAAACCGAAGTAACCTGCGGGAAACCCCAGCGCACATATGGGAAAAAACATGCAAACTTTACCCCTACGGGGATGTGAACCCGCAGCCCTCTTGCTTGTTTCAATCCAAAGAGCGAAGATCTTCGCAACACCCTCCGTCCACCCGCGGCAGCGTCCCGAGGAGACCAAAAGCACAAACGGGTTTAGAATAACATCTCGAGCAAATGGATATAAACAAAGATGTGCTTAAATCACACGATGCTTACGTAATATATAAGACTAATCAGATTTTGGTCACAGCTGTCCATAACAATGTGTCGTTTGCTTTGACGGCTCATCGCGCAGTGGTTTCATGTTTGCTAGAAGTGCCATATAAAATCCATAAACGGAGACAGGTAGAGTATTTTGTTTTGCTCTCTCCGGGTACATGAACTGAGACTGTATCAAACGCTGACGTCAAATACACATGGGAGTCTGGACCCGTCGCGTGTGAATGGCGGGGCCTTGTTGTGAATTCACATTTACCGCATAGGGAACCCGGCCCTCTTCGAAGAGTGGTTTGCCAGTTGCGGTGTGTCGTCTCAGTGCAAAGTGGAGAGCGCCGAGTCGACAACGCGCTGTGACTTTCACTGCCCTGCTGTTGTGCACCTTTATGCTCAGAGAGCTGTCGAAAGCTGCTCCCTCTGGTGAGTGACGGACGGTGGAGGAGAAGGGTCTGCGGGATGTAATGTTTCCCAGTCAGCCGAGTGAATGAGCTGAATCTCTTATCTCTTATGAATGGGTCCTTTACGGTGTATATATACCATTGTTCTTCCTTCGTAGAGGACCCTGCCGTAGAGGGTGGGAACATATGATTATGGATGGGTGCCTGAGTTCCAGGGCCGTGCTGCGATTCTTACAGAGGATGTGATGTGATGTGACTCTTACAGAGGAGCTGAGCTGCTGAGCAGAGCAGGTGATGGGGTCGTAACCAGAGTTTGGCGATTCAATGCCAAGCCATGCCAGCGTGTCTATGGATGAAGCGCCGAGCCATGAGGCACGTTCCAAATGGCGCGCAATTATGATAGCATGGCTGTTTTCGGACGAGCTTTAAATCGCGATCAGAGTAAAGCAGTAACTTTATCCTCGTTCATGTGTCAAATGAACGACTGAAGATTATCTCTCCTTTGAAAATCCGTCTTAGTTTGTGCGAGGAGGGAAGTAAAACGTCCCTCGGGCAACTTCATATGCGATGATGAACTCTAAGAGTACATGGTCACCCTTGTGTTTGTTTTATTCATAACCTGAAATCCTGCCACTTTCTTGTAAAAGAGTGTGTGCTCAGAGGAGGGGAGATTAAAGGGCCAGGGATGTAAAGTGAAAGGTCATCGGCATACAATGACACTACCCTCTTGCTTCTCCGTTGGAGTCTCATGGCTTTGCCGCGTGTTTACCCGCTGTTCCCTGTGTGCCAGTGGTTCCGTGGATAGCGCAGACAGGTGAGGATGGGAGAACGCATCCCTTTCCAGTTCTGTGAGATGGAGTGCAGAGTAGGGGGAGTGGGGGGGGGAGTACGGTACTTCTCCCAGAATGACTGAATTTATCAAGTTTGCAAAAAAAAGGTGGTCCCATTCTACCTGCTCAAAGGCTTCTTCAGAATCAAGCCATGGAGCAATATTCGGCACCGGAGACAATGGCACATATATGTTATATCAAAAAGCCCAGGTAAATTGAAAAAGCCATGTCTACCCTTCACAAATCCCGTTTGATCTGGAGAGGTCATGGAGGCAGGCATTGTTCCAGTCTCAGGGCCGGGGCATTCGGACAATGTTTTGAAATCCACTCTCGAAGGGATAGGAGGGAGACCGTCGCCTGTTCAAGTGTGCGTGTGTGTGTGTGTGTGGGGGGGGGATGTTTTGATCTGCTGTGACAGTGAAGATCGCCTTCACTGTCAACTCTCGGAGGCTCCACCAGAAAGTTCACAGCAATGCCGAGCGCTCTTTCTCTCCTCCATCACGCTCGAGGGCGCAAACATTCCTTTAGGATGCGCATTCGTTACGAGGTGAAGTATTGAAAACGATGGAAATTTAGTGTAGAGTTACAGCGCGGTTTGAGGCCGGCTCTAATCGCAAAGGCACACGGCGCACGATCGAGCCTACTGAAGCCCAAAAGCCGAGCTGAGCTTTGAATATCTCCCTACGTCGAATCCGGTGGATCAAGGGTGGAAAAAAGGAGGTACAAGCTGCGCGTTGTTCCAAACGAAATCCGTCTGTCGCTCCGTACGTCTATTCCAAACGAAACCTGTCCGTGCCCGGCGCCTCACGCCAGTCAGCCGGCATTCAGTCATTTCTCTCGACCTCATCCCTACATCTCCGTATCCGTTGAGGCCTGGTGCTCGCGGGGCGACACGCCGCGCCCGTTCGGACGCCTGAAGGTTCTGTTTTCCAGTTCACCTTCCGACTGGAGCGCGCCGCAGGTGCGCGGCGTTGCGTACGCGTCTGCGGACGGGCCGGGGGATTACGCAACGTGGATGCCAAACAAAGTTTGAGGCCAGGCGGGGGCACGGTCAGGATTACGTAACCGTCCAACGGAGAGCTCTGACCCTCCGCTGGACGAGTCGAGGGCCGAGGCTGAACCGCTCCACCGGGTATGTCGGTCACACACAACCCCGGAGGATACGGGTCCATTCGCTCGTGTTATATGTCTACATCTTACCAATACATTCGATCCTTAAATCAGTCACAGTCAGCCAGGCTGCCATGACTATCCCCAGCTACCACTGCGTCTGATAACATCTCACCCACCGCCCGCACAACTTCAAGCATTGGCACCGCAGGACACAACTCACTGTGTGCCGTGCGTGCCAGTCCGGGGCCCCGCTCTACTTTCAGCATAATCATCATAATTATTTGCACTGACGATGAGGATGTCACATCTGGCCGTTACGGGAATTAAATTTCATTCAAGCAGAATACGTTTCTCTCTCCCCGCCCGCGTCGTCCAATTCCTCATTTGTGGACACGCCAGCTGAAACAGTGCGCAGGGGCAGCGCTATTGATAAATGCTCCGGTGTTGTAGAGCACAGAGCTGTGACCTCCCGCGGAACAAAACTGCCCCTGTGGAGGTGGACTCATCTCATCCTGTGACATCCCGACAGAAACGTCATTGCCTATCCGGTTCGTGAGGCCGCCGACGGACCCCCGGTCCGTCCGTCCTGACGGCGAATGGGATCGCGCCAGACGAGCTGATCTGGAGATCGACCCCGGGGGCCAAATAATAAGCAGATCGAGCGAAAGCAGATGACCGGCGTCTGGCTGGACGTGCGACGGGATCAATGCGTTTCAGGACGGGTTAGGGGAGGGGGGGGGACGTGGAAAACCCTCGCAGCTTAGTCGACGTGAAAGGGACACGATGGCACACGTCTCTGTCGAAATGAGAGCGCGGGGACGTCATCCTCCCTTTCAAACGTCTCTGCGGATATCGGGACATCCGGTGTCCTGGAGGGCACGGACTCATGCTTTACTTCAGTTTAAAAGGGGCCAGTGGTACAACAAGATCAAATAAAAATACAAATGATTTGTCACTTTAGGAAGAACCGAATTGAATGCTGAGATCGGTTGCAACATATGTCTGACAGTGATATGGTCGTAAACTGAAGTTCAGTCTATAATGTTTTTTTGTGCAGGACAAAGTTATCTACACCCAGCTCTGAGGGTTTCAAACCACGGATGCTGCGGGCTGTAATGAGGCGAAGCTGATTCAAGACCCCATCTAGCAGTGACATATGACATGTGACATATGACAGTACGCAAACATCACGATTGTTGAAAGAGTTCGAAATGGACAAGTCGATGCACTGGACCGAGCTTTTCCCTCCTGGGCTGCTGAGAGCCCAAACGGAGCCATCGTGTTGTATATGTTCATTTCCTATCTGAGACGTGACCCCAGCCCGGACTGGGCGGGCTCCAGAGTCTTCCGGACGTAGGCTGCGTCCCGGGCAAGTCGCGGTGGTGATTGTGACGAGGGAGGGCGCGGACCCTTCCAAACGGCTGTGAGTTCGGTGAACGACCAACTTTATTTGTACCGCCCAAAGCGGCGAACGGGGCGTGCCAGAGGTGCCTGGGTCGGGAAAACGACGCGTTTGCGCCCCGCTGGCGTGTCAGCACCCAGGTCCCCTCGGTTCAGCGGTGGCAAATGAATGACCGAATCAGTGCTGATAGAAAACAAACACACACACACGCACAAAAAAAGCAGCCCCGGTCAGGGCTACAGACTGTGGACTTAATCCCCCCTGACTCAGAACTACGGCTGTCCTAGTTTAACAGACTGTTGGGTAACGGGAGGCCGGTGGTCAGCCGCAGGGGTGAAACGCTTACGACTTGTCTCTGGACTTTTCTCGGTACCGTCGCCCAATCGGCCGGCCTCTGACCTAAGTCCCCGGCGCGCAGCAA
This sequence comes from Karalla daura, assembly GCA_029224185.1. Taxonomy (NCBI): domain Eukaryota; kingdom Metazoa; phylum Chordata; class Actinopteri; order Chaetodontiformes; family Leiognathidae; genus Karalla; species Karalla daura. The sequence goes on from CM055197.1 coordinate 22,685,615, forward strand.
TTACCGAGCATTTGAAAGATGGAGAGGGAGAGGGAGCGGGAGGTAGAGAGGGAGAGAGAGGGAGAGAGAGAGAGACTCACGCTGACTTGAACGCACATTCCCTGCGCCTCCTCGTTCTTCGCGGGGCATGACGACGCACAGTTCAGGCTCTCTCCGCGTGGATCGTGACATCATCGTTACGTTCCTTCGAGCAGAGGAGACACGGCAATGGCTTGAACACTGTATTTATTTTGTTTGTCATCTGACCGTTGTTCGGCCCTGGTCTGGTTTTCATCGTCCCCCAAAGACGCCGCACGGGCTCTGTGGCTGTTCCACTGTATCTATAGACATCTATAGACACGTTTCTTACTCAGCAACTTCATCACATGACACGGATAAAACAACAAAACAAAACGAAACAAAACTGCTGTCTTGGTCCCCCATCCCAGCACAGAGGAACAACCGGGGTTCCATTTATCTGATCCAGACCAGCTGAAAGGGTCAGCAGCTTAATGTGCATGTCCCAAGCGCCTGCTGCCCGCAGGGCGAGACCTCCTCCTCGCCCAGCTTGCGGAGCAACTCCATTCTCTCTCCTAGGACCAGGTATCGTGATGGACGTGTCTCCGTACCTCTGAGCGTGGGACGCAAATGCGTTTTGCCAGACTGCCTTTCGGAACGTTTGCATTGAAAACGTCTGCTGGTCAAATGTATGCATGTATGTGTCCACTGTGGCGGATGAGGTGCTGACCTGTCTTTCTCCCCCCCTTTGCTTCTCCCCGCTTTCTCCCCCCCCCCCTTCCGCCTCACCTCCCGAAGCTGTGAGCAAACCCTAGTACAGGAGACTCAGGATGAGAAGATGGCAGCCATGCTTTTACCAACGGGTCCTGATGGCTTGCGGCGGTTCACTCGCGAATCCCTGGCTGCGCTGGAGCAGAGGATTGCCGAGGAGCAGGCCAAGAAGGCCAAGGGTTGCCACGACGGTCACAGGAACGCCGAGCCCCCGAAGCCCCGGGCCGACCTGGAGGCGGGCAAGCAGCTGCCCCGCATCTACGGGGACATCCCCCCGGAGCTCATCGGGATGCCCCTGGAGGACATCGATCCGTTTTACTACAAGAACCAGAGGGTGAGAGCCTGCGTCCGCGCGCGCGTCTGCGTGAAACGGGGCGACGGAAGCGGACGTCTGAGTGACCGGTGGAGGCGGGAGGGTTGGTCACAGCGCGCAAATACACACAAATACACCAAATTATTGCGATTTTTTTTGTTTGGTTTTGATCGGATAGACGTTATGGGACTACAAGTAGGGCGACGTACAGACCACAAAGGGAGAGCCAGATTCTTTGTTAAGAAAACGGCCCTTTCTCTTGACCTGTCTCTCATCGAACCTGTGAATTCACTGATACCTGGTGACCGATCGGGGGCTTCATCCAGCCAGCGATGGGCCGAGGCCGGAAACCAGTGGCGTCTGGCGGAGGGGGGGGGGGTTGGGGGGCGATGCCGGCGCATCCCTTTAAACGTCTCCCTTTGGACGCGGGGAACGGGATTAGCAAGTTTCGATTCGCAGAGCAGATCAGGCCGCTGCCCTCTAATGGGCCGCTTATGGAGAGATGTGGGGTGGGGGGGTGGGGGGGTGGGGGGGAGGGACGTGGCAGCCGCTCCCAGGGTCTCTTTGTTTTGGCGCGCCGTGCCGCCGCTGGATGGGCGGATTATCCAAAGACGGGCAAAATATTTAAATAAATGCCACATCTGTCAGGGGGACGGTCCAGCCCACACTCTGCGGGTTTGCCGCCGTCATTATCTCCAACCGGGCCGGCTGGCGTGCGTGCGTGCGTGCCCCCCCTCGCCACTTTCTTGCGTGTGCGTGTGTGTGTGGCAGTTGACAGTTAGCGAAGAAAACGGATGACGCCGCTGCTCAGGCCCGGCTGGCCTCTGTCTGCCCCAGTGCATCCACCTTTGCCTGGCCTCACATTTAGGTTGCGTGTGTGTGTGTGTGCATAGTGACCGGTGATGTTTGGAAAATGTCTTTTGTTTTCCTTTTCCTCGCCGCGATTAACGCTTTTCGTCTCTCCGCTTGCATTGCAGACCTTTATAGTGCTCAACAAAGGGAAGGCCATCTTCAGATTCAGCGCCACGTCCGCACTCTACATACTCAGCCCGTTCCACTTCCTCCGATCCGTGGCCATCAAGGTCCTGGTCCATTCATATCCTTTTGGATCACCGGAGGGGGGGGGGGGTTGGAGGGGCCCCGAGAACGCGCGCTCTCTCCAAAGTCGAGGATGACAGAGGCGACGTGAGGATCTTTCAGTAGTTAATCATCGGGATTAGGGTGTGTGTGTGTGGGGGGGGGGGGGGGGGGGGGGGGGGGGTAACAGCACCACTCTCAGGTATTGCTTTTAGCGCAACATGGAGACCGGGCTGCGGAGACCCCGTGAAACGTCCTCCAGTGAAACGATGCTCCCAGAGGTCCGGGCGTCCTGCCGCCACGATGTTTTCCCCGATTCCTCCTCCCCGCGCGTCCCTGTTGGACTTTTCCGCCGTCCCGTTTTTTGAAAGCGCTTCGTAATGGTCCTCGCTGGCGTGGCAGACCAAATCCCCCCTCATATCCCTCTTTTAATCTCTGAAATGAAATAAGAGCAAGGAGATTTTGCGTCATGTGACGGCCGCCTATTAGTTCCCAGGCAGCCGACTGGTACTTCACATGCGGGGAGTTTTTCCCCCTCTGGGTCTCCGCTTGGACGGCAGAATATCTGCAGAATATCACCTATCGAGTGCCACTTTCACTTTGAGTGAGACGGTATAGAAATAATCACGAGGCTTCCCCCCCATCCATGCGCAAAGCCTCACTGCCGGAACGTCCGTGTTCAGGTCGCCACCGAATTTACACTCATCCGTTTGGTGTTTTGCTCAGAAACCGACGTTTTTTTCAGAGTCATTCCGATTCTGTCCTCGTAGATATTGGAAACGAAGCAATTTCGTTAGAGTGCAGAGGAGGGTCCTCTGTTCCATTCGACCACAGGAGATACCGCTCGCCCGCTCTACCGTTCAATGGAATTTACTTACATTTCCCGTAATCTGCATTTGAGTGTCCCTCTAATTCCGTTGGCACGCGCGGTGGCGCTTGATCCTAATGGTTGTGCGTTGGATTACGCGTATCGTTTCGTGATCCGCCGCCGCGTTGTTCCGTCTCCTCTCACCGCACGCTCCTCCTTAACCGCCCTCCCCACCTTGTTCAGCCTGTTCATCATGTGCACCATACTGACCAACTGCTTCTTCATGGCCATGTCGGACCCGGCGCCGTGGACCAAGTACCTGGAGTGAGTACGCGCGCACATACGTCTCAGATGATACCTGACTGAAACTGAGCTCTGCGTGCTCTAATGGGGGGGCTGTGCTGGGCTTTGTTCTCCTGTCAGGAGTGAAAGTGGCAGGGACGGTGGCAGAGTGAGTACGCGCCACTGTCTGTAGCATGCTGCACGCCGCCCGCATCGGCAAAGACCCTGTCCTTTTCAAACTTACGTCCTGTCACATTCCACCTTCAAGGAAAACAGGAGAATGTATGGGATTAGCTGCATGTTTTCCAGTCGCCATGCCAAGCCTGAGGCGGCGCTGTCACTTTAATGGTGACGGATCTATAATTCATGTCCAGTCTAGCCAACTTAAGCTTTCCTCCACTTATGAATGCCAAGTCAACGTCCTCACCTTGTGCCATGGTGTAACTGTAGAAGGTCCAGGCATGTTAGCTTAGCGTCTTGCACCGTTAGCAATGGCGCAGCTCCATCTCCTTCGATTGAAGGCTATGGAATCCGCGCGAACACCATTTCTTCTTCTGCTTTTCGCATGCGTGGCCTTCGGGCCCTCCCTCCCCTGAGAGGGAACCGTGGGTCGCCGGCGCTCACCCCTCTGTTTTCCCCGTCCTGTGACTGCTCTCTCCAGGTACACCTTCACCGCCATCTACACCTTCGAGTCGGCAATAAAGATATTCGCCCGGGGGTTCTGCGTGGTGCCGTTCACCTTCCTGCGGGATCCGTGGAACTGGCTGGACTTCATCGTCATCGTCATGGCGTAAGGAGCCGCCTCGTGCCAGAGTGACCGCGGTCGGCCGGTCGTCCCCCCCCCCACCCCCCGTGCACAAAAACACGCTGAAACGATAAGCCCGGTGTTGGGGTCAGAGATCCGTGTGCCGTGACTCACTGGCCCCGAGGCGGCAGGTGGCAGATTAGACAGGTGACCTCTGGACGTGTGGATGCGGTGTCTGGGACCAATCGTCCCCCCATCGGACATTCGCTGCGTTTGAAAACAGCCCGACCCGGAAATCCCCTCTCCTGTGGGGTAGACCCGTGGAGAGCCGCGGTCGTTGCCTGCAGGGATCAATTTGCTCTTCATTAATAACGCTTCCATTGGCCAACTCCTGCACCGATTCCGCTCGCTCAGGTGTTAAACCGAGCTAAAACGGAAATGTCCCTCGCCTCCGTCCATGCCCTAGACAGCAGAAACCTTCCTCCTGTTGTGAGCTAGAATCGAGCCGGAGCCTCCAGAGCTGGAAGAGCTTCTTGTTTTTTAAGAGGAAGCACAACGGTGTTCACAACACATCATTGATGTCAGCCTTTTTGAACTTGTCAAGAAAAGAAACAGGATTCCAAGATACTAAGCCACTGATCGGTCTTTGAATTACAATATTTCGATGGATTGGAAACCGATCATTAACCCTGGTTATCCTTAATACTTTGAGTTTCCGCGCAGATGTTCCTAAGTCTCCTCATGTCAAATTCCAGATATGTGACCGAGTTTATCGACCTCGGGAACGTCTCGGCGCTAAGGACCTTCCGGGTGCTGCGAGCGCTCAAAACCATCTCGGTCATCCCAGGTAAAACACCCAGCCCAAAGCTTGCATGCCTTCTCCCAGACACTCCCTGCCCATTCAACTCCATACCGAATGTGCCACGCCCCCCCCCCCCTCTGCGCCAAGGTCTGAAGACCATCGTGGGCGCCCTGATCCAGTCGGTGCGGAAGCTGGCGGACGTCATGATCCTCACCGTCTTCTGCCTCAGCGTGTTCGCCCTCATCGGCCTGCAGCTCTTCATGGGGCTGCTGCGGCAGAAGTGCGTCCGCAGCCTGGCGCACTGCGTCAACTCCTCCCACAGCTTCAACGAATCCTTCACCTGCAACAACAGGACCTGGAGCTCCCGGGCGGACTTCCTCAGCAGCGAAGGTCAGCCGGAGACGACGCTCCGCAGACGCGTGCAAGCTTTGAGAGACCGAAACGTGACCCTCTCGCGTCTGTCCTCTCCTCAGATAACTTTTACAAAGTCGAAGGAGCGAAGGATGCCTTAATATGTGGATACGGAAGCGATGCGGGGTAAGTGAGCGCGTCCTGCCTACCCTTCGTTGAGCATCACGTCAAGGCATCTAACGGCTTTTCGATCCCCCGCATGTCACGTGTGTCATTGGATGGGGCGGCTTGAGTGTCCGACCGGGTGCAAACAGTTTTCCCGTGCACACAGGCCACATATGGAAACCGGTCGACTCACAGGCACAATGAAAAGAGAAATGATCCCATCGGGTCAGGACGGGGTTAGGTGGGGGGTGGGGGTGGGGTTGGGGGGGATGGGGGGGATGGGGGGTTGGTGTAGCGTGAGAGAGACTGCACACAAGACGACATGTGGCGTGGATAATCACCCTCGGCTCCACTGGAACCCTTTTGCAGAGAAACATGGAGTTGCCAGCTGGAGAGAGAGAGAGAGAGAGAGAGAGAGAGAGAGAGAGAGAGAGAGAGGGAGAGAGAGGGAGAGAGAGGGAGGGGGGTCTTTGGAGATTTCATCATCTCAAAAGCTCTGTGGCATGTTTAGGTTAACCAGAGCGGGGCGGATCACTTCGGACCGGTGCTCTGACGCGTTGTCCTCTGCCGGGCAGCGCTCCTGCACGCCGCCTTTGTTTTCCAATCAAGGCACAGCGTGAAACCGTCCAAATATCGCTACTCAGCCCCGGGCCGCGCCGAATAATCCCGTAAATCCAAAATGCTTTTGAGACGAGCACAACGGGATGACTCTGGCCGTGCCAGGCCCAGTCCGAGGGCTATAATGAGCTAAGTACCCATCTGTGTGAATCAGCGGTCCCGCGGCTCCCGCTAACGGCTTCCACCGGGCGCCCTTGTTCCTGATACAAGACAATGGAGGGCAGCAAATGAGAAGATAATGTGATGTTAGTTAGTTCACGAAAACACAATTATTCATCTCCATGACAGCAACCATTATCTTGGTCTAAAAAGTCCTGCAAATGTAATCTTTTGTTCTTCTTTTAGCCCCTTACACTTTTGCACTGAATATGCTAAATATGCAAATGATATGCAAATGACGATGCTTAAAAGTTAGGAACAACATTTGGATTGTTCCAATCGTCTGGATTGTTCGGTTTGAAGCCTTTGAAGCACAACACTTGGGGAGAAAACATTTCCTCCTCCTCCCTTTGACTCCTTAGCTGGGATGAAAATTGCTTATGAAATGTGATGAATTAATACCTACTGTACATGCAGTGTAGGTTGTCCTCCATAGATGCATCTACATGCTTCCTCTGTATCCCAGGATAAAAACTTTAGAGACAAAGGAAAAGATTCATCGCATATGCCACCGATTAATGTGAACCCAATTATTAGCATTAATGAGGCTCAATAAGGCATTTCTGTGCGGAGTCTGCATGTGGTACCTGTTTGTGCTGTTTGGGCTCTCTTGGGATACTCTCCTCCCACAGTGCAAAAACATGCATGTGACTGTATGGTCCAGTTGGAGACCCCAAATTGACCTGTCCAAGGTTCCTTCCCTGCCTCCACCCCGTGTGTGCCGGTGAAAGGCTCCAGCAGGGCCCCGGGTGACACCAGTGGGGTTGCGAAAATGGATGAGAGCCCTTTATTCCACTGGCACCGGAGTCAGCAGCCAAACCCTTCGCTTTGCAATCACCCCGTCTGACCTCCCCCTCCGAACGCGTAGCAACATAATCTCCCAAGAAGCAAAGTCTGACTCAGTGATTTCGTGCTCAAGGAGAGTCCATCTGAGGGCGCTCGGCGGGAAACGACATCACCCAACGCCGCAAACAGTGGGTCAGTAAGATCAGACAATGTGACCTGTGCAGCTGTGCCAGGGTTTACCTACCCGCCGCAGCTGGACTTCTGCTAGATTTCCCGCCTGTCGTTCTTGTCCCTGTCGTGCGGGGAGCTCTGCGCCCGGTCCACGGTGATCAACGTTCAGTCCCATTCAGATTTAATCTTTCCTGTGCCTAATGGCTGTATTAATGGCTCTATAGACGTTCGGAGGACGAGGGCGGATTAGTCCATCTTTGGCCCCCTTTTAATTTTAGACCCGTCCCCTCATTACGAAGAAAACGATGTTTATCGCACGTGTCTGCCTTGGCGGCCAGATCGACGTCGGATCAAAGAATGGCAGGGCGCCGACGGGAGACTTAGCAGGTCATAGGTGAACGTAACCACAAGACAGCTCGCGCGCCTGTCGGCGAAATGAACGAGACGGCCTTTTAACTCCTGCGACGTTTTAGATGGAACTTCCCGAGGCCGGCCGTGGAGACGGGCAAGATATTAAGCGGGCCAGGATGGAGGACATAAAACATAGAGGATGCTTAATCTTTTGAGTGTATTCCAACAAGTAATCCCTGAGTAGATTTCCAAATTAAAGCTTTGGATACGTTATGATGACACACAGGCACACATGTGGCACACAAGTGGGCACATATGCCCCCACGCGCGCACGCGCGCACACACGCACACGCACACGCACGCACATGTAAATGGTTATTTTCCGCCTTTGACGGCTGACAACTTGGCGATTGGCGATTCGCTCAGGGTCCAAGGTCCCCCCCCCCCCGTCCGCCGTCGAGTTCAGGCAAACGCTCATCCCCTCGCATCTTAAAGCCACGGTGCGTCGGGGATTACGACTCTCCACTTTTGCCCTTGACCGGATAGATGCCGGGGGAAAGTGCTGTCAGCAGGCTAAAAAAAAAAAAAAGAGCTCCTCCGCCCCGGGGCCCAGATATGAGCGGGGATTCCGACACTTTTTGGTCAAGGGTCGCGCTAACTTCTGAGTTAATGAACGCCTGGGGGGGGGGGGGGGGGATGAGTCGCGTCTGAACGCTTCCTCCAGATCAAGTTAAAATACATACTAGGTTAGGTTCAAGCCAGTCAGTCCAGCATTCTGATACTGACACGACTGCATACTGTATTACGTCCTCGTGCAAATAGCGCCCGGTTGGATGCTAGCTGTGAATACGGATGCTAGCTGTAAATAAGGCGTATCGGAGCCCCTCCCCCTTCCCCCGTGAGCCGCATGTGTCAGGGCGGCTCTCCTTCGGGACCTCAGGACGAAGCCGCGCAGTCTCCTCCGGGGCCCGGTCGCTGTAGAAAACCCGGGAACACCGGGCCGATGGCGGCCCCGTTCCGACGTCTGTTTTGAGTTCGACAGAAGCGGCTCCTTGCTGGTCGTTCTTTCGGACGGGGGACCTCGCCTGGGCCGGCTTTTAGGGAAGAGCGAAAGCCCGGTGGGGAAGATTCGGACACATGATTAGACAGCTTTTGGCAGTTGCCCCCTGCCAGTTGGACGTCAGCACATAGACCAGGGGTGGGGAACCTGTTCCTCAAAGAGCCGCTGTGGCTGCAGGTTTTTGTTCCAACCGAGCAGCAGCACACCTGATTCGGCTCATTCAATCAACCAATCCGAGTCTTCAGACGGCCGACTGGTCAGCCTGTGTGCTCTGGATGGGTTGGAACGAAAACCTGCAGCCACATGGCTCTTTGAGGAACAGGTTCCCTACCCCCGATATAGACGTGCAGAGATGCAGTTTCGTCATGAAGTAATTCAGGGGTTGTTCTCCCTTCTCCGTTTCGACCGAGCCAATAGTGACAAGCACACTTGATTTGAGAATATCAAGCCCGTCCAAGCGCTTCATCGTGAAGTGTTCAGGGACAGCTCTGCGTGTGCGTGCGTGCGTGTGGTGACAGGGAGGCGGAGGGCTGTCCTCTGCCTGGTGATAGGCTGCGCGGGGCTGCAGAGGGTGTCCGGGCCTGACTGGTGGATGCCGCTCTGTCCTGATGTCCGTGAGCCTCCCCGCTCAGCTGGCCGGCTGGCGAGATGTGCAGCTGTTCCGGCCCGCGGCGCGCTGCCCGCCCAGCTGTTTCCCGGGCCATTACCAAATTATTCTGCACTCAGATTGACATGGCAGTCCAGCTTGTTCTCAGCTGCCGGACTTAAATATTTGCTGTAATGCCACTATGCTGACAATGACGATCAGGGAGAGAGAGAGAGAGAGAGAGAGAGAGGGAGAGAGAGAGAGAGAGAGGGAGGCACGGAGCTGGACATTTTTGAACTGCAATTTGATATCCATCTGGCGCCGCTTAATCCCCTCTGCTCCGCTGCGTTTTAGTGCCGCGGCGCAGCGCGGGGCGGGTTCCCAGGGTCCTCCTCCGCTTGAAGTAATGGCGTTGATGGCGGCGCGTGTACTTACTGGCTCATCCACCTCTCCGCGCTACCGCAGAGTCAAAGGCCACGGGGGCTACGTGTGGACACCGGAGATGTTGTTAGCGCTCCGAAGCAGGCCGCACGCCACCGGCAGCTTTATCCCCCCCCCCCCCCCCCGCCACCCCCCCCCCCCAACCCCAGCTGCCGTCACCTATCGCCACTGTCATCCCTCCCCTGCTGTTTGTGCACCGCAGGAAGTGTCCGGACGGATTCGACTGTCTGAAAGTGGGGAGGAACCCAAACTACGGCTACACCAGCTTCGACACCTTCGGCTGGGCCTTCCTGGCCCTCTTCCGGCTCATGACCCAGGATTACTGGGAGAAGCTGTTTCACCAGGTGCAGTTTCACACTCTCAATTTTTCGTTTTTGGTAATATTCTATTGCCCCTCCCTGTTGAATGCTCATGGGTAAGCCATGAAGTACGGTCATTTGACTTACGTCAGCTGTGCTACTCATGTTCATGCCGTAGTTTGTGTGACAATCCCATCCCGACATGTGAGCCATTTCCTCCGAGCATTAGCACAGGCCAAATCAGCATCTCTGTATTAACGGGGGGGGGGGGGGGGGGTGACTTTTCAAAGTGGAAGACCAGTGACGGACCCCCACGACGTGCAACTCGCAAGATTCGCATTTCAGACTTGTCGTAACATAACGTTCCGCTGAGCCCCAGACGGACAACAAAATCAGACAGCTCTTCATGAAAGGCTTTATTGAGGCCGAAGATTAATCATGTGAACATCGTTTTGCAACAGAGCGCATGGGCACCGAGTGGCGTAAGCCTTGGGGCCAACATGAACGGCTCAGCCGGACCGTGTCTGCTTACAGTGCTCACTATAAGAGGCCGGTGGTCAGAGACTTTGAACTGTCTCTTAAGTAAGACGAGGCTCTTCACAATGCACGTTACACCTTTCTGGGTTGTGTTCGACTTTAGGCAAAACATCTATATATATATATATATATATATATATATTTACTTTTTCTTTAAAAAGAGGATCATTTGTTCCGATCGTTTGTTCTGTATTGTCCATCATTTTGCATCTGCTGAATGAAATCCGTCACTGCCATAGGTCTTAACACCATCTAAGAAGGCACCTGTGACACGATGTAACTGCCCTGGCTTGACGTGTTGCTCCCACAGACGCTGCGCTCAGCGGGCAAGACCTACATGGTCTTCTTTGTGCTGGTCATTTTCCTGGGCTCCTTCTACCTGGTCAACCTCATCCTGGCCGTGGTGGCCATGGCCTACGAGGAGCAGAACCAGGCCACCATAGCCGAGGCCTGGCAGAAGGAGAGGGAGTTCCAGCTGGCCATGGAGCACCTGCGCCGAGAGCAAAGAGTGGGTGCCGGCCGCGAGTGGCAGCGAGGCCGCCGCTCCCCGGGGACACCCGAATAACGCCGTTTCTGTCCGTGTCCAGCTGGCGGCAAAGAGGCAGGCGCAGGAGACGGACTCCGTGCTGTCTCCGGAGCTGTCTCCGTTCTGCCTGAAGATGGGCAGCGTGCGGCGCAGCGGCAGCAGGCGGCGGCGATCCCACCGGACGCTGTCCGAGGAGACGGCGGAGGAGGCGGCCGAGGAGAAGTTGGAGCCGGCGGACGAGCCAGTGGTACAGCAGCCTCACTCTCGCCCGAGCCTTTGGTGTGTGCGCGGGAGCTAATGTGCCCTGTGTGCGTGCGTGTGTGTGTGTGTGTGCGCGTGTGCAGCCTCCTCTGTCCCCACTCCCCGCCCACCCCCTGCTGGCCACCCTCTCCGCCCACCCGCTCAGCACCAGGAGGGGAAGCCAGGTCAGCATCTTCAGCTCCTTCCGGGCTCGCAACAACTCGGAGGCGGACTTCGGGGACGACGAGTACAGCGTTCACGGGGACGCCTTCCGGAGCCGCGCCGGCTCCACGGCGACGCCCTGGAAGCGACGGACGGGCAGCGTGCGGAGCCACTGCTCCCAAAGCGTCACGCCGAGCCTCAACATCAACGGCCGACTCAACATCTCGCTGGACCAGAACGGGGTCACCACGCTGGGGCTGCACACCCCCACCTCCACGCTGGCTCACAGCATGGAGGTGGTCAGGGAGGACACAGTGAGTGACGGGGGAGGGGGGGCGATCATGTGAACGGAGCTCATCGAAATCAGAACACGCTGTTGGTTCACGGGGGGGAGGGGTTCTGTTCAGGGTGCATTTTCCGGGACCGTTTTGCTCACCCTCGGGCGTTGCTTTTCTCTGTCTCCTAGAAAGCCACCAATGTGGAAGACGCAGTTCCCCGAGCTCTCTTCCAGCCCTCCCCAGGGGTGGCTGAGCCTCCCCCCGTGCAGAGGAAAAGAGGGCTGAGCTCCGTCAGCTTTCTCAGCGATGCGATGGACGGTGAGCCCCGCACCCAGTCAAAGAAATCCATCTTGTTGCTACTGAGCCACGAGCAATGAGACCAGACCGGCCGACACTGCGAGCCCGGCTTCCACAGTCGAGGGCTGTGGCGTTGACCTTGGCGTCTCCCTCTTTGCAGAGCTGGAGGAGTCGAGGCAGAAGTGCCATCCCTGCTGGTACACCTTCGCCAAGAAGTACCTGATCTGGGACTGCTGCCCCTGGTGGCTCCAGCTGAAGGAGTGGGTGAAGTTGATGGTGATGGACCCCTTCCTGGACCTGGGCATCACCATATGCATCGTGCTCAACACCCTCTTCATGGCGCTGGAGCACTACCCCATGACCGATGAGTTCAACACGATGCTCTCCGTGGGCAATCTGGTGAGGGTCTTCCGGTGGTGGCTCTTGGCGGGCCCCCAGCATGTCACACGCGCTTTCTTTTAAGGGCCTCCTGGGTTGTTGAGAGGGCTGAAAGCGTTAAGAGGAAACGCGGTCAGATAATGTATTTATAACTAGTAGTTTCTGGCTGCTTAGGGTCAAACGGGGCCGTGTTGAGCCTCTGTCAAAGGCTCCGCTTTATTTGTGATTATCCATGGTAAGAGGGAGTATTTTTAGCACAAGAGGGGACTGATTTCCCTAGTTGTATTTTGCCGTCTCCCCCTACTGGTAAACGGTACACTCTGCCTTAAAAAAGCTCTAAAAAAAAGTTATAGCGATCTCACACCCTCGACTATGGGAATAAGCAATTGTGCTTTGGGGGCCAGGATTTGTATTTGGTTGTAAAATGCTGTTGTTTTTGTCTCTATTTTCTTATCACTTTGACACGATCTGATCCAAACTGACAATGCCGAACCACTTTGAGACGGCAGAGCAAAACAAGTGGCTGAAGACACTGAGACGTTTTCATTGAGGAGTCGAGGGGTCATTGTGTCTCCATTGCGATCTGCTCGACTCTCTGCTCGGATGTTCATATGTGCCAAGCATTGAGGCTCTGTCCCCCCCGCCCCTTCCTGCTGTGTCCGTCCCTGGTCTCCCTTTCAAAGGTGTTCACGGGGATCTTCACGGCCGAGATGGTGCTGAAGCTGATCGCAATGGATCCCTACTACTACTTCCAACAGGGCTGGAATATCTTTGACGGCGTCATCGTCTGCCTCAGCCTGATGGAGCTGGGCCTGTCAAACGTGGAGGGCTTGTCCGTGCTGCGGTCTTTCAGACTGGTAAAAGAACCCCTTACCCCTCCTCACTCAGGCCAAGATAACAATAATGATAATAATACAAAATAGGAGAGAGAAAACATATGTGGATAAATATATAAACTTGGGGGGGAATCAACTCGGTGAGATTACGGGATTATGAGTTATGAGAGAAAAATGTGAAAAAGGCAAGTGCTTAGACACATACAAAGCAAGTATTGGGGTACATTTACTGAAGAAAGGTGCTATGTGTGGCTCCACTCTCCACTTCATCCACCACTGATGAAAGATGCCACACTTAATGTAATGAATGAGGCGAAGTGACATATAGATGAAAACAAAACAAACGACACCTCATCCTGTTCATTTGAATGAGGGCTTCAAACTTACTTCGCCCAACAGCACTGACAAAACTCTAAATGAAACCATCCGAATAACACTTAAAACCGCGCGACATAACGTCTCGCCATTCCGGAACAAAGGGCGTCCTCTTCATGCTCCGCTCCGCTCTGCTCCCCTCCTCCTCCTCAGCTGCGGGTCTTCAAGCTGGCCAAATCCTGGCCCACTCTCAACACCCTCATCAAGATCATCGGCAACTCGGTGGGCGCCCTGGGCAACCTGACGCTGGTGCTGGCCATCATCGTCTTCATCTTCGCCGTGGTGGGCATGCAGCTGTTTGGGAAGAACTACCAGGACTGCGTGTGCAAGATCTCCAAGGACTGTCAGCTGCCCCGCTGGCACATGAAGGACTTCTTCCACTCCTTCCTGATCGTGTTCCGCGTGCTGTGCGGGGAGTGGATTGAGACCATGTGGGACTGTATGGAGGTGGCCGGGCAGCCCCTCTGCATCCTGGTCTTCATGTTGGTCATGGTCATAGGGAACCTGGTGGTGAGTCGGAAAGCTGCTGATGCCCGCCGAAATCCTCCTCTCCTCACGTCCCTGCACGTCAACTGCGTTGCATCGCTTCCCTTTAAAACGCCAACGTCTTCATCCGCATTCACAGCGTGCGTCTTAGCTGTATGTTTGGTCAGCCCTTAGCTGCAACTGTAAATGCTGTGGCATGCGGATGGTGGCGCCCAGAGTAATGAGAAATCGGTTCAACGTAAGCGGGGATTAGGTGGGTCTGATGAGGGTGGCTGATTCTATTCTATGACACCCTCTGCGTGCCTCCTGCAGACTCGCAGCTGCATCTCGTCTGGTTGCCACTCCGGACCTGAGAAAACGGCGGCACCGCGGCGACGGTGGCCGCCTTGCAGATTAGCATTAGCGGACCTTCGGGACGGACCGCGTCTGGGCTACGCGTGAGCCATCTGCCGTCCCTCCTGAGTAATCTATGTATTATTTACACGTACCGCGTCCGCCACGGATGAACCAGCCAAGCCCGGTGGCCGGAAGCGCGAACGGAAGGGGTTCTACAAAGCGAAGGGTTACCCCAAAGGGTTAAAACTCTAGCCCGTGTTGGTCGGTCCGCGCATATGGCGGTCGGCCCCGTCCAGCTGTGTCCTGCGAGACGTCAATGAGGGCAGATTAAGAGGAGTTCCCGGAAGTGCACACGCAACGCACAACAGCAGTGAAGGCGACTTATACTGTAATGCCGTTTTTGAAGTGAATGAAGACGAGGGATTGTATTAATGCAGAGTTCACTGTCACTCACACACTGGCACTTACGAAGCAGGGACCCCTCGCATACCAGATGTGCGCGCGGACTTTTAAAGAGACGGAGCGCGCCTGTAAACGTGGTGTTCAGGTCGGAACTGGCTCGAGAGCCCGTTCTCAGCGGGCCCTCTCCTCCCTCGTCCCATCCGCGCCGAGAGCAATCTGGCAGACTGGCACTAAGAACGAAAAGAAACTGCACTGTAGTTCATTTACTGTTACTTTTCCTGCACGATTCCTGGCGGTTGCCCTCGAACGGGGATCCCTGCGCCCCAGTGGTTACTCGACCGGTCCGGCCAACTCACCATTCGTTGAAGTCAGCGAAACTGTGTCATGAAAGCTGAGACAAGCGGTCCGTTTTCTTTTGTTGTGAGATCGATTGTTTTCGACGTTTCTAAGGGGTGTTGAGTGGCGGAGCTTCACAAGTTGTCGATTCGAAGCCCTGGTGCCATTAGACCCATATCCTCTCCCCCTCGTGGTGTTGCTCCAGTTCAGGCCCTCTGACTGTACATACGCGGTTGTAAACTGGTCAAAAGACTTAAAGAAGCGGCTTCTCTTGCCCTCCAGACGCTGGCTCCAGACGCCTGCAGCCTTGTCTCGTTAGCGCACGGAGCGGATCACAGCAGCGTTTCTTATGGAGTTTAATGGACAGAAACCTCCTCTGCACATGAATCGTGGGAAAGCTGTTTATCCATGGGATTATCCAGGATACTTAGGGGCGAGAAGGTCGGAGGGCATTCATCACTAATCATCTGCTCATGCTCCCCATCTCTGACTGGCTCAGTGGCTAGAGATGATCCTCACCAACTGTGCACATCACACACGCACATGGGTGGGGACACGCCAACACACACACACGCTTGTTACTGTGCAGAGATGCGCTCGGTGCCGCTGCTCTCTAAGCTAGTGGAGAGATTACTCTGGAGGTGGTTGTTTGGAAACTTCAGTCCGGCGTAGCTGAAAGCGACCGAAGCCATATGTGTCCGAGTACATCCGCCCGGAATATCCTCCGGAAAATACAATGCAGGATTTGCTTATGTTGACAAAATATGGGGGATATCATGCTATGCATTATCCTTTAGCTCAGAGGCTAGACAGTGCTTTGACTTGGAAGGAAATGCAAGCGCTGACATATGTGGCATGTAAATCCAGCACTCTTTACCAGGTTTAACGAGTCCAAAAGCGATATTAGAAACGCGCCAACAGTCTGTCTCAGTCGAATAAGGCGTGACATTTCACTTGTCGCCCGACAGGTGCTCAATCTCTTCCTGGCCCTGCTGCTCAGCTCCTTCAGCTCCGACAACCTCTCGGCCCCCGACGAGGACGGCGACCTCAACAACATCCAGGTCGCCATCGCCCGCATCAACGCCGGCGTCTCCTGGCTCGCCAGCGGCGCGGCGGACCTCTTCAACCGCGCCCTGAAGCGCCAGGGCCGGAGGGGCCGGGACGCCGGCGAGGCCGCCAAGTTGGCGGGCAACCACGTGGAGAGCAACGGCGGCACGTACGGCTGCTACGGCGAGAAGTACGTCCCGCCGGAGGAGGACAGCTACATGACCAACCCCGACCTGACCGTCGTCGTCCCCATTGCGCCCGGCGAGTCGGACGTGGAGTTCCTGGAGGAGGAGGAGGTCTCCGAGTCGTCGGATGACGAAAACAAACCGGTGAGCTTTCCCCGCCTGTCTGCGTGCCGTGGCTTCATGAGACCCACGATCGATTCTTAGAGCTTGAACTTAGGTTTCGTTCTTGTTGTTGTGTTATGTACACACAATGATGTCAGGCATCACTGCCACGGTCACTAAAGGCAAGCCTGTTGTGGTCCCGTTTCGGAGTCCCAGGAGGACCCAGGAGTCCCACCAGGAGGTCTGGCCACAATGCAAAGCTGCAGCAGCGAGGTGGAGTTATGCCTACCCCGCATCCGTTCTCTGTGAGCGCCGCGTGCACGCTTGCTTGCTCTCGTGCAACGGGTCGCACGAGAGACACGTGTGAGGGGTGAAAACGGAGCGCTCGTTCCAAGACTGGACGCGCTCATTTCCGTTTGTTGCACCCGCTCCGAACTGCCGTGTCCCAGGCGTTCCCGAGATGGTGGCACGAGTGAAAGGTCCCTCTACCAGGTCTACTCTACTACCAGTGAGAGCTGGAAATGTGAAACGCTGCATTCTAACAGCCAAAAAGACACTTCACCCAGTAACTGCCTATTTGCCGTCAACAACTGGCTCTGAGGGCGCTGACTGTTTATCACTCGCAGCCGAACGCGAGCAAAATGTCGAGCTTTCCATTTGCAGGGGAAGTGAAGGTGACTATGGGGAATTTAGGGTATGTACTATTCAAATTCCGAAATTCGGCTCTACGTTTGAAGACGCGCGCAGGCGTCTGTCACAGCTTCGTTTGGGCTTGCAATCAATCAAACTTCACTCGTTGTAATTGATTTGATAGGAGAGCGGATGTTTCAGGTGTGCATGCTGTGATTCACTGGTACACTTCTAGTCCAGTTAGGCTGAAGACATGTTTGGACACTGGCAGCACCCTTCCCTTTGGCTCTGTGTATGTAAGACAATGGATGTGAAATGCACCAATCAGGATGTGCTCCATGTGCAGGCTTACATCTTTAATCTGAGAGTATTTGCTTCTAAATTAGGTGAATGGCACAGGAGTCGCAGCATGTTTTACGTGTGCCTTCTGCCTTTTTAAGAGACTAATAGTAATTGGACAAAAAGGTGCTTGGAGCACAACCATTTATGTGTGTTTTTTCTATTCCTCTAATTCACTTGACTCCAGGGGAGCCTTGCATTACAGTTCTAGTGTGCCTGAACTGTTAATTTGTGCACAAATGGTGAATGAAATCTGGCAACATCAGCCCTCGTTAAAAAGTCATCATTAGTCTGGAAAACAAAAACAAACCCCTCAGAGACATAGTTGACCCAGTGTCTGGTTTCGGTTACTATCAGGATTCACAAGGATGACCCAAGTGCACACTCTGCAGTTTAGTCGCAGTTTAGTAAAGTAACAGCAGAAGGTCCCGGGGCTAACGGCCTCCGCAGGAAAAAACAGCAACACAAGCACCAAAATACAAACAAAAACAATCGCCTGGGGCAACAGGCCTCCGCAGGGAAAACTAACTACCAAACTAGAATACTAACACGAACAAACCAAAATAATCACCTGGGGCAACAGGCCTCCGCAGGGAAAACTAACTACCAAACTAGAATACTAACACGAACAAACCAAAATAATCACCTGGGGCATAGGCCTCCGCAGGGAAAATAACTATCAAATACAAAACTAGAACTAAGAGTGACAACAGAAGGACTAGGTAAAAAAACAAGAATCCAGAACACAAAGTGACAAATCAAATACTCACAAAATCCAAAACACAAAACTGGCTGAAGGGGAAACCAACCCAGGGGACTAGCTAGGAGAAGACAGGACGCAGGAACACGGAGCAAGGCAGGGAACAGGGCACGGAGGGTTGCAAGCAACGATCCGGCAGCTGTCCCCTTACAGAGGAGACACTAAATACCCAGCAGATTGGGGATGGTTGCCAGCTGATAGGCGGGGAGCAAGGAGTCACCTGACAAGGAGAGGAGGGGTTCAGGTGAGACGGGCAGGGCAGACAGGCACAGAATCGTGACAGTCACAGGCTCAACACTTCAAGATGTTGCGACGGCAAAGACTTTCGCACTCAAGTATTAAAAGTGACCATTCGATGACTTTCGGTGCTTTCAAAGGGAGTATGACACATTTAAAAACAGTCGTGATTACTACACTGGTCACCTGACTTGGATGTAAATGGCCTCAGGTCTGCTGCCGGAAGTCTGCACTAAGGGCACATCACACTGTGGTGGCAGAACCCAAGTCATGAAAACTGTGTCAATGTCCAAATATTTGCGGAAAAGGTCTTGCCATTTTGAGAAGTTCCCTCTGTCTGGACCTCCGAGAATGGCAGTGGAATACCCCCCCCCCCGCGCTTTACAAGGTTCTTTCAAAGGATTCATCAGCTCAGCTCCGTGTTTTGTTTTGACTCCCGGCAGCGGTGGGGGCGGACAGAGATGTGGAAAATGTCCGGACACATAAGCTGTTAATCTGTCGAGCAGACAAGGTGAACTCTGTTAGCGACCAGAGGGACAGGGAGACAAATATAACTTGGACAACTGGCATATGAAGAATTAGCGTTGCGCAGCAGTGGCCACGTGGCCAGGCCCCGCAAAGATTTAGCGAGCTCTGCACACTCCCGAGAGGAAGCCTGAAAGCTAGCCTAGCTTAGCACAAAGACCTGAAGCATGGGGAAACGGCTAGCGCCACTCGGTCGACAGGAAACATAATCTGCCTATGAGCACCTCCAAAGCTCATAATTAACACTGTATCAAAAACCAAAAGTACACAGCTTTATTAGTATTACAGCTCCACGGAGCTTATTCATTCGCGGTAAGTGCAGTGAACCTACAGCATAATCCCTTCATTGTTGAGCTTTCGTTTTCCTGGAACATAGATTCTGAACATAGTCGTTCGCGCTAAACTAGGCTAAGCTAGCTGCTCGGGATTGGCTACTCGAACGTGAGGCGGGCGGTTTGCGACGACTACTAGTACTTCAAAACAACGCCATGCAGTCTGAATCTTCCGGGACCGTCCTTGAGAAAAGACGCGTTTCACTATCTTGTTGTCCTGGACTCTGAGACTCTCCCTGGAGCTTGAACTGTTCCGTGCATGTATTGAGCAAACAGCAGCCTCTCTCTCTCTCTCTCCCTCTCTCCGTCAGCGCCTGTGGATTCCTATCTCTCTCTCTCTCTCTCTCTCTCTCTCTCTCTCTCTCTCTCTCTCTCTCAGTGTCCTGTGGGACTTTGCAGAGGTGGGGAGGGTGTGTGGCTCTCGTCCTCTCTGGCAGGCAGACAGCAGTGTGCCAGCTGTGGAGCCAGGAGGCCTCACAGAGCAGATTATAGTGGCACAGCTGAGCGGAGCCAGGAGGGCCAGGCCCAGTCTGCTGCAGGCTGCTGCTCCCTCGTTCTCTTGCCTCCCTGCCCCGCTCCGTTCCACACAATTAGGCAGCAGGGGAAATGGAAATGAAAAAAAAACACCTCTAACCCTTCGTCATTTTAACCAGACGTCAGCAGCACGGTGCAGTTTGCATGGGCAGAGTTCTAAAAGATGGAGGTATTAAGGAGTTGGCTGTGAATTGTGACTCCGTTTTAAAGCAGGTCACTATAAAGGAGCTGTCAGTCTATACGCACATCTGCATCCACCCAATCACCATTGATCAGTGCATATCCCCTGCACTGTTGTCTTGGGGCAGTCAGACTGCTGTGAGGCTGGTAATCTGGTCTCCAGGTCCACTGGATGCTCTTTAATGCTGGATTAGACCGTGTACCAGTCCGTAGGGATTGATGCTGCACGTCTGTCCCATAAATCACCTCAAATATGTTGCTGTTACAACACAGTGGAATCTCATCAAAATTGTATTAAGGCTCAAAAGAGATTGAAGGGCACGCGCATACATGGAGGTGAGCTACCTTTGGCAGGAGGACTCCGTGCCTAGCACAAAGCAGGAAGTCGCCGCCTAATTGCTCCGGTTTGAAACCCAGACAGTTGCACGTAGAGCCGTGCTCCACTTGGCGGGGTCAAAGGTTAAGCCTTTGACAGCTGAAAAACGGAGGCGGGCCCGGTGAACGTATGAGCGCTGCAGAGCGATAAGTCAGACATCCGTAGGTAACAGAAACACCGCTTGTTCCACAGGAGGAGATCAGCCTATCAGAGGGCAGCACGGTGGACCTGAGGAAGCCTGGAGAAGAGATGGAGGACCTGTCGGAGCTGGCTGAGGAGACTATGGAGCCAGACGAATGCTTCCCAGAGTGTAAGAACAATGAACTGAGGGTCGCAACGCTGAGGAAATTCTAAATACTATTCGTTAGTCCAGCCTTGTCCCATTCAATGTTCACCCTCCCTGCTGTATCTTCATGTGGCTGTAATCGAGGCAGCTTTGTGTTTGCCTGCCTTCTCAGTCTGCTCCAGGCACTGTCAGTGCTGCAACATCGACACCAGCCGGGGCCTGGGCCAGGCCTGGTACCGGCTCAGGAAGACCTGCTACCAGATCGTGGAGCACAGCTGGTTTGAGACTTTCATCATCTTCATGATCCTGCTCAGCAGTGGAGCTCTGGTACGGCCTGGCGCCATCAGACAGCTAAACGAACCCCAAAACACTTTGAGAGCCCAGATACTTCAGTCCGGAAGCTGAAGCCAGCGATGGCTCACAGGCATCCAGCTGAATCATGGAGTCACGGAGCTGGGTCGTGTCTAGAAAGGTCGCTAACTGATTCAAAGTGGGCTGTAAGCTTCCTCAAAGGTCATCCACTACTTCTACATATCTGTGGGATATCTTAGTCGTACTACCACCAGCAGCAGATGGTGGTTTACTGTCAAAAATGGAGTACTTTAATTGGCCCAGATAATAAATATGGGTATATTTAACATTTCAGGCTGATTTTTCTCCATTCTCGATCCATCCACAGCCACGCCGTGGCTTGGTGTGTTTATGGTGGTCTGACCGCGCCCCGCTGTCCTCCCTTCCCCCGCAGGCGTTCGAGGACATCTACATCGAGAAGAGGAAAGTCGTCAAGGTGGTGCTGGAGTCCGCCGACAAGGTCTTCTCCTACATCTTCGTGTTGGAAATGTTCCTCAAGTGGATCGCCTACGGCTTCAAGAAGTACTTCACCAACTACTGGTGCTGGCTCGACTTCCTCATCGTGGACGTAAGTGGCCACTGTCGCGTGTTCTTGCCGCGTGGCGTGAAAAGGGCGCGTCGAGGTCGGGGGGCACGTTTGTGGGACGCGCAGCCCCGTAAAGTGTCGCGTTGCGCGCGGGAAAGCACTTGTCGGCTCGTTTGGCCGCCGCCTCTGTGATGACTGTTGGATGTGGCTCTGTGGAATGTGGCCGAGGCGCACCCCCCCCCCCCGAGGCGTGCGGCCCGAGGCCTGACTTGAACCTCCCTCTGATTTCGCCCGCTGCTACACAGATCGCCACTGACCGCTCTATTGTTAGGGTAAGTTGTGGTTAGCGGGTGAGTATGGGCTCCGAGAGTGCAAACCTGCATCCGCATCCCAAAAACGCTTCTGTGTTTCTCCACTCGTCAGTGCTCTCTGTCTCCGCGATATCAAAAGCCACCGTCCACCGTCTCCAAACCAAACCGAAGCCCCTGGCACGAATCACGATCGCGGCTCTGAAGGGCCGCATGAAGAACTGTGACTGGACCTTGGCTTTTATATCAAGAACAAACGCAGTGCCATGTACCCTTAAGGTTTATCTACAGAAGATCTGGTGCTCTTCACGCAACATACCGAGACGTTGCCGGACACGCGCTCCTAGTCTTCCTGTCAATTTACCAATGCAGGGATCACACTCATGTCTACACTGTTTGTGTCTAATTCATGTTCCGAGTGCTACATGCGATGTCTGTTTCGAGGAACAAGATACAGATCCCAGCGATCGCTGCAACCACAACACCTCTCGTTCCTCTCTCTGAGGGGCACGACTTTATTTTCTTTCGCTGTGCTTTCGTATCGCCTCGTATGCCCGTTCTTGGAGCCAAAGACGTTTCCTGTCCCGAGAATCAGTTTTGAGTATCTTCTCTAGATATATATTGGACCGACACATGTGTAAATAGACTTTTATAAAGAACTACAGTCCATTGGGGCCTTATTGGTCCTAAATTGCTTTGGAATAAGTTATTGGATCAATTGGATGTAAATTGGGAAGCAAATTTGGCAAAGACAGATTTCAATTCTTTATAAAACTCACTCTATTTGATATATATACATATTTTATATGCATATATAGCGGAGTATGCATGCATGGACGCTCTCTATATGTGCATACTTGTCTGTGTGTTGTCGCCATCGATCATGAGCATGAATCTCCTCCATTTTTTTTTGTCACACCACTCTCACTCATGGCTGTCATCCAAGGGTCATTCAACAGCGGAATACCATTTCGTTTCGTTTTGGATGTAGAATAGAGTGGAAGTCTAAATTTGCCCAAAGCTGACGCAACAACCAAAACAAAATCTAAAACCCAATCCTGTCGTGTTCCTAACTGTGGAATGTCCCAAAATGCACAAAATTGCAAAAAGAAAGGCTCTCCAGATGTTTTCGTTCTGTTTTTTTTCTTTTCATTATGCCTGCCTGTGAAATGATGATGTTGCTCAGAGGACGCATGCAGGGCTGTTGACTGAGGACCGTGCGTGTGAATGTCTCTGTGTTGTCTTTGCTCAGGGCTTCTCACAATGTCTTCGGTATCATGAAGGCATTGCCGCTTTCTGCCCAAAGTCTTAAGCAACAAAAACAAGCTGCCTTCTGGCCGCTGACTCACGTACTCACGCTGTACATGTCTTTCTGTACCTCCAATCAGGTGTCCCTGATAAGCCTGGTCGCAAATTCACTGGGATACTCCGACTTTGCGGCCATCAAGTCCCTGAGGACCCTGCGGGCCCTGAGGCCCCTCAGAGCCCTGTCCCGATTCGAGGGCATGCGGGTGAGAAACGGTTTCCCTCCACTCATAACTCGGGCTTTGGATCGACATCCTAAAAAAAGGTCTCGTTTTCGCACATCGAACTTCCCTTTCCCCAGTGGCCCGAGGCGCGAGGGACCGGTCTGAGTGTCTTTGCAGTGCCAAACAGATTTGCTCTACAGGAGGGTGCAGTTTTAGTTGACTGGAAAAGGACGCAAATAGCACCGTGGTGGTGCTATTTGCGTCCGAGTAGGTGACTGGCGGATAGAGAAGTGGAAGAGTGCAGGAAAGAGCAGTGATGGAAACAACAGTAGCAGCGATAAGGACGCCTGCTCAAGCCACTTTGCACCCCCCCCCCCCCCCTCCACCCCCCACCCCGACCCAACGTGCTGCGGGGGCTCACTTGTGCACTGTCTGCCGTCGCCCAGGTGGTGGTGAACGCTCTGATCGGCGCCATCCCCTCCATCATGAACGTGCTGCTGGTCTGCCTCATCTTCTGGCTCATCTTCAGCATCATGGGGGTCAACCTGTTCGCCGGCAAGTTCGGGAAGTGCGTGAACAGGACCGGCTTCATCCACGGCGCCTCCGTCGTCAACAACAAGTCGGACTGCCTCAACATGAACGACACCCAGTTCTACTGGACCAAGGTCAAGGTCAACTTCGACAACGTGGGCCTCGGCTACCTGTCCCTCCTCCAAGTGGTGAGCTTTCAGATCCGTCACACACAGGCTTATGTTGCCATTCACCTCCCGTGCAGCAGCGCTACCTCATGCTATGTTCTGTTGCAGGCTACGTTCAAGGGCTGGATGGAGATAATGCACGCAGCCGTGGACTCACGAGGGGTGAGAGCGCCCTCCCGCCTGCAGACGCATCGCGGCGAATGTGTCGAGAACGGGCCGACACGTCAACTGACGCGTGACTGTATTGCAGGTGGAGGAGCAGCCCATCCGAGAGATCAACATCTACATGTACCTGTACTTTGTCGTCTTCATCATATTCGGCTCCTTCTTCACTCTCAACCTCTTCATCGGTGTCATTATTGATAATTTCAACCAGCAGAAAAGAAAGATAAGTATCCACAACACCGTTTCGTGACCTTGTCTGTGATTTTAGAGCGATTCAGTCGGGCGTTTCATACCCCAGGGGGGGGACGTTTGTGAAAACAGTCAGGCAGCCTACGGGTTCCAATGAAATTGACTGTTTTTGCCACCGTCTGTTCAGTCGCCAAAATGAAAAAAAGTACTAATTTAAAGTGTTTCTTGTCTTTACTTAGGTGGTCAGGACATCTTCATGACCGAAGAACAGAAGAAGTACTACAATGCCATGAAGAAGTTGGGATCTAAAAAGCCCCAAAAGCCAATACCCAGGCCTGCGGTAAAATACACACATTACACGTTCATTCATCGCGCTCTCAAACATCGTCTACCCGCACACAGTTTCCTCTCACGTTCCCTATCGCATGAGTCACCCAGGATTTTGCACGCCATCCCATTTTCTCCCCGCCACAGAACATCCTCCAGGCCTTCTTCTTCGATCTGGTGTCCAAGCAAGCCTTCGACATCATGATCATGATGCTCATCATCGTCAACATGGTGACCATGATGGTGGAGACGGACGAGCAGTCCGAGCACATGGAGTCCATCCTCAACAAGATCAACATGGCCTTCATCGCCGTCTTCACCACCGAATGCCTGATGAAGATCATCGCCCTCCGTTGCTACTTCTTCACGGTCGCCTGGAACATCTTCGACTTCGTGGTGATAATCCTCTCTATTGTGGGTGAGTAGAGAGACGCTCCGCAGGGAACACACACACCCTGGACGGGTCACCAGTCACACGCGTTCCCACTAGGTTACTGACCTGCCAGCTAATGTTTCTGTTGTTGTCATCTCGTCCGTTCTTGAAAGGATTAGATGTTGTGATGGCTGTTTTGAGTTTGCTTGAACGGATCAGCCTGCGGTAAGACAAACCACTCTTCCTCTGCTCTGCTTCCCCATGTTCAGGGATCGTCCTCGCGGACATCATCGAGAAGTACTTTGTCTCCCCGACCCTGTTTCGCGTCATCAGGTTGGCAAGGATCGGACGTGTACTTCGACTCATACGCGCAGCCAAAGGAATACGGACTCTACTGTTTGCCTTAATGATGTCCATGCCAGCACTGTTCAACATTGGCCTCCTGCTTTTCCTGGTCATGTTCATCTACGCTATCTTCGGCATGGCAAACTTTGCCTACGTGAAAAAGCAGGACGGGATCGATGACATGTTCAACTTTGAGACCTTTGGGAATAGTATGATCTGCCTTTTTCAGATCAGCACCTCAGCGGGCTGGGACAACCTCTTGAGCCCTATCATGGCCAGCCCCCCTGAGGAGTGCGACGTGAACTTTGTCAACACAGGCACGAACACCCGCGGGAATTGCGGCAGCCCCTCCATGGGCATTGCTTTCTTTGTCAGCTACATCATCATCTCCTTCCTCATCGTGGTGAACATGTACATAGCGATCATCCTGGAGAACTTCAGCGTGGCCACGGAGGAGAGCACGGAGCCGCTGAGCGAGGACGACTTTGAGATGTTTTACGAGGTGTGGGAGAAGTTCGATTCCGAGGCCACGCAGTTCATCGAGTTCTCCATGCTGTCCATCTTTGCCGACACCCTGTCCGAGCCGCTGCGCATCGCCAAGCCCAACAAGATCAAACTGATCTCCATGGACCTGCCCATGGTCAGTGGGGACAGGATCCACTGCCTGGACATCTTGTTTGCCTTCACCAAGCGCGTCCTGGGGGAGTCGGGGGAGATGGACGCCCTCAAGCAGCAAATGGAGGAGAAGTTCATGATGACCAACCCGTCCAAGATCTCCCACGAGCCCATCACGTCGACTCTGCGCCGCAAACTGGAGGAGGTGTCGGCCGTCATCATCCAGCGGTGCTACAGGAGGCATCTGGTGCGCCGGCAGATGAAGCAGGCCTCCTACCTCTACAGGCAGATCAACTACGAGACCGTCGTGGACGTGGAGAACGCTCCGGAGCGGGAGGGCCTGATCGCCACCATGATACGGCACTACGGACCCGCGGCCTCGGAGGCGGCCGAGGCGGGGGGCGGCGACGTCATGTCCTCGCCGCCGTCTTACGAGAGCGTCACCAGGGCGACCAGCGAACCCTCGGGGGTCGTGGGGTCAGCGTCCAGAGACTCTGACCTCGGTGGGCCCAGTGAAAGCTACGAGGAGACGTTTCTCTGAGACGCGCGGAGCGTTCGCGTAGCGGTTGCGTCTGTTTTGTTTACAGCGGAGGATATAGCTCAGTAAACTCACATTGACAGAGATGAACCTTTTATATACACATACATATATATATATATATATATCTATATACATTAGCCGATGCAGAGGAAGTATGCAATGTTTTTAAGCAGCTGACAGCCTTTGTTTGAGATGAGCAACTCAAAGGGAAATTTGGTTCCACAGCAAAAACCATGAGTGGGGAAGGACTCCGACATTGAAGTTGTCCTCACACCATTTTAGATGTTGAAGGTATGACATTGAAATATGACACAAATGTGCTGGTCATGATAGCTATTGGACTGGAGCAACACACTGGCTTGTATGTGTTCCTCGATATGCCAAACAAGCACATTGTTTGGCATATCTTCAAGCAATGGACCTCGACCTTCAAT
This sequence comes from Karalla daura, assembly GCA_029224185.1. Taxonomy (NCBI): domain Eukaryota; kingdom Metazoa; phylum Chordata; class Actinopteri; order Chaetodontiformes; family Leiognathidae; genus Karalla; species Karalla daura. Next base: position 22,712,460 of record CM055197.1, read on the forward strand.
TCATTCTATTCTTACATTTAACTTCCATCTGGGAAAAGCTTGCGGTGCAGTATCTATTGGGGGTGTTCAGATGTGATACGACTGTCCAGCAATTATTTGCAGAGTTTTTAAAACAAGCGGCGCTCTTCCTGTGCCAAGGTCTGTGGAGATTCTCATTCATCCAGGTCATGGCGTCCGATGATCTGTTAGTCAAAGCAACTGGACTTCTTTCTGGGGTTTGAAGACGTTCCGTCCTTCATCCGAAAGGCTTCTTCAGTTCTGGTTGGTTTGGGGAACATCCAGGATATAAGTCTCTCTGGATGTGGGTGGGACTGTGGATGTGGACCATTCCCCTCGTTATGTGACAGAGGGTCACATGAGTGAGCATTAACACATTAATACCTGTGGCAGTGAATGGTCACATGATGGGCCATTGACACCTGTGGCAGTGAAGGAGCCACACCCCCTTATCATGTGACAAGATGGGTCCATTAGCATGAATTAACATTCAACCCCAGTCCTTCACACATTGACACTAGTTGATGAGTGGAGGAGCTATCCACACGTTAACACGTGAATGGCCCCATCTTGTCACATGATAAGGGGGTGTGGCAGTGAAGGAGCCACACCCCCTTACCATGTGACAAGATGGGGCCATTTGCATGAATTAACATTCAACCCCAGTCTTTCACACATTGACACTAGTTGATGAGTGGAGGAGCTATCCCCACATGAACACGCGAATGGCCCCATCTTGTCACATGATAAGGGGGTGTGGCTCCTTCACTGCCACAGGTGTCAATGGCCCATCATGTGACCATTCACTGCCACAGGCATTAACGTGTTAATGCTCACTCATGTGACCCTCTGTCACGTGACGAGGGGAATGGTCCACATCCACAGTCCCACCCACATCCAGAGAGACATAAATCCTGGCTCTTTTCCCCCAACCAACCAGAACTGAAGAAGCCCTTCGGATGAAGGACGAAACGTCTCCAAACCCCAGGAAGAAGTCCAGTTGCTTTGACTAACAGATCATCGGATTCCTGTGCCAAGGTTCAGTCACGCTACGGTGTCGGCCGTATTGATCTCGCTATCAGGCTGGCCAACGAGCTTCACTGACTTGTTATCTACGGCGGTGTTGCAAAAGCTCACGCGTGCGAACTGAAACGTTTTATGCATTACCTGAACCATGTGGGACGTAGCAGACCGCAGGCTGCGGAGCACGGCAGAAGTTGCTCTCCCCGGTGAAGCAGCCGGTAAGGAAGGACGTGAGGATGTGTTGGGCGAAATCAAACCCGTGGTAGCCCCGTGTCCTGCTGGCTTTTGACATTTTCCACGAATATAGACGATTTTTGTTCGCATATTCCGATGTTAACGTTTGTCACAATTAGCGGCGCACAACCCCCCATCACTTTCATCGGAAACTCAAATCCGGCCATCGATAGAATTATTTCGACCGAAGACCAACTGTAGGTCAAAATTGTAAAAAGTAAATCAAATTTATGAAGTAATAATAATAATAACGTCCAATGTTTGTTCAATAAACCTGATTTCTTTGACGCGCAAACACTTTATACAGCATCTGCTGGTGCCGAATGGAGAATATTGCCCCCCGCTTAAAATAGCACCAAGCGTACTCAGGTCTTGAAATTACCATGGCGATTACATGACCTCAAAGGCAGCGCTCCCTGTCGTCTTGGATTTCGGTCCGCGTTTCTCTCTCTTTTTTCTCTTTTCTGTCAAACGTAGCACGACGGGTAAGCTAGCTAACGTGCGTTACGGACGGGGGGGCGGGGGAGGGCGGCGCGTCGCGACGATCCCCCGAATCATGTGCCTGGTGATGACCGTTGTCCGCACACTTCTCCGGACTGCTGAAGACGACGGGATGGGGGGTCTGGCGGACGCGGAAGCACGGGGCGCAGCGGCAGTTCCTTTTGTAGCGAACCGTGCGAAGAGCTCTGAGGCCGCGCGATGTGTGCGAAGCTCATTTCTACCTGTTTTTTTTGTAATGTATTTGTACTGAAAGGCCATTCAGCGATGACCGTATACGGGACACCATGATCAAACCATAAATACGCTGTTCATTTTTTATATATATATATATTACAAAAAAAAAGCTCTCCTCAAGAACCTCTGTATTGCATTGCAAGCTGAACGTTTTGTCGCTCACTTCATTTGCATGTTAATAAAAGTCTTTTCCACACTGGGCTTTTTCGGACTATCAGTCGGAGAGTGGACGGAGGCACGAACGACAACATTTGTTTACGTTGATCACGAATGTTCGTTGCCCTCGAGCTCACTTGTGACAAAAATGTCAAATTCAAAACTGGGCAGTCTCCATTTCCTTCCGTTTTCGACGTGACCCCATTACAGAACAGGGAGCTGTTAAATCTCTGTTGCCGAGTTCATGTGTATGAAAAAAAAAAAAAAAAAAAAAAGCAGGACAGATGTGCGAACCTCTGCGTCTCCGTGTTCCCGCCCGCCCTGGTGAGTGTATTGCCCTTTAAAGCTCGAATTTGTTTATAATGCCTCCAACAAATGCAGCACAATCGCATAAAACCGCCCGGCAACGTGGCCGACGTGGCCCGGGCTGATGGACCGTTTCGTCTAGAGAGCAGAACCGCAGGCAAAAGAGAGGTATGAAATGGGGACTCTTTTCCATGAAAAAAACGAGTGTAGCTCTTTAAAAGTCCAAAAAAAAACATAAAAGCAAACAATAAAACCAAAGGAAAACGGAATCCGTTTGTCTCGGCATGTGTGTGTGTGTGTGTTTTCCATTTTCTAGGGCGCAACCCTTTCTCCCCCCAAGACGTCAGACACGGGATTGAAAAAAACCCAAAAAAACAACGTTTTGTCTTCGTTTCTGTCCCGAATTCGAGTTAATAGTCGAGCTCTCTGCCACGTTTTCCGTTTGGAAAGAAGAAAAAAAAAATCATCAAGGGTGCCAATTTGGATTTAGCCCCGAAGAGATTTCCTCCCTGGTTGTCGGGGGTGGTCAAATCCAACTCTGACCAGCTGGGATAGGAGGATAATCTGTGTGTAAAAAAAAGGGGGGGAAAAAAAGGGGGAAAAAAAGGAAAAAAGAAGAAAAAAATCACTTGTTTTAATTACACACACCGACAGACAAACGCTACTCTCTCTCGCTGTCTCTCTCTCCCACCGTCCCTCTCTTTCTCACACATACATACAGTACACATGTCCACGTGCCTGAGCGCACACGCACCCGCACACACGCACGCACGCACACACACACGCACGCACGCACGCTATTCTTTTGCCCTCATGTGTGCCCTCATGATGGACAGATGCTTGCCTTGCATGTCATTTGGGCTGGGGGGGGGCGACGTGCCAAAAAAAAATGTGAATGCGACTTGGTAACCGATCTGATTTTTTTAAGCGTTTGGACATGTGGCGGAGATTAAAGCTTCATCAGAGGGGAGCAAATGTCTTTAAAAAAAAAAAAAAAAAAGATTAAAGAGGCACTATGTCTAATTACAAAGCGCACCGGGGCGCGGTCGAACGTCCGTCTGCGTGCGGTGCTGGAACGCCGGACCCCGACGCAAAAAAAAAAAGAGAGAGAGAGAGACATCCGACGAATCGCGTGCTGCGCGCGCGCCTTTTATTCCGGTGACATCCAGCCGAGGGAAGGTCGCGAGTCACATGGAGCCCCGTCGTCGGTCACAGGGGTCGGAGGGGGGGGGGGGCGTAATCTGTCCTCTTACATGATACGCGTTCCTCGCTGCGGTGAATGGGAATATGTTGAATTTGTATCTGTCCATCAGATTTATACGGGAAGCCTCGCTGAACTATGAATGAGCAAGTACCTGTTCAGAATCAGGTAAAAAAATGTACTCGACACGGTGAGTCACATTTACTCAGTCGGAACTCAACTCGCAAATGAGTCTCCCTATTGACATTTTATTACCAAAACCTAGTTAGGAGCTGTTCGCTGTGTCGTTGAGACGGCGCAGATGCAGAGCGGCATGGCTCAAAAAAGGCGCGCGTGGATGCGCGTGCACGTAGGGGGCCGCGTCCATCTGCTTTCCCGTCGCGCGCTGCATTCACTGTCCACGCTTACTCTCCGCCATGTGAGTCAGTGAAAGTTAGTTTTAACTTTCTGCCGACCTTTTTATTATTGTCTCTCACTTTCTTCCCAGAAATGGGTTAGGCCCAGGGACGCGGCGTAACCCGCAGCCATATCGGGCCTACCCACTGCACTCTCTCCTTCGACTATGACGCCGAATTTACAGAAATATGGTCTTGTCAAGGAGGTGTATTTGGCTTCACATGTAAAGTTACAGTTAGTCAATGCAGAGGCTATTGCTGCCGTCAATGCAAATATCAAGTGTGGTCTCATGGAGGCGGCAGGGAGTAAGAACGCATTTGGAGGACAAGGATAAATATGAATAACGCAAGGGTGGTAGAAACGGCCTTTTTAGGTACGAGAGGTCTCCAGTGTCAGTCATGTGCTGCGGGGATTTACTTGGTGTCACTGGCTAACACTGCCCAGATGGTCCGATGAGGCTCCATCTAATTACTTTTCCCATGGCTGCTCTGGTTCTCATGACCGGCAGCTGGGCCCTCTCCTCGGCAAATCTGGACTGCCCCCAGCAGGCGATCCCCGTATCTGCAGCTCGGCATGCCGACATCTAGCTCAGCGTCCACCTCAGGAACAGATATCACGCGATTTGTTATGTTCTCGTGAATTGCGCTCTACCCTCAGAGTAGTCTCTGTTTGCTGTGAGCCAAGTATAGTAAATGGACTTCAGCGTTTACAACGGAAAATAGCTGATTCTATAGAGATGCGTGGATTACATTGCTGCAACATTTTCGGATGGCCTAGACTGTGCCTTCTTTTTGTATTTTGTTTATGAATGTAATATGTGCATGTTACAGAGCCAGTTTTTCTTAGTTAGGTGGGACAATATTTCGGGATTTCTATCATTCCATCCCTCCTCTTGCCAGCCTTGTAACTAATGAGTTATGATCTGAGGACTTACGATGCATACACAGTGCATGCACACTGTTTACTCTCTCATTCATATACAGACAACCCAGCGTTTCCAATCGATCGTTCACGTGTTTTTGGACAGTGGTAGGAAACTGGAGGGCCTGGAGGAGCACACCGGGAGAACATGCTAACTCTCCTAGCTGTGTAGCTGCGTAACCATGTGTGTTGATAAAATGTTTCATCTAATTGCCACAGTGGATCCAGGTGCATGCCACAGGGACCTGACCTAACCTCCTGCTGCTGTCCTCATTGTACGAAGCACTGCTATGCTGCACTGCTTCTCCCTCATCCTCTCTGTCACCTCAGACGGAGAGGATGACGGAGGACTTGTATGTTATGTATGTTATCTGCTGCATGTGAGACAAATTGCCCGGACCATCGTCCAATTCTGCCTCTGTCCTCATTACGCACAGTTCGTTTCACCTCAACTGGTCCAGGCAGATGGCTGCCCTCCCCGAGCTCGGTTGTGCCTCAGGCTTTAGATGGTTGAAGGCAGTTTTCTACCCAGTCTCATAGAACAACACACCCTGGCCAGCTACACTGGTCCAAAGTAGAAAAATGTAATCCAGTACCACCAGGACTACAGCAGTTACTACACTGGCTACTAAATAGTAGAACTGTTTGTCTAATGAATCGATTCTAATCACTTGTTGAGGACAGTTGCCGTTTAGTGTTTGACACATTGCGGTAATCCTCACTCTCCATCGCTCCTCTTGACACTAGCAAAAGTGGTTGGGATCGTGTTTCCGGCTAGGGGTGGTTTTCTGTGTATGCAGCTCTACGATACAGCCACGATGCTGCGACGTGAGTGTGTGTTGGGACCACAGGTTGGGACAGAAGCAGCAGATACCCTGGAGACAGCAGGTCCTGTGTAACTGTCACCGCTCCTCGGGAGGACATGGGAAAGTGTTTGTATTCCTCCTTGTCTCCTGGTTAACTTCGTATCAGGATTTAGTTAGAACAGCCTCATACCACTTCCCGTAGACGCTTGAGATGGGTAATCACAAACAGATCGCAGGCTAGTTTTCAGTTGTTAAGACCTGGTGTTTGCTGTACAGCTGTAGCCCCATCTGACGACTGTCTCTCCAAATAGTAACGTGGGTCGGATCCAACAGAAAACATCCGAATCCCGGTGGAGTCGTATGAGCTCGACGGATGAAAGATAATAACCAAAGACGCTTCTCAGCATGGAGAAAGGAATCCTGCATGCAGGTTTTTGCTGCTGTTGTCAGCCTCGATGTCTGCGGGGTACATGACTGCCGCTTGGCTAAGACGGGCGTTCACGTCCATGCAGATGATCCGCCTTCTGTGTTGGATATCGCCTGTCCGCTCAGCGTTTGCTCCATTTGTGCTCTCAGCGGCTCAGAATGTCGAATGTCAACCAGACCACAGTGATGTTTCAGTCTTTGTCACCTGGTTCTGGCTTGCTGATGTTCGATCTCTCTTTGTGATGACGTTTACAGTCTAGACTAGAAGAATAATTCAATTTTATCACACACAGCAAATAAACACACAAGCTGTGACAACGTTAGTTGCTTCTATCTCCGCTTCACAGTTGTAATTAAATGAGGAAATGCTTTGAAAGCTTAGTTTATGTCACTGTGTAATGTTAAGATGTATAGTATAACAGAATGCATGTCTGAGTGCCTGTTCCATGGAAGTCACTTTTGCTCTGTCGGAGCACAGAAGACCACTGGATCCATTCACAGTCCATCATTGGATGTGCTGAAAAGTGGATCCTGTGAATTTTACACCCCCCTGTTCCAGTGTGGAGCCGGAAGAGCTTGTACCTCCACAGCGGGACCCTTGAGTTTTCTCACTGGCCTGTGACTCCCGCCTGATGGCTTTTCCAGATGACGACCAGAGTCACTCAGAGGTATTAGAGCACAGTTCAGCAGCCTCCTGCCACCCAGCTCTTAGCAGGTGTGTGGCCTTTCCACAGAAATTAAAATATCTCTGTCCATAGGAGCTTAACATCTAAGAGCTTCACCTTAGATGTTAATTTATATATGCGCACATATATTTCACTCAACAGATTGACACAGGCAACGCAGTTTTTGGAAACAACTTCGTCAAGCTTGTCCAAAGACTTTTGAAAGATCCCCAAAACGGAGAGCTTTTCCTCAAGGTTTGTTTCGACATTCAAACAATGTGCTTTGCTGCCAGATGATGGAGTAACAGGGTGACTTGTATTGACGATGGAAATTAGGTGCTTTGAGTCAAAATCTGTCATTCCCCCGGATGGAGTTTGGGCCTGACTTTGATTCAGCTCTGGAGATAGCGGTTTGTGAGTTCTTCACCAGACGGGAGGAAGTTCTGCGTGTACCGGACTTTAAGCAGGTAGAGGGAGCGACTTATGACAGAAGACTCGCAGTTTACCGTTAATCCCCCAGTATTTGCTGAACGTCTGAATGCGAGTTTGGTTTGTGTGTTTGGGACTGCAGAGCCGATCAGTGATGTACCCTATGCCCTGGACAAATACAAGCTGTGTGTCCCCCAAAAGGAGGAGGCCTTAAAGTGCGAGGTCCCCCCCCACGAAGAAACGAATAATCCACTTTTGCCTTTCCCTTTTCAAACAGCGATGTCTTCCTCGGAGCGGCATCTCTTCTCGTCGCTATCTTTCCCAGCTTTTCTGCGAAAGACGAGTGCTGAACAAGTGTAAACCCACGCGCTGACATTCGCACACCAAAGAGAATCTGAGGGGATTGTCCTCCGGAGGCGAAGGATTTGGGGATGGTGGATGAGGAGGACAGCGGCAATGCAGAGCGATGGACTCACGGCGACGCACACAAACAGTCCGTGTGTTTTTAACCAGCCAGCCCTGTTAGTGGGGCGACATGAGGAAAAGGGGGTAAATTGAGTGAATTGACCCTGTGAGTAAACAGATGCTTCAGGGCAGTGTTTTTCAACCCTGTTCTGAGGGGAACACTGTCCTGCAGGTTTTAGGTGTTCGATGCTCCAACACTCCTGACTGGCCAGTCATCAGGTGACTGCAGTAACACGATGAGGCTCACAGAACATCAAGAACGTCTTTGACAGCGTGGATCAGGATCCAAAAACACTGATTCAGACAGCTTGCGCATACACATTTTTTTTATGGTTTTGTCAAAATGTCACAAGTTATATCGCCATATGCTGCACATCCTTTAAATTAGACCTCTGAGAGTGGAAGCAGAGTAAACGAGCTAAATCTGCATAGAGGTGAAGAAATCCAATATAAAGTTGCAAAGTAATGTAAAGTATGCAATGTGAGAAGTATATATGTATATATGCAAAACCAGTTGGTCAATAACAGTGCAAAGCAATGACAAACTGAGACAGGAAGTACAGGAATAAACGATGAAGAGGGAGGATGTCTGCGGCTGCTCTCGCTCCATCCAAGATGCACCGTGTGAGTGACTGGTGACTGGTGGCACCAGGGTGCATTACATGCCATCAGTATCAATTCATCTTGAAAATTCAAATCTTAGACTTGGTCTACAGGTCTGCAGCAGAGTTTCATGGAAATAAGCAATCAGCTCAACTGTTTGTTCCCTATGTGTTGACACATCAAAGTGTCTTACATATGGAAGGCTGCAACAAAGAATGATTGATGCTTGTTTGTGGAAACCCATCTCTGCCTGAACTTTTCTTTGACCGGACATTCATTTGAGATGATCAACTGATGATGAGGTGAGCCGGCTTCTTGGAGAATAGCACGGTTGCATCCGGTTGGTCCGATGCTGGGCTTTAACACAAACCAGTAAAAGACAAACCAGTAAAGACAAAATGTGTACCTGTTGTTAACTCACCTCTACTTTACCCTGTACACACAAAGTCTAATCACCTCGATGAGGTGGGTCTCACCAAGGTCTGGTTGGCCGATCATCACTTGTGACAGATGATCGTGGCGGTAGTGTCAGCGGTATTAAGAATTTCAGAAATGTAGCAAATCCAGACATGTCCAGGGTTAAGAGCCTGTGTGGTCACCCTAAGCTGATCAATTGTCCACAATGCACAACGGTGTACAGTCTGTGTCCTGGTGCAGCACAATGCCACTCTGTAGGGTTGGCAGCGGGGCTTAATCCGAGCCGGAACATGCAGGAAGATCCAGGAGCTCCGGCGCTGGATCCGGCAGCTGGTTAATTGGATCCACCACCTCCATGACCATGTCCCAATAAAAGAGTAAATGAATAATAATTCCTCAATCGATTCAATAAAAGTTTTCTCCGTGTTCAGTTTTGGCATGTGTCCGACAGATACATGCCTAGTTTAACGTTGGTGTGCACACAGTGTTGTCACCCATTTGTTCATGAAGGGCCATTTATGGAGGCTTCACATTGGAGCCAGCAGGAACCATAGGGCTGTAGAAGAATAACCTGGCCGCAAAGATGCAGTAAACACAGTCTATTCATCTGATTAATGTAACTGCTGCTCTCTTCTCTGTGAGGGTCCCCTGTCGACCAAATGGACGCACCCACAGTCATTCATTTCTTTAAGCTCTAACGTCTTAGCAATCATGTTAATTAGACTGCGCGGTGCAGTGTTGGGGGGGCAGGTGTTCCCCAGCCCCAACATAGAATCTATGTTCAGCCAAATGAATGAAAATATTTACTAAAGAAAGTGGAACTTTTAAGAAAGTGGACTGCTCTCCAATGCATGTCAGAGAGCTGTCACCAAGCTCCTCAAATGAGGATCATCTTGTGCCAAAACAGCCTCTCAGTAAAAGCCACCAACAATACCAGAGTGCCAGTCCCATGCATGCTTTTTTTTTGCCCATTGTTAAAAGTTGTTTGTACATGGTCAAAAATAAAACTTTGCGGCCATTCCATTTCACCCATCCCACCCATCACCCATTTTGTCCCTGACCAGTTTGTATACAGTACGTCTTTCTGTAACAATATTCAAGGTTTTGTCAAAAAGCAAATTAGTAGGCAGCAAGTTCTTTATTTACCCCTGAAGTGAAATAACTCAACAAGAATATAACAGACATGCTATAGACAGTATCATATACATAATCAATTTTTATGAAGATTGCTCTCACGAAATATACGTAACCGTGTAAATTATTATCCATACATGTGGAAATATTTGATGTATCACATATTACAGAAGAAAAACACAACGTCCTCATCGTTCCAAATGCACGTTTTCCACATTCATTTTGTGAGTCTCTGATTACTTTTGAGACGTTGAGCCATTGGAGGCGTCGGAAAATAGTTTTGTCTAAGTTTTGACGCGTTCTTGAAGCTTCTCTCCCCGGTCTTCCCGGAGGGGCGGTGCGCACTGCTGAGGCTGCTGGGGTGGATGGGGGAGCTCTCGTCTCCGGGCTGCCCTCTGCAGCAAAACGAACGTCACCGTCCCAGCCTCATAGAGAGCGAACCAACGCTGCCCACAATGAACGCCGTGTTTCAGGAAGAAGTTGGCGCCTGAGGCCTCGTACGTGGTTAGCCGGCCCGCTAACCGAATGCCCGAAAGATCACCTGCTGCGATGTTCGTTCTACCCGTGCTCGTTTAAGCTGTCCGCCATGAACGACATGGGTATGTATTGGCTCGCAGGTCCCGGTGAATCGACGGGTGTTTTCCCCCGCGTTGTGCCTAGCCGCGGAGCTAAAGCGAAGGATTAGCCGAGGCTCGACAGGCCTCGACTAATCCCTGGAACAAGAACCGTTGCTCCCGGCCCCGCTGCGGCCTGCAGGCTGCGGGGCAGCGCTAGCCACCGGCTAACGCACTCGCTAGTATTCTATGGGGGTGCTCGAAGATCGTTTCTTCGTGTATCGCATTTACAACGCGGCGTTCGAGTCTGGAACACTCGCTGCCCCACGACATAAAGTGTGCAACGCATGGCTGCAACGGTAACGCTGAAGCAACGTTACAGCTGCTATTTACAGTAACGTCAGCTGTGTGCGGAGCTCTCTCTCTCTCTCTCTCTCTCTCTCTCTCTCTCTCTCTCTCTCTCTCTCTCTCTCTCTCTCTCTCTCTCTCTCTCTCTCTCCCCCTCTCTCTCTCTCTCACTCACACACTGTGTGTGTGCTTTGCACGGGGTGCTGTACATAACATAATGCACACAATGTAACTGCAGGACCAAGTCCACCCTGCAGACTGAGTCAACTGAGTGCACATTTGAGGTTATTAACGTTCATTAAGAAACTAATGAACAAAGCTCTGGCTGCAACGATGGACAGATAGACGGACAGACGCTCGATGGCTTCGGGAGCCTCCACTCAGGAATGCCAGACGATGGGTCGGCTCGAACGTGTTTCACAGAGCGACTCATCGGGCTGTCACTGTAGGGGTGCAAAATGCAAAAATATGCGCGATCCGTCCAGGGAGCGTAGCAGCAGCAGCACTTGCATCAGTGAGATGAGGGGAACAGTCGTCCTCGGGCGAAACATTGAATATCTAATGAATAACGACCGGGGGTGTGTGTGCTTGCGGATGGTCATCGGGCGTCAGTCCCGTTCCTCTGCCCGTGGGCGTGCCGTGACAAGTGAAAAGTTTGTCTTGTCCGCCGTGTCTTGGAAGAATTCAGCGTCCCCCTGTCCTCGCTGGCCCTGCTGGTGCCGCCGCTTCGCCTGATGTCGGCGGTGATGTGGGAGGTGGTGCGCCAGCGGAACATCAAGCACTACGGGAAGCTGGAGGAGTTCGTGTCCATGGTGACGGAGGCGGTGCCCGAGCTGATGAGCAAGCGAGAGGGGCGGCTGCTGTCGCTGGGCCTGCGAGCCAGGGTGAGTGCTCGGGTCCCCCCCCCAACCCTCCTCCCCGCGTAGGTCACCGGGGGGAGATGGGTTGGCAGGGCAATGGCCGTTCCGTCGCTGAAATGCGTCTTCCCCCAGACCACCCTCGAGCTGCTGCGCTCCGAACACCCCGAAGACCTGAAGGCTGTCGAGAGCCACCTTAGCCGCATCCGCGCTTCTTGCATCGAAGAGGTGAGTGATTTCATCGCGCGACCGTAAAGCTGAAACGGTGTGTGTAACGGTGAAACGGAATGAAACGTGCTCTGGCCAGGTTCCTCTGCTTTGTTTAGCCATCTGTGTCTCCTGTCAGAGAGATCGGCCACCTTTTAGCTTTTGGACAGAAAGCCAATCTCCAGATGCCACGCTGAACTCTGTTCTCTCTGTGTCAATCATGATAATTGCAGCTAAAAAGCCTGGAAACCATCGTTCCGATGCTTTCTGAAATTGTCTAACTGTGATGCGTCCCCAGACAAATGATCCCGTGATTGAAGCGCCGGAGGCGAACTTCATGAAGCTGGTACAGGGGCTCATCGAAGACACCGACGGCAGGGAGCACTTTCTCAAGGTGAACTGGATTCAATGAGCGCAGTCATGAATGATGGAGCGGTCAGATTCCTAAGATCTGCATGTGAACTGCAGCTTCATTACGAGTCGCTTCGGGCCGGCGGCGTACCTTTGTCTTCAGAACTGTGCGTTTCTGGAGGCCGATGCCCTGTGCTCAGGTCGAGTGTGCTTCCGCAGAATGTGTTTCCGGTCGAGTACGGCCCTGACTTTGACACCGCTCTGGAGACGCTGGTTTGTGAATTCTTCACCCGGCTGGAGGAGTTGCTGCCAATACCCGATTTCAAGCAGGTGAAACGCGGGAACTGCGCAAGCTGAAACTGAAATTGCAGCGCTTCTAATCCAAATTTTAAAAGCGATCTTTTGTTTCCCCTCATGTAGACGGCGTCCTGGATCAGCGCGTCCCCCTCCGTTCTGGAAGAGTACATGCAGTGCGTGTCAAATGGAGATGACCTCAAGTTTCTCCTCCAAAGCAAGCAGTGCCATGGGAAGTTGGCGAAGAGTAGCGTTGGTAGGTACATGCATCGCATTTGCAATACACGTCCTGGAAACCTGGAAAAGGATTTTTTCAGTTGTCACACATGGAAAATGAGAGAAAAAGTGATTCTGGAAAATGATTTCCCTCCCCCCCCCGACCTGTGAGCAAACACAAACGGGTTAAAAGATTTGCACATGCATGCTGTCACCTTATCTTCTGGGCACAGAGCCTGGGGGATTCCGACCTGGGGGGGTCGGAATCCCCATGGCCTGCCACCCCCCCGACCTGGGGGGTCGGAACCCCCATCAGACAAGTTCTGCCACGGGCTGAAAATGTCCTGGAGAAGTCCTTGGCAAATCCTTTCCAGAATCATTTCCAGGGGCGACCCTGTAGACAAGTCGGAAGGCTGCCGTCTCAAAAGTGTGTTCATTCCCCCCGCAGCGCCCTTTCAGTCCGAGGATCTCCTCATTCCCTCCCTGTGCCTCCCCCCGTCGCTGGAGGTGGCCATCGCCTCGCACCCCAGCGCCTGCGACGACGACGACGACCCCGCCGCCGCCGTCCCGCAGATCGTCATGTTCGACGAGGAGCTTCCCGCCAACCCCTCCACCTCCGCCGACTTCCCCGAGTCGCCGCCCAAGCGGGCCGGCCCGCTGCCGCCGCCGTCCCCCTCGCCCTCGCCCCCCCCCCCGCCGCCGGCAGCAGCAGCAGCCGCAGCAGCCGCCGGGGGGCCTGCACAGGTGCCCCGAGTGCGACAAGTGCTTCAAGCACCGCTCGGTCCTCGTGGAGCACCGGCGCGTGCACAGCGGCCTGCAGCCCTACGGCTGCTCCGAGTGCGGCCGGGCCTTCCGGACCGCCACGCTGCTGGCCGGCCACCGGCTGCGCAAGTGCAAGAACGCCGCCTACCTCTGCATCCGCTGCGGCGACGCCTTCCCCACGTCGCTGGAGAAGTTCCGCCACCGCTGCCCCAAGCGGGGCCGCGGCCAGGGCTTCCCGAAGCCCGGCGGCCCGAAGGAGCAGGCGCTGGCGCACGCGCGCGGCCGCCTGTTCAAGTGCAGCCACTGCGGCGCCGGCTTCCCCGGCATCGGCGACCTCAAGTACCACCAGCGGGTGGACCACGACAAGCCGCACGGGTGCGAGCGCTGCGGCAAGGGCTTCATCTCCTCCAAGTGCCTGGCCAAGCACGAGCGGCGCCACGGGGAGCCGGCCGGCGCCGCCAAGCCGGCGAGCGCCGCCGCCCGCCGGGCGCCCGCCTCCCCCGCGTCGGGCAGGCGGGGCCCCCTCAGGGCGGCGTACCCGCCGCGGGGGCGCGTGGCCCACAGCTGCCCGCTGTGCGGCCGCAGCTTCAAGTACCGCTTCGAGTTCCTGGAGCACCAGCGCTTCCACACGGCGGTGAAGCCGTACAAGTGCTCGCAGTGCGGCAAGGCCTTCCGCACCGAGGCCCACCTGTCGGGCCACCGGAGGCGGAAGTGCACCAACGCCGCCCACATATGCACCAAGTGCGGCTGCGGCTTCCGGTCGCCGCACGAGCGGGCGCGCCACCAGTGCGTCCAGCTGCTGACCAAGTACGAGTGCGCGCACTGCGGCAAGGCCTTCAAGATGGCGCACCTGCTGCGCAACCATCAGATGAGCGAGCACCAGCTGCCCTACAGCCCCAACCACCGCTTCCGCTGCCGCTACTGCGACCAGACCTTCCCGGGCATCAGCGAGCTCAAGTACCACCAGCGCGTGGACCACGACAAGCCCTACCGCTGCGCGGAGTGCGGCAAGTGCTTCCTGTCGGAGAAGTGCCTGGCCAACCACGAGCTGCGGCACAGCGACGAGCGGCCCGAGGGCTGCCCGGTGTGCGGCCGCGGCTTCCGCAACCGCTACGACCTGAAGCAGCACATGCGCACGCACACGGGCGAGCGGCCCTACCAGTGCACGCACTGCTCCCAGTGCTTCTCCACGGCCGGCGGGCTGCGGAGCCACACGCGCGTCCACACGGGCGAGAAGCCGCACGCGTGCCCCGACTGCGGCAAGGCCTTCTCCCAGATGGGGGCCATGCGCACGCACCGGCTCACGCACACCGGCGAGCGGCCCTTCAAGTGCACGGTGTGCGGCAAGGGCTTCACCATGGCGCACAAGGTGACGGTGCACATGCGCGTGCACACCGGCGAGCGGCCGTACGTGTGCGCGCAGTGCGGCAAGGCCTTCTCGGACAGCAGCGTGCTCAAGCAGCACATGCTCAACCACTCGGGGGTGCGGCCGTACCACTGCCAGATCTGCCCCAAGACCTACACCTGCCTCAACCACCTCCGCCGGCACCTGAAGAGCCACTCTAACATGAACTGAAAAAAGGAAACACAAAGGCGGGAGGGTGGGGGAGGGGGAGGGGGGAGGGGGGCGGGGGGCGAGCCAGCACGGACCAAGTGAAGCCAGGCAATATATGAAGGGATGTAAGGTCAGCTTCCCCGTCACTTCAGACTGTTAGTAGCCGCGGTAGTGCGCTGTCAAGGCTGTAGTTTCTGTTGTGGGTGGAGTGAGAGCGTGGAGTGAGAGCGTGGAGTGAGAGCGTGGAGTGAGGGCGTGGAGTGAGGGCGTGGAGTGAGGGCGTGGAGTGAGGGCGTGACGTGAGAGCGTGGAGTGAGAGCGGAGTGAGCGTAGAGTGAGGGCGTGGAGTGAGAGTGGAGTGAGAGCGTGACGTGAGAGCGTGACGTGAGAGCGTGGAGTGAGAGCGGAGTGAGAGCGGAGTGAGCGTGGAGTGAGCGTGGAGTGAGAGCGGAGTGAGCGTGGAGTGAGCGTGGAGTGAGCATGTGACGTGAGAGCGTGAAGTGAGGGCGCGGAGTGAGAGGGCGAAGTGAGAGGGCGAAGTGAGAGCAGGGGAAGCCGCTGGCCCGCCGGGTAACCCCCCCCCCCCCCCCAGGCTGCGGCCTCCACACGTCCGGTCTCGATGCTAGGCTAAACTCATTGTGCACTCGTATATTGAAGGGACGGAAATGTGAACGTTTTTCTGGGACATCCAGCGCCAAAGGTGATACATTTATTTCAGAAAACGCGGAACCGCTCCCAAAACACCCGGGGGGGGGGGCAGTCCCACACCGTAAGTTCCTTTTTTTGTACCCCTGTGGCATCGGTCTCTCATCATGCGTGAACACATCTGGGACGTCGTCATGGATATTCTTTGAGTGACGTATTCGGAAGCCGCAAGGTGGACGGGAATCTATTTTTTCTTTTTCAGGGAAAGGCCTCAAAGGTGACACAAACTCCGGTCCTGTACATGCGACAGACTAAACGCAGTGGGTGCGCTTTTCAACTTGTGATGCTGTTCGTTTCAATGTGACGGAACCCCCCCCCCCCCCACACACACACACACACACACCACCCCGCGGGCCTTTTCTACAGCCCGCGATGGTTCGCACACTTTGAACCCCACGAATTAAATGACCTTGGTTATACCCCTGTGTGTCTCGACTGGGTTTCTTCTCCTGCCTGGCCTCCGTGCGTCCGCGCGGTCTGTTTCGAGGCGACCTCGCGGCAAGCGCTCGCTAGGTGGCGCCGGGGGACCGTCCGCCGCCTCTGCCCTCCGGTTGCCGGGGCCGACGCTGTGCAAAGATCCGTCAAGACGCTCCACCTTCGAGCATCGGAGAGTGTTCCGGGGATGCCAGGGCTGAGAACGCTGCGCTGAGAGTCAATGTGCCCCCCCCCCCCCTTCCTGTCATTAGCGGCTCAGAGCCTTGATTAGCCCGCCATTTCCTGCCGTTTCCTGCAGTTTCCCCGGGGGGGGGGGGCGAGCGACCAGCCCGTGACCAGCACACCAGCGCAGCTCCTTCCGGGGGCCTGGGTCTCGGGAGTGACCCGCTTTGGAGCGGTAACACGTGATCACATCCGTGGACCCCGGGCCACCACGTCGGAGCTCCCCCCGACTTGAGGCCGCTCAGGCCTCCAGCGTCACGGCTTGGGCCGTTCCACGTCTCGGGCCGTTCCACGTCTCTCTCGCGTCTGCCACGGCGCCGACATTCCCGTTCTCGCTGGAGGAGAGCGGCTGTTTTTCTTTTTTTTTTCCCCACTTCCCGTTTCCGTGTTTACGTTTCACCTCCTCCATGGTCACCGATACACAGCACTGCGGCGTTTGACTCACGCCCTCCCGAACGAGAGCTCAGACCCCAGTGATGGGCGTCCGGGGTGGGGGGGGGTGGGGTGGGTGTGTGTGTGTGTGGGGGGGGTTGTTTTCCCTGCGTTAATAAAGTCTTTGTACTGAGGTAATGTGTTCCCGATGCACCGCAATTTATATACCTCGCCGAGCTGCCAAAAACCCTGCAGATTTACGACGAGCGCTCGCTAATAAACACAGATCATTACCAGATGTCCCCCCCCCCCACCCCCGTGCTCTCTTCATCCCTCTCTCTCTCCCTTCTTTCCTTTTCTTCCCTCTGCCTTTCCACGCGGCCTTTTCTCCCAGAAAGAGTGATCTCAGTGGAAAATCTGAGTCCAGGTCAGGCTGACTGTTTCACACACATACGTATGTGGGTAGCAACCATGCAACATCCAAACCCCCCCCCCCCCACCCCCCTCCACTCCACACCTTGCCAAATGATCACTCTACGCCCACACCTCCCTGCCTCGTGCCTGGAGCCTCCTCTACTCCCAGGAACTCTTTCCAAACTCCTCTCCAGGGCCCGTCCGTTAGCAGCACTAGATGGCACTGTGTCTCCTCCTGTTTCAGAGGAAAAGGGAGTGAAGCCCCTCTCCTCCTCCTCCTCCTCCTCTTGATTTTATGTTCCAAGTCAGGTCCAGACGCCAGATGTACTCAAACCCCACCCACCCCACGTCTTCCACAAAGAGACAGGGAGATTTTTACAGAGGGAGAGAATACAAAATGCCGGCAAGATGTGCCTCAGCTGCTACTCATTAACTTTGATGAAGTTGCTCCAATGTGCATCCACTCGCTGATGCCTTCTCTGCAGATCCCAAAAAAACCCAACTCTAGAGTAAGCTCTGAAAGGTTTCCTCTCTTTCCCTCGCAGGGCACGGCCCAAACCATGGTTTGCACGCAACTCTCACGCTCCCTCTCAGTTCGCAGATGCTCTGTCTGCGCCGTCAGCTGCGCAGCCTCTTGTTGATCCCAGCGTGTCCACGGACCCCCTTTAAGGACGCGGGCATATCTTAGCATTGAGACAATGCCATTTGTCGACAAAAGCTAAAACAGATCGGCGGTTTGCAGTCCTGTGGTGGTTTCCTGTGAATCAACCAACACACAAAAGAGCCAACCCTGTCTCTGGTAATTACCATAAGCCCACCCAGGTGCTGCTAAATAACCTCAGGTGGCCTCAGTACTGCCCAACTGCCAAAAAACCAACACACACGTCAAGTATTGTTTGTGTTATAACTATGCCAAACACAAAGAATATGAGCAAAAATCGAATCTATATAAATCACCTAAAATGTACTCCCCAGTGTACATTTACAGCTAAACCAAAGGACAAGAGCTAAACGTTAAAAACCAAAGCAACAGCTCCTTCCGCGGGACGTGCGTAAACTTTCGGGCCCTCTCCCTCCTCATCACCCCCCCCTCCTCTCCCTCCTCATCCTCCTCCTCCTCCCCCCTCCTCCCCCCGTCCTCCCTGCGCCGCTCCTCTCCTCCTCCTCGGTGCGCTTTGCCTCGCTGCTCGGACAGATTGTGGCGGAGCTGGAGCACCGAAACTTCTCTCAGTCGGCGTAGAAGTTACGCCGAGGGTTACTTTTGCGTTTTT
The DNA here is from genome assembly GCA_029224185.1 of Karalla daura. NCBI lineage: Eukaryota > Metazoa > Chordata > Actinopteri > Chaetodontiformes > Leiognathidae > Karalla > Karalla daura. The sequence goes on from CM055197.1 coordinate 22,730,937, forward strand.
ACGGCTTTTTTCCCCCCCTCCTCCGCGCCAACATGGAGATTCTCCGCGGTCTCCTTGCGCTGCTGTGCGTCTTCCTGGCCGGGGCGCAAATCCAGAACCAAGTCAAAATTTGGGGTAAGTTTGATATGTTGTTTTCGGTGATGACACTTGATCGTTGGTTGCCGATGACACGTCGCATGCAAGTGGGCGATGCTGTGCCCGTGTTTGCGTCGTCGCGGGGTGATGTGCGCAGCCAGAAGTTTTCCAGATGTTTCCTTGCTGGGTCGCTGCAGCGCTCGGTGCAGCAGCCCTGCAGCTCGGCAGCAGAGATGAAGGCACCAAGTAGAGTAGGGGAGCAGCCCCAGCAGGCCCCTACGAGGCTGCAGCGCTCACTGAGCGGGATGCACACTGGACATCCCAGTGATGTGTTTGATAAAGGGGATTCAAAGGAGCAAAGCAGGCGATGACACCCCAGCCCCCCCCCCCCCTCTGTGTCCGGGTCTGGGTCCAGGTGCGTGTGTACACCTCCACGCTGGGGGGGGGGTGTAGGCCAGCAGGAAGTGCATGCTCAGGCCTGGTGGAGGATAGGTACACTGGCCATATCATGGCCACGATAGCCCGTGTAGAGGAATGGCATGTTAAATATGTGTAAATCGTCCATTGGATGATGTTGACTGTCCACTCCTGTTTGTTTGTTTGTTTGTTTGTTTGTGTGTTTGTTGTGTGAGCAGATTGCCCGACCGACATCTTCTTTGTCCTGGACACATCCGAGAGCGTGGCCCTCCGACGGACACCTAGCAACTTTTATATTGACCAGATCAAAACATTCACCAATAACCTCATATTAAACCTCAATGCGACGTAAGACACACACACACACACACACACACACAAACACACACAGACAAGGGCTGCATCGCTGTTTTGATCACTTGAGAAAAGGTTGTCTTTTGATCACTTTTTCGATTGACTGGTGAATGTACCAATTTAAAGAAACACATCAGGTCCATCTTTCAACTGCATCAGCTTCCAAGAATTTCAAGCATCATAACAGCATATTTCATCTTCCATGCTGCTTTGCCGCTTCCTCAGACTCAAAAACTCAAACGATCGATGGAGGTAGCATCCACCCAGCTTCACACACACACACACACACACGCACACACACACACACACACACTCACATACGCCACTCACTGTCTGATTCACACCGAGGTCGCTCCAGTTGACCTTGACGCAGGTTTTCTGACTGGGGAATACAAACTCACAGCCATCTCGCTGTCAGGCTACCACGGTACCTGTTTCCACTGTTTCCACCACATGGCCTGGATAGAGGGGACCATTTAAACCTGATTACGATCTTTTCTATGCCATGATCCTCCACATCACAGCATTGGGCGGGTTGTAAACGACCATTGACAGTGTGCCTGGGGTATTTTTAAGCCTCTTCTTTCCACTTAGTGGCAACTTTGTCTGTTTGGACGTTGGCATTAGTCAGCTCCATCAGTCAATGGGCTCACTTAATTGGCTTGTGGTGGAAGGCATTGTAAAGGAGGGCAACAAAGACTGCTTTTAGTTCAGAAGTTGAATGTGTCAGTTCGGATCGGTGGTTCCCAGCAAACGTTTGTCAAAAGATCCTGAAGTCCGCCCAAAAATGGCACCCTGACAGAGGCCTCACGGCCTAAAGATGTTACGAAGCCAAGTCCAGCAATCAAAGCTCCTTGTAGAGCAACTCAATGCCCTCCAGCGGTTTAGCGTCTCGCTCTGCTGCCGCGATGAACAGGTGCTCCCTGGGTCCGTCTGACACGACATGAACGCGTTTCGGCCTGACACCCAACCACACACATCATCAAACAAACAGGTAAAGGAAAGGCAAAGGGGTCAACAGCAGTGTTAATGGCCGTCAATGGCTGTTTCCACCTCTCCGCCTCCCCTCCAGGCGTCACGACTGCGACCGCACCGTGACGTGGAACGCCGGCGCGCTGCACTACAGCGACGAGGTCATCCTGGTCAAGGAGCTGAGCGACATGGAGACGAGGAAGGCCGAGCTGATCGCCGCCGTCAGGGGCATCGAGTACATCGGCAAGGGCACCTACACCGACTGCGCCATCAAGCAGGGCCTCGCCGAGCTGCTCATGACGTAATGGCGACCTCCGCGCCCAGCGCACCGCCACCGGGGGGGGTGAGGCGTGTCCGCGCTAACGTGTCTGTGTCTGGCGGCCCCGCAGGGGCTCCCACTACAAGGACAACAAGTACATCGTGGTGGTGACCGACGGCCACCCCATCACCGGCTACAAGGAGCCGTGCGGGGGCGTGCAGGAGGCGGCCAACGAGGCCAAGCAGTACGGGGTCAAGGTGTTCGCCGTCGCCATCCTGCCCGACCACGAGGTACGACAGCTAGCCGCCCGTCAGCGCTCACAAACCCGTCGAGGAGCCGTCACGTGACGCGCCGTTAAGGGAAGTTAGCGAAGACGTTGTGGGCAACAGAGCAAGAGCAGGGAACAGGGTGACGCTTTGATGTCACTGCTTCAAATGACAGCGTGGCTTTAAGAGATGCCAGATTTGACGTGGTCTCTGTGTGTGTGTGTGTGTGTCACTCACACCTCACTGTCCTCTTTGCTTTTGGAATGCGTGGTTGCTTGAGGTGGTGACCTCCGATGCCACAAGGAGGTCTCCGAAATAGAAATGCAGCATTCAGGGGCGTTTTGCACCCTATCGTGTCGATCATTACCCACAAATAGTCTGAGTCACGGTGATGTTCGAGTCATGTGTGGTTACCCGCGTATCTGTAACGGGCGTATGTCATGGAAAATGGCAAGCCGTAGTTGGCAGCACACCGGGCTGTCCATCCAACCCACCCATTGTACCCACATTGTAGCGACGCTGCCACAGAGTTCAGGTGGAGGCTCTCACAGTGCGAAGGCAGGGAACGCAGCCCGGATAAATCAGAGTCTAAAGGATTTAATTTGATAATTTGATTTTCTGCATAAAATTGACAGATGTTCACGAATTCTGTTTGTCCTCACCGATATTGCCACGTTGGACCTTTTCGGTCCTTTCACAGGTGTCATCGATGAAATTCTACTTGGGAGGCGGTATTTCACATGACATGAAAGTGACGTATCTTTGAGTTTAAAGCGGCCCTGAGTGAACTGAAATGAGATGAAAGCCGGAGCGCATGTCATTAAGAGACACCTTTCTATGCCTCATCGGGTGGCCGTGTGGATTGCAATGTCATCTTACTCTCTGGCGTGAGGTGACGTCGTCTTCGTGGGAGTGCAACGGGAAGGCAAAGAAACGCAGCTCCGTTCAGGAGTAAATGCGGGATTTCTGGATGCAGATGGTGTGGGCATCCGAACTGTCTGTTAGGATCGCGTTGTGAGCGGGCAGAAACGGGCGTGCAGCGAGCGGCAAATCACAGGATTTCACAACAACCTGTAGCTGTTTGTTTAATCGCCCAGCCACGGGGGGGTTACAGTGCACCAGGGACCGTATTCCATCAGTGCCGTGCAGGTGCGCTCAAGTCAAATTCTACACGCTTTCGTCCGATGGCGTCCGCCTTTTTGTGTCCCTGCAGGAGGCCAGGCTGTCCGTCATCGCCACAGACCAATCCTACAGGCAGAACTTCACTGCCGCGGACAACCAGAGGTCCACGCAGAACGAAACCATCAAATCCATCATCGAAATGATCGTACGTGCACCCCTCATCACAGCCTTCTCTTCTCCTCTCTTCTCTTCAGAATTTAAGCTTTGGGTGTTGAACTAACAAGTTTTTTTCCCTTTTCAGATCAATGACACAAAGGACACGGTACGTCTCCGTGGCTTGGTGGAGGGAAATGCCTCTGAAAGGAAACTAATGTCCACTTCCTGTTTCCAAAATGTACTGAGCTGCCTCCCGTTCGGGACGGGGAAGCGCGGCCTCGGAGTGTGTCCCGGTTATTTGCGATTCGCTGCCACTGAGAAGCTTGTGGCATTCGGATTTGAGTTTCCCCAGTGTTTGCACATTTACAACGTGTAGCTTTTTATTTTGCCTTTGTTTTGACCCAGATGCTGACTTGTTTACACTTCCCCAGCTAAATCTTCGTGCTCAGGAAACAAGGCGGGGTCAGGGACGACTGCCACAGGAAGCCAAAAATCGACACTTAAATGCCGACAGAGATTGCAGCGATATTCATGCTCCCTCCTACTTTCGCCTCTGTTGCGCAGTCACAGCAGTCGCGTCTGTGTTGTTGAACGCTGCGTGTATTGGACATAATGGCAAGCGGCAGCCAAATAGAGCGATGTGAATTCCAGTTGATGTCAGTCAGCAGTTGTCCCTGAGGTTCATCGTTTGGGATGAGACCAGACATAGCACCTTATGCAGTGCTGCCGACGTAGTCCAGACACACAGACACCTGTCCTCCTTTTCTTTCCTTCTCATGATATCGCTTCTCTTTTGTTTTCCAGTGTTGCTCTTATGACTGCAACGTAAGTAAATCCCTTATTTATCTTTTTTTTTCCAGCTTTTGGCATTCGAGCAATCGCCTCACTGTCTGTGCTTCACCGTTTTGTCTGCAGGCTCCCGGAGGGCCCAAAGGACCCGATGGAGACCCCGGTGCAAAGGTTTGACGATATCACGTGTGCTAAGTGGCATCAATGCGTAGTTCGGAGACCCCGGCGTGAGGGAAACGCTCAAACGTGCAAAAAAATCAGCATTGTCTACCTGCGCTTCCCCCCCCTTACAGGGAGAGAGAGGCAGACCAGGAATGCCAGGAGAGAAAGGAGACATCGGCCCCGTGGTAGGTGGCCCCCGCCATTCTTCCTCCGCTACCACCACCGGCACTGACGCCACCCTCAGCCTCTGAGCACCGATCGTTCTGTCCTCTGTTACAGGGCAGCGTGGGAGATCCCGGTCCTATCGGTTACAGTGGAATGAAGGTAGAACTCGCCGAACTCGGCCGAAGTAATGTGCGGTGGAGTAGAGCACAGGCTCAAAGCATAAGAAAGAGAGAGAGTCGGTGGTAGTTCAAAATATCCCAGAGAGTGATGATCCTCTCGCAAGAGGTCACATTTTGACACAAGACATCATTCATTGCATCCATATTGGTTTGTATGATGTTCTTAGGTTTATCATGCACCTCTTGTATACTATGAAAGATGTGTCACTCCTGGACCGTAAACGAATCTGAGATTAAGCCACAGATAAGCATCTATAGTATTGTTATCTGCTATCAGTCTCCCGTCTGACCCAAGACAATGAACCATGTGTGAACACGTGCTGACGCGTGCCTGTTTCCGGGTTGCAGGGGGACCGTGGCGTCAAAGGAGAGAAGGTAAGGTCGCGGAAGCGTGCCGGGGAAACACATCTCCAGACTAGACTCGACGTTTGTCCGCGGACGTGCCGACTAATGCTCTGTGTGTGTTGTTTGTAGGGCGAGAGAGGACACAAAGGTTTCAAGGTGAGCGTCCCCGAACGCCCGCACCCCCGTCTGTGTGCTCCGCTAGCTGAGTTGTCCTTCTGTTGATACGATCCGTTTGCCTCCTCCCTCTTTCTCAGGGAGACAAAGGTCAACGGGGAAGAGACGGAACTGATGGGCGCAAGGCGAGTTCCGCGTTCAGGGATCCAAACAGTGCCACCCTTGACTTTTGCTGATTTATTTTGCGATGACGTGTGAAGACATGTGTCCCTGGGTTTCCTCCCTAGGGCGAGGACGGCTACCCCGGTCTCCCCGGCTGTTTGGGATCTCCTGGATTGGACGTGAGTTGTAGGAACGGAATAATCCCGTTGTTATGGTCTGGCAGCTTAGCCTGGCCTGACACGCCACCTCAGTCCATCGCATTTCTATTTTAGTGTGCTGAATTCTCAGTTTAGCTGACACACACACACCCCCCCACACACACACACACACAGGCGTCATCCTTATCCTTGTTTACAGTTTAGCCATTAGCCTCAGCTGCATGTTTAGGAGTTTGACTGCCAGTGCAGTCCTGATCAACATCGCCGTCCCAGTCCTCGCGGCCAGCAGATGGACACTCTTTATCACTGGTCCGTTTACATTCTCCCCTGTCACATTGTTTAAGGAAAACCATGTAGTCCTACTGTAAACACAAACACACGTGCATGCCTGCGAATACGCACGCACAGATGTCTCTGGAACGTCTCTAAGGGAGTGTTACAGCTTCAGCTGTTTTACGATCATGCGTTGAGGACCGTGTCTGTTTCCTGCTTCCAGGGCAACCAGGGAAGTTCTGGACCGAAGGGAGACCCTGGTCCTTACGGACTGAAGGGAGCAAAGGTATGATTCGATGCGACACAATATGTTGAAACGGTGAAAACTTCAAGTGGCCATTTCTGCGGTTTGAAACAAGAGATTGTGCGCTCACTTCAGGGAGATCCTGGAAGAGACGGCGAGCCCGGAAGGCCAGGAAACAGCGGCCCGCAGGGACCTCAGGTAAATCCGTGCAGGAAAAACAGAACGAGCCTAGAGACGGATCAGAACTCATCATGTGACGAGGAAAGACGATACAAGGCCGAATGTCTGTGGTGTGTGACAGGGTGAACGGGGACCTCCCGGGGGCAATGGCGACAAAGGGGAGCGCGGAGATGACGTAAGTGATAAAGATTCTGAGAAAATACCCAGAAACATCCACAAACGCCCGATCTTATGACCTGTGTTTGTGTACGCTCCAGGGCCAGACAGGAAGGGATGGACCCAAGGGCGACAAAGTAAGAGGGATTAATGTTGATCTTAAAAGACTGCGATGGTTGCCAAATATGCGCTCATCGTCCCAAAAAATTCTTTACAGGGATCAGTTGGAGAGAAGGGAGAACAGGGTTCCCGTGGAAACAGAGGTCCGAGAGGAGACCCGGTACGTGAAGATAAAGACTGGGAGGGAGGATGAAGGGTAGCTCCCCTGTCACTCAGGAGCGCTCTGATGTTCTCCTCAGAAATTCGCTGGAAATGCCGTTTGGCTCAGCCAGCTCTAACCGGGCCGACCTCGAGCTGAGCAGAGTCTGTTTCTGACCCCGTGCTGGCCTCCGCCTGTTTCACTTGTGTCTCGTTACCGGTTGGAATTTTACCAGGTCGTCTTTGACATCTCTTCTGTCTCTCCGTCTTCTCCAGGGCGAGCCCGGCCCCCGCGGGGAACAGGGGAGGGAGGGCACGACCGGCCCCAACGGAGATCCCGTGAGGACCGCTCACATGTGATGGCGTTCATCATGGGCCGCACATGCACACACACGCACACACACACGCACACGCACAGCAGAGTGCATACAGCAGAGTGCATAAAGAGCTACCGAGTTTCAGGAGGAGGCACCGCGCCGGACGCGAAACACTTTTCTCTCTCTGGCATCACCCGTTTTTTTCCAGCGTAGGCCTGTTTCCCAGTGTGCAGCCACACTCCACTGTGGGAAGGGAGGGGGGAGGAGGGGGGGGGGGGGGGGGGGGGGTCCAACAGAGACCAGAGCGCGGCCCGCTCTCCCTCGCTCTCGCGCTCCCATGACTCCTCACGGGGAAACATCGACGCTCACTCTTTCCCCTCTGACTCAGTTCTCCCGCGCGGCCCGGCCCCAGCCAAAGCCTCGCCGCGGTTTCCTTCACGAGGCGGCGTCGTAGTGGTTGAGCGCGAGTTGCGGCGGCCTCCGTGATGCGAGACACATCTCAAAGGCTCTTTTGTGCCGCCTCGCCTCTCCTCGTCGTCTCCTCCAGAGCAGCGCAGAGAACATGGAACAACTGACATGTTGGGCGGGCTGGGGGCGAGACTCACATCCTCGTCCTCACACACCACACGCACACACACACACTTGGCACTACCGGTGCTGATTTAACAGGGGGGACGCGAACTCAATTGTGTGTGCGTGCGTGAAAATCACTCAGTTATGCCTATGGGTTACACGTGTCGTGTCGGCGCGAATTGAGATGGAAATAAGGATAGGTGCACCTGGGAGGCAAAGGGGGTGTGCAGTCAGCAGCCGGACCCCGCTGTTTGAGGGCCAGCTCCACAAGTGTCCGTGGGAGCCGATCGGGCTTCGCTATGGCGATCTGACCGCACCTCGCTGCCCTGCCGCGGGCGTTCCGATCGAGTTAGCCGTCAATGAAATCAGGGGAACGGTGCCTGCGCGGCCCCGCGTCCTCTCCAGCTCGCCATCGTTAGACCCGGCGGAGAGGACGGATGCAGATATGAAGAGAAGGGTAGCCGAAAGCGTCGCCTGGGGCCCGTTGAGCCCCAGTTGTCCACTTTCACGTCAGTGTCGAGCTGATGCTATGGCATCGCTCTGGGGTGTGGTTTCAGCCGTGTTTGCCTCTGCTCCAACCAGAGAGGGCAGTACGAAGACAGCCTCAGCCCCGGTGATTAACCCTCGTCCAAATCCCGACGGCCTGCCCGTCCCCCGAAGACTCACGGGGGGGTGTAGCGTGGGGGCCCCGTGCGGAGAATGCAGCGAACAGGGAGACGCGGGTGAATACCGCACGCGTGAGGCGGCTCTGTCCCGTGGGACCCATGCCCCCCCCTCTCGCCGGGCCGTCTTGTTTTTTTTCCTTCACTTTGTGCTCTGCACGGCCGCCCTCCCTGGGGAAATGTCTGAGAAACGGTTTCTGACTAAGTGTGCTGCGTGTTTTCCAGGGCGAGTCTGGCAGGCTGGGCTCCCCCGGCTACAGGGGAGACGAAGGAGCACATGGACCGGAGGTGAGTCACGCGTATGAACGAGATGTCCAACACCTGCACCGCTCTGCACCTACACACGCCCACGCCCACTCAGTCCGGCTGGAGCCCAATGTCTCGTGTCGTGTTTCGGGTATTAGTGGCGCTTACGACACGTTACAACTCCGGCTGGCCAGCTTGTAACCGCACAGTCGTGTCCATTAGCTGCTAATAATGCTAATGACCTGGAGTCGATTGTTGTGTTTCACATGTTCCAAATCTCACCGTTCCTCTCGCCTCCCAGGGACTGAAAGGAACGAGGGGGATAAAAGGAGCTCCAGGAGACCGAGGCCAGATGGGAGAGAGGGTGAGCGTGGGAGACGGAGCCGGGGCGAGACGCAGATGTGTGCCATCCATCATGATCCCGGCTCTGCGAGCGCGCGTGCGTGCGTGTACGCGGACTAATCTGCGAGTGTTTCCTTTTTTTCCCCGATCTCCAGGGTGAAGATGGCATCCCAGGAAATGGCACCATAGGCTGTAACGGCTTCCAGGTGTGTGTTTTCACGGTGGTTGACATCATGGCCTGGTGTGTCTGTGCGCGTGTGCGTATGTGCGTGTGCGTGTGTGTGCGTACGGCCGTGTATATTCACAGCTGTTGTGCCTTTTCAGGGTTATCCTGGACCCCGTGGAGACCCCGGCGAGCCGGTAAGCAGGGGCCCGTTCCCACCCTGGCCCTCGACAAGAACTCAGATCTTCCTTTCGGTGTCCACGGTCGAGGGCCACCGCCCGATTGGGCGCGGCCGCGTGACTTTTTGACCCTTGGCGTCTTGCCGTGTCACCCCCCAGGGCGGCAATGGAACCCCCGGACCCAAAGGGGACGACGGAGATCCCGGAGACCCTGGCAACGACGTGAGTCCGCCTCTGATTTGCCTCCCCCCCTCCCGGAGTCGCTCTTCGCTCCCGATCTTGCTCTGTCCTTCCCCCGATCCCCTTTTTGGGCGCAGCGCGGATGCCGCGCGTCTTTGATTCATGGAGCCGTTTGCATATTTCCTCTCGCAGTAATAACGTATAACAATATGTCAGCTCTTTTGATACCGGCCTTTGATGTTGTTTTCCTGCGCTGAGCGCTCGCATTCTTCTCCGCGCTCGTTTTTCCGGCCCGTCCATCTGACTCTCACACTTGCGCTCTGTCTGTCCTGCAGCTGGAAATGCTTTCCCAAGTCGATCTGAATGCGTTTTGAGCGTTTGTGCGTGCGCGCTCACGCGTGTGCGTGTGTGTCTTTGGGGAGGGGAGCGCTGAGCCCACGCAGCTGTGTGTATGTCGTTGTCAAGGACTCCAGGAAATGAGCAGAAATGATGAAGGAACTGCATTACTCTGTGCATGTGTGTGTGTGTGTGCGTGTGTGTACGCGTGTGTACGTATCGTGTAAGCAACGGTGCATATGTGCGGTCGGCCCTGTCCCTGTTGCATGTCACTTTAACACTTTAACCCCCCTTGGTTCCCCCTTGGCCGTGTTTACCGGCTGCATTGTCGTCTTTCCAGGCTCCACGTCTCCCGGCCTGAGCACTCGCGCAGATGTTTGTTTCGTTCTTTCGTCTTCTTCGTTTGTGACTCCTCGTCTTGACTCTGTAAACCCAGAGTCACACACTCTGTGAGCTCTGGGTTTACAGAGTCAGCTCAGGTTACTGTTACTGCACGGAGCACACGCAGGCCTCTGATTCGCCACGGCGTCGGGCCTTTCTTCTTCTCCTGTGGCGCCTGAGTGGAGACATCGGGCAGGAAGCATCCCGTAGACTAGATCGCACGGCGCCACGTCACCAACCGAAGACGTGGCTGACGTCGTGAGTCGGGGTGGAGGAAACCGTTTGGGGGGCCGCCCCCCCCCGAACCCTGTAAATGCCGCCTGAAGCCGGTGGCCCCGTTTCCCCTCTCCGTCACGCCCGCTCCCCCGACTGAAACCCGTCAGTTCGACGCGGAGCTAGAGCCAGTGGCCGGTGGGCCGGGACTGGCACGGAGGAGGCAAAAAGCCAGGAACAGCTGTGAATTCTCCCCCCTTTTCGCCTCCGCAGCTCACGGATACACCCGCAGGAACCCGTGCAGTTCATAGGAGGGGGTGTTTCGATGGAGAGCTGTGGATGTACGTGGGTTTATCCCCTCGATTTCATCCTTGGTTCAGAGCAGTGCTTCTCCTAGATACTTTAGAAAGAGTCCAAGCGGGAGTTTGTCAACTTCTCACAGCCGCTCCGTTGTTTATAATAAGCTAAGCTGGCCAGCTGCTGCTCGTTTCACGTGCGGCCGACAGATGTGGTCTCGGTGTACAATGCCTCCATCTCTGCGAGAAAGCGAGCCCCCGGCCGTCCGCCTCCCCCTGCCGCGGCCCCATCACCCAGCCCATGACTGGGTCCTTTATCGAATGATATAATAAGATGCCGTATTTTGTCCAGCTCGGTGGAAAGACACTAAATTCATGCCCCGAGACATCCAATCATCTCCTTTTTTTTTCTCCGGCTTTCAACCGGCCGTCATGTCTGTTCCACTGTTTCCCCTTGAACAGTCGCTTGTTTGTTCCCACATGTTTTTCATTCGCCCGCTCACCGTTTTGGACGGGGCGGCAGAGGAGAGCGCCATGGCCTCGGCCCGAGACCGTGAGCCATCGAACTGGCCGGCAAGCTCGTAGACATCCTATGGGATCTCCAGCTCAACTTCAACTTCCAGCTTCGATTTGTTTTAAGTGCCATATCATAACAGCTGTTATCTCAGAGCGCTTTACAAGGAGAGCAACAATGTGTAGATAGTGAAAAACCCCCCTGTGCTCAGACCCTCGCGAAGGCTGAGGAACAACCCCCAAGAAAAACCCCTGACGGGGGACAAAAAGGGGAGAAACCTCAGGGTGAAAGACGGAGGAGGGGGATCCCCCCCCGGGACGGCGGTCGAGATCGTCTCGACCGTCGAGAGCGTTTCCAGGCCGCACGGGCACGCGCGCGGTCGGGTCCTGTGGCCGGAGGGGACGGGAAGGTCATTGACAAGTCAGGACAAGTCGGGAGAAGGTAGCGGCGGAGACGGCCCTCTTGGCCCCTCCGGCCGTTTAACTTTCCGCCACGACACTTCGGAGCGATAAACATACGCATGCTTAGCAGGAATCTGACCCCCAGTCGCACCTGGCCGCGCGTCGTCAAATGTGACGCCGTGAAACCGGTGTCGGCGTGTGTGTGTGTGTGTGTGTGTGGGTGTGCGGGTGTGGCTGTGTAGACGACACGGCCCGTGCTCTACACGTTTGATGTGCAGCCTGCAGTGATTGGAACCGCGTGTGTGCGGGCGGGCCAGGTGGTTGGCGTTAGGCGCCTCTTTCGTATCTGCCTCTATCCACATCTATCTATGCGGACAGATATTCGTGGAGCGGCGCTGCAGATCAGCCGGTCCGCGTCGGCCTCCAGCGCGGATCAAAGAGCCGGAGTGATTTAACGTGGTGATTCGTGACTTCAAAGATTCTAGAGATAGGGTGGATCGTGTGTGGGGAAAGCAGTTTTAGGACGGGCATTGAGCGGCACCGTTTGGTTATTTGGGTGCGTACGAGGCTTTCTGGACGTTAGCCCGTTTTGATGGGTCCGTATCACACGAGCAAGTGCGTCGCTGAGATCTTGTCCCGGAACCTGCATGTGCTTGAGGGCCGTATCCGGAGCCCCGGACGGTCTTGCGAGGCGTCCGCTCACGATTCAGCTCTGTCCTATCCACATTCCCGCGGACACAATCTCTCATCGATCGGCAGTGGGTCGGGGTGGAGCAGCAGCTGCTGGACTACTTCCAGAATTAGTGAGAGATGAACAAGATGTCGAGATGAAATGCTGCGCGATATCAAGGCTTGAATTCACACAGCGATGGGAGACGGGCGTTTTGAATCGAAGCTATTGGCTTCGGCTGCTGCTCCGCTCGGTCCCACTCATCATGCCCCATCGCGCAGACTGATGGAGGGGGCCGATGCTCGGCCCCTTGGTCCCCTTGGTCCATCCCGAAGATGAGGAGCGGTGCGCCCCGGGGACAGTGGCACTGTCTGACTTCCATGTTTTCGTCTTGTTTTTGTCTTTCAACAGAACAACCAGCCGGGGCCTCCTGGTGCAAAAGGAGCCAAAGGTCACAGAGGACTCGAGGGAAGACCGGTGAGAATGTCATTGAACCACAGCGTGTGTGTGTGTGCGCGTCTGTGCATGTTGAGACACTGAGGACTCTTGTCCACGCGCGCAAAACAGCTGGGTCCCTCCAAACCGTTGTCTCTCGCAGTCAAACAACGGTCTGAGTAGCAGAGGGAGCGGTTCCAAACATTTCTGTAACGTTTCGAATTTTCCGATATTACTCGGATGAATCTGGCGTCATCATAAAAGAGGGGAATGACGTAAGTAGATCGATATCCCCGACATGTGTCGTTATTTTTACGATTAGTAGAGATGCTATGAAAACAAAACCCGTAGTAAGGGTTCAAAGAACTGCTAGATTAGTATGTGCTCTGGTGAGTCTGTTCCATCATGATGGAGTAGGCTGGAGTCAGACCCTGCTCTGGCGAACAGAGGGTCAGTTACAGCAGTAGCGTACATCTGGTCCCGATTCAGCGAGTGACTCGAAATGACTCGGCTCAACCAAAGATGGAGCGTTAAAGCGCGCGTTGACCTTGTGTATAAGACCTGGTGTCAATTCGGTCGGCTCGCAGCAACGAGGAAGGAAGGAGTGATTCCAGTTAACCGGCCGGGAGAGCGAAACCCTGTGGGATTGGAATGCGTCAAAGACGAGCCCGCGTCGGATTTCGATGGAGCGCTGTGCATGAGGACGCGCTCCCCAGAGCTCCGAGACGCTGCCGCCTCTCTACAAACGCGTTATGTCACGCGCTCTCGTGTGCGGCTGTCTGCCTTGCTCTCGCTCTGTCTCTGTCTGTCTGTCTTTTTCGTGCGTGTGTGTGTGCGCGTGTGACAGTACTTTTGCCACGGGAAAGAATTCTCTCAAACGGATTTTAATGTCTGCTAAAACACAGCAGATGTTTTTTTTCCTGCAGCAGAGCACAACAACAAAACGCTGCGGCTCTTCTGGAACTTTTGCAAGACTTGCATGTTGTTGCTGTGACACGGCAAGCCCCCACAAACGTGTGGGCGTGGATGTGGGTTCAGGGACCGAGGGATTTTGGTTGAACGGTCAAAGGAGTGACGGTTTTCCACAGACTCGCCAAAAAGCGAGCTCCGTCATTCCAAAGGCAGGACCAGATAAACTCTGGCCTGGACATTTCTTCGGAACGGATAAACACGTCCATATGATTCGCTCACTTGCTCTCTTCCCGTGTCGCTCTCCCTCCGCTTCTTTTAGGGACCCCCCGGGCCTCCGGGACCACCAGGAACTGATGTGAGTGTAAAAAAATACATATACATATAATCAGTCCATTGAATCTGAGCCCTCGCCCTCTTTTTGCCACATGACCGGATGGCTAATCACCACAGATTGAATTCCCCCTCGAGGCGTGGCTAGATCCGACTCCGAAACCGATACTGTATGCTCCGTCCAAAGCCACACATCCAATTTCCTGAACACCAAACCCCAGCCCCTCACCAGCCCGTCCTCTTGGCAAAATATCCCCGTTGTCATGTTGTCTTTTTCTCCCCCCGGGGCAGCTTGAAACAGTTTAGTTATGTAATGTCAGCCGTGCATCGCCATGCGGTAACGTGTACTCCATCGCGCTCCCCAGGAATGTGAAATTCTGGAGATCATCATGAAGATCTGCTGTAAGTCCAACGCTCGGCGCACCCGCACGAATGAAACCACATGTGCTCCCCTCCAAACGCCCCGACCCTTGGCTTTCATTCGGCAAACTTGATTAACCTTGACTCGTGTGTTCTTTCCCTTGTCCTCCTCTGATCAATTCACAGCTTGCCGTGGTGAGTTTCCTCCACCTAAACACAATGACTTCAACGGTGGCTGCTGCCGTGCTGCAGTGTCGGTGTGCTCACTCGGTCCTTTTTCGCGTCCCCAGAGTGCAAGTGTGCCCCTGTGGACCTGGCGTTCGTCGTTGACAGCTCGGAGAGCATTGGCGCCGAAAACTTTGCCCTCTCCAAGGACTTCATCATCACGCTCATAGACAGGCTGATGAGGGACCACCAAGTCAAGGTAACGCCCCCCCCCTCCGTCAATGGGAAAACGACGTCATGTTTAGCCAGCCTCGGTAGGTCTCCGTGGGACAGCCCGCCTCCGAGCTATGGAACATGTTCAGAGCGACGTGACAAGGGGAAAAAAGGGGTTTAGCGGGGAAGGCTGCGCTGAGGCGCGGGCCTCAAAATAGAAAGCGTGAATGAAAAGTGTTGTTTCGCGTTGGTTCTCCTCCGACTCTGCTCCTCCGGTGTGGATATGATTAGTCAGGATGGGTGGGACGCCGGAACGTTGGCCGAGAAGAACATGCTCGCAGACGTAGCGCAGCCCAAAACACGCGTTTTGTTTCTCTTTCCAGTTTTCACCCACTGACTCCCGGCTGAGCGTTGTCCAGTACAGTGGATCCAAAGCCCAGGAGGTCGTCCACTTGGGGAGCAAGTCCCTCCTCAGGTTTAAAGAGTGAGTTCCCCCACACGCGCAACCCCACGCAGCCCCGCCTGCCTCGGCCCTCCCTCTGGCTCCGCTCTTTGTCATCCGAAGAGCGGAAGAGGGGCTTTTCCACAGCCTTCTCCCGTAGGTTCAGCATGAAAAGGCCGAATGCGGGAGAGAAATCTGGTTTTCAGGGGGCAAACGTCGGGGGGCGAAAAAGATGAGAAAGGGACGAGAGAACCATTCAAAGCCAACGTGTTTCCGTTAGTCTGACGAAAGAAAGTGTCTTTGGGGCCCTCACATTTCCGTGTGCGCGCGCAGGGAGGTGAAGAACCTGCGCTGGCTGGCCGAAGCCACCTACACGGGCGAGGCCCTCAGCTACTCCCTCAACACCACCATCAAGCAGATGAGGCCGGACAACCGCGTGGTGCTCGTCCTCACCGACGGACGCTCCGACATCCGCCGGGACGCGACGCCGGTCAACGTCCTCTGTGGCAAGGGCATCTTTGTGAGTGCAGACGCCGCACACGTCGCCCAGCGTATCCGCTCCGCCGGGGCACTGAGGGGAAACGCCTCCGCTGCTGTCGCCCGCAGGTCGTCGGGCTGGGCGTGAAGGACTGGGTGGGCCGCGAGTCCAACCCGGAGCAGCTGGACCAACTGGTGTGCAAGAACGACCCCAAGCCGGGCGCCTCGTTCGTCCTGGACAACTACGGCCAGCTGCTGGAGGACTCGTTCCTGCGGAACCTCTCGTCCCAGATCTGCCGAGGTAAGCGCGCGAACCGGCCCGGCCCGGGGGGTGAACGCTTCCCCTTGCTTCCAAGTCGACTGACCCTCCTCTTCTTCTTTCTGCTAGATAAGAAGTGCCCCGACTACAAATGCCCCAGTAAGTACGTTTTGCTTTTTTACCACAAATCGAGATCGTGGACCAGTGGACCATGGCTGAGCCGAACATTCATTAGGTTGTTTAATGAGCATTGTTTTTGAAATGTTTGGCCCGCCAATTCCAGTGAAAAAGATCAGGTGCAACAAAGACATCGGGTGCACAGTAAACGAGAGTTTGAGACGGCAAACAGATTGCTGACAAGGTGAACGACCTGAGCAAGAAAGACCTCGCTCGGAGGCGTTCCTGAGCAGAGTTTGTCTGCCAGAGAGTACATTCCTTCCACTGTCCAAAAACCATGGATGTTCAGGTAGAGCTTTCGAGATTAGGTCTGAGTGTGAGCATGCGGTGAACGGCGAGCCCAGCTGCGTGTAAAGCACATTAAAGTGACTTCAAAACGCATCCCTGTCAACCGAGACATGCGGGAACAGCGCGCGACCGATGTGTTACGTGTGTGTTGCAGTCACCTTCACTGAGAACACCGACATCATGCTGCTGATGGACAGCTCCTCCAGCGTCGGCCTGAAGAACTTCGACCTGGGCAAGACCTTCGTCAGCCGCCTGGCCGAGCGCTTCCTGGGGGCCAAGAGCGGCCACACCGTCAGGGTGAGCCTGGGCCAGTACAGCAAGAGCGCCCGCATGGAGCAGGGCCTGACCGACAGCCTGGCCGACGTGGCGGACAAGGCCGGCAAGGCCGTCTTCCAGAACGACGAGACCAACGTGCTGGAGGCCCTGGAGTTCGCCGTCAGGGACCTGACGCGGGGCCAGACGAGGAGCAAGAAGAAGCTGGTGCTGTTCTCCGACGGCCGCTCCCAGGGCCTGACGGAGGCCGTGCTGCAGAAGCGCGTGCGCGAGGTGGCCGACGCCGGCGTGGAGCTGTTCGTCATCGCCGCCGGCGGCCAGGTCAACGAGGCCAACCTGCGCACGCTGGTGAGCCGGGGCCGGCCGGACGACATCGGCTACGGCCAGCGCCACCTGTTCCGCGTGGCGGACTACGCCTCGCTGCTGCGCGGCGTCTACTACCAGACCGTGTCGCGCAGGGTGTCCGTTCCGTGAGGGCCGGGCCGCCGCCGCCGCCATCGCCATCAACGACGACGACGGGACCGACGCGCTTTAGATTTTTAGTTACGAATATTCAGTCTCACTCATTTACCATGCACTGTTTTCGAGTACTCAAGATGAAAAAAAAAAGGGTCGTGTCACAAAACGACAAATGGAAACGTCTTTATGAAAAACTTGCCAGGGGGCTTTTTTTTTTTTTACCCTGAGTTCGGTCTCCAAGGCTGACCGTCTCAGGCTGTGGACGATTTCCACCTCTCCCACGCTGTAAACGGTGAACTATATCCCAAATTATGGTGCTAAGCTAAACCACTCTGGGTGATCGTGACAGTTCACAACCGGGAGAATTTCTGCCTGCTAGGCAAAGCTCAGGGTAAAAAAAGCCCCTTCGAGGAGTTGCTTCGGCCTTGGAGAGCTTTCGTCGGGCTGACATAACTGGGCTGATTTCGACTCGGGTGTTAAGCGCCTGCGTCACCCTCGGCCGGGCAGATTGGAAATGGCTCCCCGGGGTGATACCCTCCCACCTCTCCAGGGCCGAAGCTCCTGCCCTTTGAAGGATTACCTTGGCCATTAAAATGTGGACTAGTTTTTGTAGCTCTTACCACTCTTTCAGGTGGTGTTGGACTCAATCATGGACTCACGATTTGACAAGGAAAGCGAAGCGAAGCAACCGTGGCTTGTTGGCGGAAGACGTGCCGGTTCTCTGGCAAGTGCTTGCCGTGCCTGAGCAATCGTTAACCTGGAAGGCTGGCATGACTTTCCGGTCCAAGTGTATTCTCTCAATTCAAAAGGTCCCCTGTAGAAGCCATGACACATTCCTGACCGGGTGAGTGGTCAGACTTCCTTGCTTACAACCATCGAGCTCTTGTAGATCATCTCAGAGGAACGCTGGCATGACATCAGGCCGGCACTCAATCTACACTTTCACCTGATAGCACAGCTGGGCTCAATGTGTGAGGTTGAGCACAGTGTGTGTTTGTGTGCACAAGTCTAAGCACCCCCGTGTCATCATATTCGCGCGTGTGTGTGTGTGTGTGCGTGAAGGTGATTTTTTTTATGTGTAGCCTTGAGCAAGGGGTCCTTCAACAGTTGTGCCGGGGTCTCTGGTTCAGACGACGGAAACCTGTTCTTTATTATCTGCTTGAAAGGGGCCGCTGTTACACACACACACACACACGCACACACACACACACAGACGCACACACTCAATGCTATACTTCACCGGTGAGGTAGTGAGAGACCTGTCATGGTCGAAGGGGCTGCAAAAGAGACCTTAATTGAAACCGTGCTTAAGCGTGTCCCTCGCACCCACACACATGCAGCTACACACACACACACACACACACACACACACGCACACACGTGCCCTCGCAACTGTAAGTTCCGTACCTTCAGTGTAGTCGCCGCCAGTGACCCAGTGCCGCTACGCTGTTGTCCGTGGTGCTGTGAGCCTCAGTGTATCGGCCTCTGCCCATGTTGTCAAACACGTGTTTCACCTGAGGAAAGAACCCCGGTAGTGTTGTCAGAGCTTGTACAATAAAGGTTGCTACACACAAAGCGTCTCTCCTTGCCTTTTTTTCCTCAAAGATGCTGTGTTCATCCAATGTTTCTCAGGTGAAGAGCAAAAATGGATTTTTAATCGGCCACAAGCAGCAGGATTGGATGTAAAGTCTTGATGTTTTGATCTGACTGTACTTTGTATTTCGTGCAAATTTGCGAAACATACACAAATAAGACAAGGTCAACATTAATGCATCTGCTTGCCTGTTCATTGGTGGCTGTCTCCATCCATCCACTTTCTGCTTTCAGATTCAGATGACCACACTGAAACTTGGTAAACGCTCGTAGCAGCTTTATTAGGCACACTTTGCCAGCCCTGGGTTGGACCCCCTTCTGCCCTCAGAACTGCCCTCATTCATGGTGGCATAGATTCAACAAGGTGCCCTGTTGGACCGTGAGCTGGTGACTGTGGAGGCCACCGGAGTAGAGTGAACCCTGTGTCGTGACGTTCACGAAGCCAGTCTGAGATGATTTCAGCTCTGTAACAAGGTGCGCTGTCCTGCTGGAAGTAGCCGTCAGAGGATGGCTATAAATGTGGTCGTAGAGGGGTGGACGTGGTCAGTAACACTGCTCAGGTGGGCTGTGGTGTTTGGAAAGGAAATATCCCCCACCCACCATTACCAGCCTGAACTGTTGATACAAGGAAGGATGGGTCCATGTTTGATGTCGTTTCATGTTGACCCCTCCGTGTGAATGTGGAAGGATTCAGCAGCTCAGAAGCTCATCAGACCAGACCACCAGACCAACTTCTGTCCAATGTTGGCGAGCCTGTGGCACCTGGTGTGGCACCTCCGCACCCATGGCCCATCGGCTTCAAAATGTTGGCTGGTCAGAAATGGTTCCAATGCATGTCATTCCCCCTCTTTCACTCCTCATTTCCTGTCACTCTCCAGCTGTTCTGTCCTGTCCTTGAAAAACCCCTTCAAATAATTCAAATATTAAAAAAAAAGGTCTTCTCCATGCTTCAGTTGTTACCTCGAACAAGTCTGCCCAATCTCCCCTGACTTCTGGCATCAACAAACCTTTTTCGCGCATCGAGTTGCTGCCATGTAATTGGCTGATTGGCATTACCTTTACAACGGCTAGTTTTTGTGCACGAAGCGACTTTTGAGGAGCAGTTGAGGGACAGCATCAGTGCGTACCAGATTCACTGTGTCCTGATCCAGTGCTAGTGATACAGACGCAGGTGTGGCAAGCGCTCCCCTCAGTCACAGCCTCTCAGCACAGTCGCATCATGGGGGTGGAGCCCTGGTCCCTTCCCGCTCTAGCGCCCATGACGGATGCGCCTGTGCACCTCTCAGTCGGGGGGGGGGGCTAATGGCCCCCGTGGCCTCCCCAGTTCCCGGTTCCAGCTCCGGTGGTTTTTGCAGTGCAACAAGAGGCCACAGTTGGTGTAGATAGGAGGGATAATATAAGGTCAGACTGAGAGATATAAAAACAGACATAAGATCAGACCTGAGGACAGGATGTGTGTGCATCGATGAGCAGTTGAATAAGCGCAACTAGCTAAAGTAACTGACTGAAGTAAATGTATCAGCTCAGATGTGCACACACTTAGGCAGGACAAACATCAACGATGCAAACTTACATGTCATATTTGCCGCAAGGTGCATTTAGGTACCATCGGAAACTTTCAAATCTAAAAAGGTCTTTACAAAACGGGTTGGAACAAATTGTTATGAGTAACCCAGTTCCACCCCCCACGCCCACCCCCCACCCCCTCAGCGATGCCTAGCCGCCACACCATAAGTCATGGCCTCTCTTGAGCACCCCCCCCCCCAGTAAAAATGGGACATTTGGACACCATCGGGACATTTGGCTGGGACAGGACCTTTTGGAAAAGTTTGGGTAGATTTGTCTGGATGGAAACAATCCTCCACCTCACTGTGCTAACTAAGGACCAAGAGGAGGTGAGAATTTCTTGCAAGTGCCCTGCAATTGTTTGTTTGAGAGCAAAATTCAAAATGTTGTGAAAAAAAACACAATTTTTTGAGATGAAATTCTGATGTTTTCCAAACGTCATGACGTCAGAGTGTAGTTACTTTATTGATGAGTATTTAAAATGTATTTAGTAAGTAGTTTCTGTTGCAAGTGTCTGTTTAAAATAACATTTACAGTCAGACACTTTGATGCACTTCAGGCTCAGGTTTTGATCATTGAAAAAGAAAAAGTTTGGTGTCATTTGAGCAAAACTTGCGGGACGAGATCAGTTTAATAAGTTAACAGCTTTTGAAAAAAATTATCGGGGCTATTTTTTGGTGAAAGCTGGTTGATTCGCCTAAGCTGCCAGGGCCCTGATTATTGTCAAGCTATTTCCCTGGAGACAGAGGCATTGGTTCGTTGAGAGGATGTAACGCTCGTCCAGTCGGAGGGTGCAAAAATCAACCGATGGATAGTTACTGAATAAATTCCATCGGACGTATCACACGAGCGATAAGGTTCCATTTACTCCTCTTTTCCTGCGTTTTCTGTCGTGACCATTCCCCTCCAGATGTGCTTTTGGTTCAGACGGGGGAGCCGGGGACCGTCATGCATCAGGAAATCTAACACAAACACACAGGTGCCAAACTTTTACACTGCCGGAGAATTTCGCGAGAAAAGGGCAGTGCTGAAGGCTATCGGCAGCTTGGCTGTGAGAGTGCCAATTGCCACAGCTCCACTAGACAGGAGGAGGAGGAAATTAGGTTTCGGAAAGAGCAGGGGAGCCAAGACACATTTCTGAAGAACACAAACACGCCAGTGCTACAAATACCTTTGTAAACAGATGCAAATCAATGAATCCAAGATTCTATCAAAGAACCATTCATATTATCAATATACAGTATATAAATACATATATATCTGGATGGATGGGCATATACATTGATTTCACAGTAAATGGGAGAGGGAGAGGAGCCATTTTTCCTTGATCAAATATCAACTTTGTGACATGTTTGGTGCAGCTCAGTGTGATCTCCCGTGACCCGAACAAGTCCTGCAGTGGAGCGAATGCTTCAGCAGCTATCCGAGCATGTCCCTGAGCAGCTGCAGGGCTGACGTATCACCGCTGCATCTGACCTCTGACCTCCCCTCTGATGAGGATCTCGGGAGAAAGAATTTTCCTCGTCGGGGGGGCAGACGGCATCGGTTCAAACGTGTCTCAAGTACTACAAGTACTGGAAGATATGGCGCACGATACACGGACAAGCTGCCCTGCCCTCCGTCACCCGTGCAGCGACACACGTTTGATATCCAAAACTGCAGCCGAATTTCAATGGAAGTCTCTCGGTGTGCGTTTCCTCAATGCATTTCTCTGTGTGGGGGACGATTCTTGAGCCCTTTGTTTTGAGTGAGAACAGTCCCGCTTTGTGTTAGTCTGGAGTCTCGCTTCGCGTTAGTCTGGACGAGTTGAACGATTCCATCTTGTTTCACAGCAATTTTAGAAGATCCGCAGCCAAAATTGCACCAAGAAAAGCATCCAAACCCCTCTGCGTGTGCGTGCGTGCGTGCGTGCGTGCATGTGAGCCTGTGTGTGCATGTGAGCCTGTGTGCTTCTGTCTAATTGTGCCCACTTCTATCGTCACATCTTGCACATCTATCGTGCACATGTTTGCCTTTAATTTCCGGGATGTGTGCACAAAGATATCGGTGGCACTGGAGTGCATGTGTCTTTGTGTTTATGTTCTGCAGAACTGCGTCTTGGCTCCTCTGCAACTTTTCTGAAACCTCATTTCCTCCCCCTCCTGCCCTGTGGAACTGTAGCAACCCGAGCTCTCCCCGCCGAGCTGCTGATAGACCTCAGCGCAACCCTTTTCCAGCGAAATTCGCTCGTAGTGACATAAGTTTTGCACATGGACTTGAGCGTGGATGTGTGCGATGTGTACTCAGTCCGGTGTTTTTGTGCCTTCATGTTGCACCGAGGTAACGACTCCCAGCTGCCTTGTCTGAACAGAAAGCACATCTGGACGGAGGGAGGGGGGAAAAGATTCCAACGAGAGCCAAAGGAAAAGAGGAGTTAATATTAGCTTATCATAGGTTTAATGTCATATCCAGCTTGTTTGTTCATAGATATATCATTTCACATGCAGGAGCTGGAAGAGTAGCATCTGGAGAAACAGTATCCCTCCCATGCACACACACACAGCCATAACTGATGTCCACCCTGTGAATAACTGTATTTCCTATGTGTGCATGCTGCAAATAGCCTGTACATGTGTTCTATTTGTATGGATTTGTTCATTTAACTGCATCTGCTTGATTTGATTACAGTTCCTAAAATGGCCATGCCTTTGTTAATGCTTGCGTACAAATTGAACTGTGCATTTAATTTCTGGTTTTCTGGGAAACAGTGAGAGAAAAGCTGCAATAATGTTGGGAGACTTGAACAGCTTTTGATTCTGGAACTGATTATGCAGAAAATCCCCCCAGACAGAACCGTTCTTTTAGCCCATGTGAAAGAAATAAGGGAAAAAATTGAGAGAGAGAGAGAGAGAGAGAGAGAGAGGCAGGCTAGTTTACTTTTATTCAGGAGGGAGGTCATTCCTATTCTGTGAGTCACACTTTTAAGAGAGGGCAGAAACATCCCCCCAACTCCGCCCCCACCTCCCTCCACCTCTTCATTTCTCCATCACATGCACACGCATGCACACACACACACACACACACACACACACACACACACACACACACACTGCCTCACTCCTCTCCTCTTCTCTTTTTAAGGGAAAAAGCCTTCCCTGGCCAAGACAAGAGAGAGGAGATCCAGTGAGTAATAACTCTGGTCAGCAGCTGCCCTCCTCCTCTTTCTCCTCCCTCCTCTGCTCCTTTCCATCCTCTCATGTCCATTTGGTTGCCATGGCAAATTTCTGACAGCTGTCTCACCTCCAGCCACTCTTGAAATTCAGTTTGTTGAAAAGCACAAGAGCCTTAGTGTGCATGTTGGTGTGTGTGTGTGTGTGTGTGTGTGTGTGTGTTTGCGTGTGCGCATAACGTGCCATGCTTAAAATGTGTTCTCAGAATGCTGAGATCAGATCCAGGTGTTCACCCTTTCCCAGATGCTCCTTTGATGAACCGCACTTTCTGATCTCAGCTCCTTTCACACCAGAGCCTCAAACAGTCAGCTGACTCGAGCCACCTCTACGTGTCCCCCTCTGAGCCGATCGGGTAACGGATGTTACGGCCTGTTCCTTGACATGGCCTCCAGCACTCTGGCCTGGATAACACATCAGTGTCCGCGCCGCTGGCCGACGCATTAGCAGCTCCGCAGGCCACATCACAGACGGCAAGCCCAGCAGCCACTTGTAGCTGACACCTGATCAGCGAGGACCAGGTGAATAGTCCTGGATTATGTGATATTTGTAGACCTGGTAAAACCCCCATAACAAAAGACCTCCCAGCGTTTACACCAACACTTGGACAGCACATGTCAGTGAGCCAACAGGCAGCTGAAGCACCTCTGGGGTCTAAACACGTCGAGCATACTCACAGACGTGCATGGACGTCAGTGTTTACACTCAGTGTAAACTTCTCTTAGTGGGCCTTCTAATTGCAAACAGGCGCAAACGGGTCGTTTGAGTGTGTTTATGGGTGAGGGGGCCTGAAGCCTGCTCTTCCTCCTGCCCTATTTGATTCTGACTCACCACATGTGTGAGATCAATGGTGAAAACCTCCTAAATGCTTCATCTCAGTGACATGAAAGCTCAGGTGCCTCGGGACAGCGCCATGTGTTCTGCTCGGGGGCCACTTTAATGAAATTGTCATATCTCCTGATACTCAGCAGGCATTTTGTGGTGTTTAAGGCTCATTCGTGGGGGGAGTGAAGACACATCTGCGCTCTGGCAAACTCCTTTCATGGTGCACGGCAGTCATGGCTGTACCGCTGGACCCGGGTACGCGCACACGCACACACGGATTCCTGCAGGGCTCTAGCGCCTCCAAGCGGACGGCAGAGGGGGAGGAGGGGGAAAAGAGGAGGAGGAGGAGGAGGGTTCAGCGCTGGTGGCTTGGGCTGGACCGGGACGCGAGAACGGGTGGACGGATCTTCTGCGGGAAGCAAACGCGCACCCAGGGCTTTTATTTCCCATTTTCCACCTCCCTTAGCCCCCTGTTTTCTCTCTTTGCCTTCTGCTGAGATGAGGAGATAGTCCACAGAGGACCAGCCGCTCACCGAGTTCTCAAGTCTTTTGGAAAGATATTCGGGTAAGTTGCTCCTTTTACGCACAGCACCGTCCCAGCTGCGCTCGCTCTAAACCTCTGCACATGTCCTGCTCCTGTGCATGACTCCACATTCACTCCCAACCTCGTCATTCGTCACCTTGTCAACTTTTTGTTTCTCGAAAACAAAAACTTTCGAACGTGCGTAACCTTCACCGGACTGTAACGCTCAAGAAAAAAAAAGGAATATAGGGTGCAATCCGTCCGACTTGTGTTTATGGATATGTTTGCATGTTGTTTGCAACCTGTTTATTGATGGAAAGACACGCTTATTCCCTGTGCGTGTCCCGGACGGGAGCTGGGGGGGAGTGGGAACATGCAGAGGATGCAGAGCAGTTTCTGCTGTCTGTTGTGTGTCCACTGGGGGGCGCCACAGCACACTCTGGCACTGAGACAGAGGGCCTGAGAGACTGAGGGGAGAGCTAATGAAGCTTCCTTTAAAATACCTGTGTAACACAGCTGTCAGCGGGGGTGGGATGACTCCGTGGGTCTGTTTCATTGCATTAAATACATGTCATTGGATTGGTGAAGGAGTGCATCTTTTACCACGAGAGTCAGAGAAACAGAGGGCAGCAGACAGGAGTGGACAAAGATCATTGGTTGAGACTGTAGCGAGGCAGTACATCGACTATGGGCTTTGCTGGTCTCCATGCATGCAGCAAGTCAGTTGGGTGGCTTTTGTTAACATCTTGTGGAAACATATGCAAGCCGTGCATTTCTGAACGAACTTCACCAGATTGCAACTGCGGATCGATATACCAGCGACCTCTATTGGTTCGGTCCAGCCACAACAGCCAGGGGACCCGGGTTCACTGCAAGGCAGGCGGGAAACCTCTGGAGGGCAGCAGACCGCGACTCTGCGAAATCTGTTCAAAATCAAATGCCAGCCTTCCTCTGTCTAATCAGCGGCATCCACCCAGCCTAAACAGCTGCCCTCTTCATTTTTCTGTCACCACCCAAAATAATGTTTACTCATTTTCTTCTGCCTTCCTTCTTTGAAGGGTGCCCTGCACAGGCCAGATAAGATAAACAGCCTCAGTCTTCTTTAGCGTCAGATTGACACATTTGCTTGGGTAGAACAGTGAGTCCTCACTCAAGTGAGTCCTCAATGCATCTGCTGTTGTGGCTGTAATTTGGAGACATGTCACAGGCCTGTGCTCAGATGTTGGTCTGTGTTGTTCATTCTTCTGTCGGTTACATTTCTACTATTAAACACAGGGGAGAGTCATGTCAGGGCTTCATGTCAGGCTTGCGTCTGCAGTTGTGGATGTGATTTGGAGACATGCAACAGGCCTGTGCTCAGATGTTGGTCTGTGTTGTTCATTCTTCTGTCGGTTACATTTCTACTATTAAACACAGAGGAGAGTCATGTCAGGGTTTCAAGCTAATTACATAACTCAATGGCAGCCATTTTGTTCCCCATGCTGCAGCCAACAGACCTCTTGTCTACTGGGAATCTGTTGATGTCTTTAACTCAACTCCCATAAATGTTTGATAGTGTCATTTTTTGAATTCAAGGAAGTGCAATGCTGGCGTTTTTTTTAATAAGGCTCTTCAAAGTTACAAGATCATCTCGTAACTTTGTAATTCAAACCTTAAAATTGAAAATGCGCTTTTCTGTGTTTCCCCATTGCGTTTTTCGTTAGGTCTTTTTTTTCCACTCTGTTGGTTTCAAGAGGCTCGGTGAGATATGTGAGTGTGTTGTGCCTTTATGTTTCAGACAGGGGAAGGGAAAGATGCTGGGCTCAGAGGTCGTCTTGCTCTGCTTTCTCTTTGGAGCCCTGACTCAGGCCCAGCCAGAGTGCATCAGTGAGTACTGTGAACTAAACCCTTGTTGCTGCACAGCCGCAGAACGTATTAACACTGTCTTTTCAACTTAGCAATTCACTTTGCTGGTTTAAATATGTAATGTAATGTAATATGTACTTGTTTTATTTGTTGCAGAAAAAAATGAATGTCCTATAGATGTGTACTTCACCATAGACACATCTGAGACCATAGCTCTGCAAGAGCCACCTCCTGGATCCCTGGTGGAAAGCATCAAGGTCCCTATTTTGTATTACAATTGTGGTCCTGAAAAATCGAAACACGAAACGCTGCTGAACCACAGTTGGCTCGCTTGCATAACCCTGTCCGTCTTGTTTTTGTAGGAATTCACCAAGACATTTGTGAGAAGGTTAGAAGATGCCGAATACAGAGGAGCTGTGCAGATCAACTGGAACATCGGAGGTCTGCACTTCTCCCAGGAGCAGAGGGTGTTCAGTGCCATCGGGCCCAAGGATAACTTCATGAATGTGCGTGAGCTACACACACACACACACACACACACACACACACACACACACATGCATGATCACACTAGATAATTTGCTATTATGAATATATTATGAATATATTGTATAATGAATTATGGTTATGTTTGTTTTGTTTTGTCCAAGAGTGGACATTTTGCTCTGCTTGTTTGTGGGCGCCACAGGCATGTTGGCACCTTAACACGAGAGGAATCTCTGGGGCGAAAATGCTCAGAAATCATTACGTTCTGCATCGCATGAAATGCATGTCCAGCCGGCTCTCGTCCTGCCACTTTTGTACCCATTGATGTAGTTGGGAGTCTGCTGGCGCCTCTCTCCAGCGCACATGGGGTAAAGGCAGGGAACGCACCCTGGACAGGTGTCCAGTCCATGGCAGGCCGCGCACATACACACACACACGTACACGCAAAAACACACACCATAACATTCAAAATTCAAAGTGATATTTTGTTATTTGGATCGGGTGGTGTTAACCAGTGACTGGGAAGCTCATACCCCTTGCCCTTTGTAGAGCTTCTCTTACCAGGTAATCCTCACAAGCCTCTCTCTCTGCACGGTTCACAGCGCGTGGATGGAATCCGTTACCTGGGTAAAGGGACGTACATTGACTGCGCCCTCACCAACATGACCCACGAAATGATGCGCTCACCCTCGGCCCCCAACGTCCTCCGCTTTGCCGTGGTCATCACCGACGGCCACGTGACGGGGAACCCCTGTGGTGGCATCAAAGTGGCGGCCGAGAAGGCCCGCGACGAGAGCATCAAGATCTTTGCTGTGGGGGCTACAAAGAAAGTCGACGAGACGGGGATGAGGGAGATCGCCAACTCCCCTGCGACAGTCTACAGGCGGGATTTCACCGCCGTGGATCTGACCACGGGCAGACCTGTCATACAGCAGGCAACCATCGATCGCATCATCAAGACAATGGTAGGGCTCAGACCCAGCCAGAAAAACACACTGAAACTCTGAAAGTCGCATAGAAACACAGAAAAACGTACAGTGAGACACGTGATTGATGCGTCCTCTGCTCACAGCTTGTTTGTGCTTCTTTTCCCTGTACAGCAACATTTGGCATATGCAGAGGTGAGGACGGTCGCTGGCTGATCGCAGACATCGTTCACGTTTTGCTGTGTTCAGTGCTGACTGCTCTCATTTCCCGTCCAACACAGTGTTACCGAGTGTCTTGTCTGGAGACGGAGGGGCCTCCTGGTCCTAAAGGCCACAGAGGACAGAAAGTGAGCTCCATGCACACGCACGGCCATGCAAACACCTACAGGCTGCTGGGTATTACTTTCTAATACCCCACATCTTGACTGCAGGGAGCTAAAGGAGACAACGGCGAACCGGGTCCCAAAGGAGATAGAGGTCGCCCAGGTGACCCTGGCATTGAAGGTCCCATTGGTCAGCCTGGCATCAAAGTAAGACTCCTGTAACATACCTTCCTGCCACTTATTTTGTCGCGAACTTGCCAAAACCAAACGTGAACTTGCTTGTATTAATATTGTTCTGATTAATTTGTCTTTGTCCATTTTCCTCTCTGTAGGGGGAGCCGGGTTACAAAGGCGAGAAGGTGACACAGCACTTTCCTTTTCCGTGGATCGAGTTTGTCAATCCATGGCGCACTCACCTCAATCGCAAGTCTTAAGTGGTGAAATTACTTTCACCACTTCACCACTGGTTGTGGAGGAATGGTAGTAACCTTGATCTTCTGTCTGCACACAGGGAGAACTCGGGGATCAGGGCAGAAAGGTCGGACGTTTCCTCCGTTTGTGATTTGATTCATTCTCATACGCGTCAGTTCTGGTGCAATGTGCGGACCTTGCGTGATTTGACTGTCTCGCGTGCTTCTCATCAGGGTGGATCTGGCATCTCAGGACGCAATGGAACAGACGGAGTGAAGGTAAGGGCTGAGTTTTGAGTGCCAAATTTCATTGCGCGTGGTAGGTAAAATACCGCATTAAAACAAAACCTGCCTGCAGTCACTGTCCATCGTTCTTTGTGTGAGTGGATCTCTGTTTTCTCTTGTAATGCAAATCTTTTTCCATTGTCTTCATCTTAGGGCAAAATTGGACGGATCGGCTCCCCTGGCTGCAAAGGAGATCCAGGTGACAGGGTATGACATTTACCACGTGTTTGAAGTTAAATGGGTCATATTATGCAAAATCCACTTTTTCAACGCTTGAGTGCATTGATTTGGGTATTCGCAGTGCCTGCCCAACCCCAAGGTGTCAGTTTCCATTACCAGGTCTTTGTAAGCAGACAAAGGGCCCGTCCACACGGGTACAGAGCGTCACTCGAAATGATCTTTTTCTTATTCATTGTGAAAAAAAAATTCCAACAACAAAAAGAACAATCCATTAGCATTACAACATGGATCCACGGAAACTGTCTCAAAGCACAACAGCACATGTCACATCGCCACACAATTAAAAAAACAGAGAAGAAGCATGGCACAGGCACGTAAAGCTTTCATGCAGGAACCAGAGTCTTCTCCTCATTCTTTTGCTTGCTCTCCGTGGCGGGTGTGAGAGTTTGGGGCATGTGATCCCCGTTTACTATTTGCTGCAGGAGATTCTGCTGTTGCAGCCCCCAAGGTATTACACCTCTGCAGTAGCACCGTCACAAGTAGCAGTCCGTCTTTGTTGTCACTGCTTTGCGTCCAGCTCCTCTCTAGGGTGAGTGAGGCGGGGCTCTGACGGTGGGGCTCCTCCCTCCTGTGGTGTTCATTCCAGCCAACAGTGCCCCAAATGGACAGCTGTTGTAACTGATGATGCTGCCCAGGCAGTTTGGTCTGCCTTTGAAAGTGCAGCCCGAAAGGAACCTGAGCTAAATGGAGGTGTGGAATTTTTCACCACCCTTGCCCCAATCGAAGTAGAGTCCCCAGACAAAGCACCCCTAGGTGCCGTGTTAGCTTTTTGAAAAGGGGCGTAATATGTCCCCTTCAGAAGTACATCCATGTTGTGCAGTATCAAGGCTCCCTGTTGTGAGACTAATAAATGCTTATGCTGTTCCGTTCATGGTTTGAATTGGATTTATCTATGCTTGAAGGGTCCCGACGGTTACTCTGGAGACGTTGGTGAACGTGGTCCCCCTGGAGATGACGGAGAGAAGGTATGTGGTCTCTCACGTCGAATGCAAAACTCCAAGCTCCTCAGCTGGCGCTCATATGGATGCGGTTGTGTTCGTGTCTCTTTTTAGGGTGATCCTGGTCGGCCTGGAAGACCTGGTCCCCCTGGCCCATCTGGAGATTCTGGACCCAAGGTAAACCAGAATTCAGCTACGGCACTAGATGATATAATCGAAAACACATGTAATGAGTTCGATCTGAGGCCATATTAAGTGACCAGTGTGTAGAAATTTGTCTTTTTCTAACTTGAGGATCGCTGCAAGGCTTGGCATGAAGGGCTAAACTCTGGGGTTTCTTCCGCAGGGAGAGAGTGGGAGCCCAGGGTCACCGGGCCTCCCTGGAGTGAAAGGAAAACCAGTAAGACCCATCACAACAGATGGAAAAAACATGAAACCCCACCCATTTTTGTATACCCAGCTCACTGGCATTCTTTTCTTAGGGAGCTGCTGGACGTCCAGGAGTCAAAGGGGAGCCAGTAAGTGTCACCCAAAGTCTTTTGTACTCTATTTAAGCCTTTAATTTGCTTGCTGTTGGTTCACGGATTGGTGTTGTGTCCCAGGGAAGAAGAGGAGACTATGGGCTAAAAGGAACTCAAGGACCTGATGGAACTAAGGGGGACAAGGTATGAGTTGATGTACACCTTGCAAAAGATGTCCACGACTTTTTCCATCTTCAAATAAACATTTCTTAGATTCATTATTCCATCACCAGGGTGCTCAGCGATGATTTATGTTTCAGGGTGAAATGGGGCCAGAGGGTTCAAGGGGACTGGCGGGTGAATCTGGAATCAAAGGAGCGAAGGTGAGACAAGTGCTTCTCAGCTTCGGAGACTCTTGGGCTCTTCAATTTTCCCCTTGTCCTCACATCTTCGGTCAACTGTCTCTCCCTTAAACAGGGAGACAGGGGCCTGCCTGGACCCAGGGGACCACCAGGACCATCAGGAGAGTCCGGAAAAAATGTATGTCAAATGCCATATGGTACTTATGGTCTTATGGCCATATGGCCATATGGTCTTATGCGACAGATGCTGAGAGATACATCACCTCATGTAGCTGTTTGTACTAATAGGGTACCAGAGGTGACCCTGGTGATGCTGGACCAAGAGGAGAACCTGGGCAAGTCGG
The DNA here is from genome assembly GCA_029224185.1 of Karalla daura. NCBI lineage: Eukaryota > Metazoa > Chordata > Actinopteri > Chaetodontiformes > Leiognathidae > Karalla > Karalla daura. The sequence goes on from CM055197.1 coordinate 22,762,339, forward strand.
ACCAAAGGTATACTGTCCGTGTCACCATCTACCTTGTTGTTGTGTTTGGTTGTCTAGCAGCGGTCTTTTGTCCTGACTCTTTCCTTCTACTGTATTCAGGGAGACCCTGGAAGACCTGGTTTCAGCTATCCTGGACCAAGAGGACCATCGGTAACACGCACGGGTGCTTCACCTCCTTGTGGGTAAGTCACCTCCGACTCACAACGCTTTTTTTTTGCTGTGGCACAGGGTGAAAGAGGAGACAAGGGCAACCCTGGCCCTCGTGGCAGCAGAGGGGACTGTGGCCAGAAGGGTGAGCCAGGAAATAAAGGAACTCCAGGAGAGGCAGTGAGTAACCCGCTGGATGTATTAGGTCGCTTGAGCTTAAAATGGCATTTGTTCAGATGCACAATGCTCACATCTTTGCTTGTGACAGGGTGAACCAGGGCCGCAGGGAGAACCTGGCCCAAGGGGTCCGAGAGGAGAGGTCGGACGTGATGTAAGTAGATTCATCTGTTGTGGTGACTGAGGAGTAACCCATGTGAATCCAGCGTGCGTCTGAGTTCAGTCAGTCAAAGTCAACCTAAGCAAAGGCTTTCAGCAGATGTTCCCAATTAGCATTATGTGTTCTATGCCTCATCCTCTACAGGGAGATCCTGGAAATGCAGGAGATCCTGGCCTTACCGTAAGTATCAGGAACCTCTCCTTTAACATTGGCACCTCGCACCACAACGCCATGTCTCTAACGATGTGCTTCCTCTCACAGGAATGCGACGTCATGAACTATATTAGGGAAACGTGCGGCTGCTGTGGTGAGTTGAGTGATTAGAATATTCTGTGTGGACAATGCGCTGTGATACAGTGTCAGACTCTCAAGCGTTTGGTTTTTGACCGCAGACTGTGAGAAGCGCTGCGGACCCTTGGACATCGTGTTTGTGATCGACAGCTCTGAGTCCGTGGGTCTGACCAACTTCACCCTGGAGAAGAACTTTGTCATCAACACCATCAACAGGCTGGGATCCCTGGCCAAAGACCCCGACGCAGAAACAGGTAGACATGCGCTTGTTCACTTGCTTCTCAGAAGACGTCGGGAACAATACGCCCTACTAGATCACATGTGAACACAGCCACTCGTGTCTTTCAGGCACGAGAGTGGGAGTCGTTCAGTACAGCCACAGCGGAACGTTCCAGGCCATCCGACCCAACGACCCCAAGATCGATTCGCTGGCTGCCTTCAAGGTCTTATACACAGGCACAAGCGCATGCAGAGGAAGCTTTGAAGTGTATTTTTAGAGCACAGTACAAATTGTCCTGTTTCTTCTCCTTCCTCAAGATGTTTCTTAATTAAACGAGGCTGAGTTGCCGTCTGAACACATGTGCTGCACACAGATTTGAGTTATGTCAACATGTGGACCTCACACTTTCCCATTTTCCAACAGTCCATATGCCGTAATATGGGCGTGTAACCGAGTGTAGACACCATCTTGAATAATAAGGCCGTCAATAATCTTTCATTTTGAAAAATCATCTCAAGGTCTATTCGACTGACAAAAGAGCTTCTAATAATGCTAAAGAGTTTTGTCAATAACTGATTATCCTGTTATTCTTTGACAATATGATTCAACACTTTCACTTACAGTCAGCTATTGACGTCATTGTATCGCAAGAAGCCTCAAATTAACGAATTAACAATTGACTACATACAGTAAGTTGCAAATCAGAGAGATTGTTGAAAGGCATTCCTGGTTTCCTAGTTTTGGACTTTTTTTCAGTTCATGACAATGAGAAACCAACAGAGTAACTTACTTCCCAGTGTGCTTTGCCTGCTTGCATGGAGATATTCAGCACATGCAGTGAGCAATCCTGCAACATTCTGCACACGTGCTGACAACGGGTCACACCTCGCATGCATTAATCATTTCACGGGTGTACCATGAAAATGGAATGTTGCGTTTGACATCTCAACGTCCGCACTGTCACCCATGGATTCCAAGACAGCGATTTGACTTTGAAACTTGTGCGTGTTTCTGATGTTAATGGTCCATGGTGAGATCTGTGCATGTCTGACGTGTGGATTTCTCCTGTGTCCAGGAGGCAGTGAAGCAGCTGGAGTGGATCGCTGGAGGAACCTTCACTCCATCTGCTCTGAAGTACGCCTACGACCACCTGATCAGGGACAGCCGCAGGGCCAATGCCAATGTTACTGTGGTGGTCATCACAGATGGACGCTTCGACCCGCGGGATGACGACTCGCTACTGACATACCTGTGCAGGTGCTTGGCACTGGGAACGCAGTTTCGAGAGACCAATTTGACATTCGTCAATTTAGAGGGGGGAAAAGAGATGCCTTGGCTCATTGCTTGCGTTTGTGTGCACTGGTGCGTGTGAGCAGTGATCCCAGTGTCGATGTGAGCGCCATTGGTATCGGAGACATGTTCGACCAGCTGGAGGAGAATGAGAGTCTGAAGAGCATCGCCTGCCAGAGGGACGGCAGAGTGCTGGGCATGAAGCGCTTCGCAGACCTGGTTGCGGAGGAGTTCATTGACAAGATCGAGACTGTGCTTTGTCCAGGTACACCACTGAAACATACCATAGACAGACAGACAGACAGAAGGATAGATAGATAGATAGATAGATAGATAGATAGATAGATAGATAGATAGATAGATAGATAGATAGATAGATAGATAGATAGATAGATAGATAGATAGATAGATAGATAGATAGATAGATAGATAGACAGACAGATATACAACATGTTAATGTAGTTGATTATAAAAGCTATTTGGCATGTACCCTGTTTTGACTGAATTCTGTCTCTGTCTTTGCTCTAGAGCCTGTTATTGTGTGCCCAGACCTCCCTTGTAAATCAGGTAAGAATCTTAGTATCCTGTTCTGTTTCAGTCTCCCCAACTGTGCCTTGCACGTGCCTTTTCAGCAATTAAGCCTGGGTAATTTTGCATTATGAAGGCGTCAATGTGTTCCAAAGGGAATGCGGGACTATCCACCAGTGTTGGATCAAAGGACAATGTGTATAGTTCTGTTCTCTCCAAAACCAACAATCCTCATATGTGTGTGCAACCCGAATTCAACTCTTGCTGATGGCATGCTTTTGGCCTCTCATTCCAATGTGTCTAATCAGAGCAACTGGTAACTTTGCACCAATAGTTTTTGAAGCATACTGACGCCTTAGTGTATTTTGCTTTGTACGTTTTGCTATGAATTGCTATGATGCAGCTAATTCATGGTCCTATAAAGTCAACACACAAGACCAAACATGCAGTTTAGTGCAACTTGGGTGTGCCTGCGGCATCTTTGTTGGCTGTGTTGATGCGTCGTCTCTGTGGGACCCTGCCCACATTGTTATTCCGCACACTTGTTTCAGGAGGGGGCGTCACTGCGGGCTTCGCCCCTCCCCCCTGGAAGCCGCTGGCTGAGGAAGGCAGCCCCTCCTTGGTCCCCACCTCTGTGCAGGGTGTTGCCAACCTGCTGAGTGGCCTGAGCGAGCAGCAGTACGGGGTTGGCATTGCAACCATGGCGTACACAGCCCAGAGAGCCAAGCTTGCCCAGGGAGAGGACAGGCAGCAGTGGACCCAGCTGTTCATCGACTCCTTCAAATATGTCTATGGAGACATTATTGGGGACCCAGAGAAAGCCTTAGGACTCTGCTAATGCTAATGTGCTAACCATGCTACCTCGCCAACATGGTTGCCAATAACGAATGAGCTTACTGCTGGATATAGACTTTATTGAAACTGTGGGCATTTTGTTAGACTCTACAGGTGCGATATACACCTGGGAAGCATGAAGCTGGTCCTGTGTTTCGCAGCATCCTTGCGTACTATTTGTCATGAAGATTCGTGATGCTCCCTCTCCTCACAGAATATTTCTGAATCAATGTCCCCGATGCTGCTTATATGAAATATGATACATATCATTTCTTCCACCTTGGCGGAGGAACATTTTCCATTCACGTGGAAAGCACATATCATCTGTTTGTCGGGGGCGGTTTGGTCTGTAGTACCATTCATGTTATTCCTGTGCAGTGTACAGTGGCTTTTTGATGAATCCTCGTTTCCACTGTGAATCACAAGCTCGCTGACTCACTTTGAGGACTTTTCCTCTGCTGTTTTTGCACATATCCATGGTTACTGCCGTTACTGTGATCTGGGAATTACACATTTCGGAGAAAAGGGCATGACATGTGGGAAATATCTGGGCTTCTTCATGCCACAGTATACTGTATGTGAGTCAGAAGTGGGAGTATGTGGATGTTTGGTCGAAGCTCTTGGCATCGACAACGAAGGAACTATTGTATGTTATGCCGTTGACTGGAGCACGCTTTTTTGCATGTGGCTTGGCTTGGATTGCTATAGGAAAATGACCACAGAGTGGCGTAAACCAGATGTTATGGTGCCTTGTAAGCTATGTGACTGCAACATGCCAATGTGAACAATAGTATTCTGTTAAAAAATGTATTCACGCCTTCCTAACGTTGCCTCAAGATAATAAAAGTGTAGCACGAACTAAAACGTTCCTTATTGATGGTTTTGATGAGACTTGGCGGCTGCACTGTGGCCAACTTGAGAACCATGCGAAAGCGTACCCGCGGCTATCTTTACCTCTGAGTACCTATACTGCAGCTGCAGCTCAGAGAGCACCTTGTTAGAGTCGAAACCTAAACATTTTGGTCTCCATTCCAGAGCCTGCGGTAGCGAGCTGTGTCCAGAGGCCAGTGGATGTGGTCTTCTTGCTGGATGGTTCTGAGAGGATGGGACTGGAGAACCACCGTAGGGCCAAGGAGTTCATTGAGAATGTGGCTCGCCGCCTGACCCTGGCCAACAACATGTCAGATGAGAGAAACGCCCGTATGGCTCTGCTGCAGTACGGCAGCCCCACGGAGCAGAGAGTGGAGTTCCCACTCACACATGACCTTACAGTCATCTCAGATTCGCTGGCATCCGTGACCTACATGGACTCCTCTTCTGCTCTGGGCAGCGCCATCATCCACGCCGTCGACAACATAGTGGTTCCAACGGTACGAACGCACACAAATACAGCTACAACTTGCGCTTAATGTTTTGTCACAAGCTGTGCAGTCCAGTTCGAGCCTGATCGGCAAGACGCGACAGTTTCGACCTTCGCCTCTAACTCCTCTCCCGCCGTCATGTTTCCACCAGGGGAAGCGCTTGGCTCGCCGCAACGCTGAGCTGTCCTTCGTCTTCATCACAGACGGCATCACGTCCAATGAGCAGCTGGAAGAGGGCATCTCTGCCATGAGGCGAGCGGAAGGCGTTCCCACAGTGATCACCATAGGGACAGACACAGACGAAGAGGTGCTGCGGAAGGTGTCACTAGGGGACATGTCGGCCATCTTTAGAGGAGCTGACTACACCATGCTGAACAAGCCCGCCTTCTTTGAGCGCTTTGTCCGTTGGATATGCTAGTGAGGAACTGCAACGCTCTACACCATAGAATTAGAATCCACAGAATGAGAGGAAAGCCAGTTCCTCCAGCGTGCACCTCAGCACACAAACAAACACACACACACACACACACACACACAGACCAACAAGGCTTTCTTTATTGGATGTTACAGAATTTAAGGCACTGAAAAAGCCACGTACCCTGTTGTCATTGGTGAAGATTGATTTACTAACGAGATGACACACACACACACACTGTGACATAGGTAATTCGTTACTGCCGAACTTGATTCAGTCTGAATCTATGGCTAGCACTTCCAACCAAAGACAGTCGAAAGTATCCCACAGGAGAGGTGTATGATTATTGAATGTTTACGTACAAATTGTAGACCTTATTTAGTTTTTGTGTCGTTTTGTTTGATTCTTAAGTTCTTGCTCACTCTTTTTCTCTCTCACGCTCTTTTTCCTCCCTCTTTCTGGCTTTCTCTCGATTCGTTTTCACCAAGTCAGTATTAACATAAAGGTGCTAAAACAGAAAGTAAGGGCAAAGCGGACTGAACAGATTATTTTTACATACATGCTTCGCTGTAATTACTGTAGTTTGGTCAGGGAATGGAAACAATGAAACACAATGTCCGGCACTCACCACCTCCCTCACACAGACACATGTATGCACACATACATACACAGACACATACGCACACACAAATACCGTAGGTAATAACCACACATACAGTTACAGAAGAACACAAAATAAACAAATCTGTAAACATGAATCTAATAAAGCCGAATGTGGTGAACCCCAGCAATGTCCGTTGTGTTCATGCTTTTGTTCCATTTGCAAGTTCTCATGAAAAGGCTGCGGCTCTAAGCAGTGATCACATCGTGAAAGAAAGAAAGCATGCGGATCGGATGTTGTGTGATGTAAGGTTTGTACAGCCACACAAACGACATACAGTGGTGCTTGTGCATGGCATTTGTTACTGTACAGGGAAATGCAAAGCAGCAAATTCAGCATGTTCTTATTCATTTATTATATAGCAAAGCTTCATATTGTGTTCTGACAGATTTACTTTGTGTAGCAGATACTGAATACAAGATGTGACAAATCTGTCAAAAAAAATTATGCTGTGATATACTATTTCATAAGTCACAGATACTGTACTCCATAAAAGCACCAATAATCATACGGTACAATGAGTGTTTTAAACAACTTTTGGTATTCTTTGCTAATTTTGATTGTTAATATATATTTACCATCGTTTCTTCAAACCTTTGAATTGGTTTTGAATCTGTTCTTTTAGAAATATTTCGAAAACCATGCACAGTTCATGGAAACATTATAGCCACATAACTTACAGTGGGAAGGTGGTGGTGAATTCAGTTCAGCTTTACATGCACATTTTTGGAGAAAGTGTCTGTGTCCAATTGTCCACTGTGTCCAAGTATTCTTGGTTAATGCTTGTGCTGTCTCTCATGTCCTTTTGTTTTAGTGATATATAGCACCATCATAGCTATCTGAGGAAGATTTTAAATCAGGATTGTTTAGGTAGGAGTTAGATCTAACGAGTTCCAAATAGTATGGCATCTCTGGAAATGGGATTTGTAAATTTGATTTTTAATACATTTCAGAAATTCCAAAGATTCTGAACTATCTTCATCGTATCACAAAAGAGGAGCTTGGTAATTATGGTCATGTGGTTGAGGTCCTCGTTTTGAAACTGAAAGGTTACAGGGTCAGATCTCTCACAGCTGTGGTGCCCTTGAGTGATGTACCTCACCCCAGTTGCTCCCCACTGCCACTTTAGAAAAAGCTGTGTGCCAAATGAATAAATTTAAATGTAAAAAACAAAACTGGTCCATGATCAACCTTCACCAAACAGTCCTTAGGATTACTTGTTGACAAAGCGCACAGAAATCACTTAGTAGATGAGTATAAGTAATTAGATAAATTAATGAACATATACAAATGGTACAAAGAGTACATGAATCAGTAGTTTTCAGACTTGTTTTATAAAACTGCTTAACTCCGTTTAAAAGACTCGCAAAGAGCGTATGCGTTTTGAGAATTTGGATTCGTGTCATTGTATGTTATGTCTTGTATGTTGTATTGTATGTTAAGAGCTGGCCGCTAGAAAAAAAGCGTTTGCCACATAGACTGCTTGCTACGGTCGATTGTGGCGCGCTGCTGCTGCACTGCCGTAAATCACCCCCAACTGCTGAACAAATGAAGAGGGCTTCGCGCATGCGTGGTGCGGAGTCATCCCGAGGCGAGAAACAAGTGAGCCGCGGCTTTCGCTGATAGATCCCCGCTCCGTGACAGTCTGCTGGACGTGTCTTTGAGATCGCCTGTGTCTTTGTCATAGACGCAGGCCACTGTAGACGAAGCCTTCAGACTGACGCTGTTGCTCTAACTGGCGTAAGTTCAGCCTTTTCTACATTCTGCTGTGGCTGCAATGCAACTCAATGCAACTATAACTGTCCTCTTGCCTGGATCATGTTGTCTCTGGTATGTTGTCCGGCAACTGCGTTGCTCTCCTTATACCATTAAATGCAGAAAGTGTGGGGGGAAATGTTCCAAAAGGTGAGCATGTTTTTAAGGCTGAAGGTCGCTGTATTGCGTAAAAGTGGTGGAAGTGGTTGACCTCAAGTAACCTGCAGGAGTTGTTCAGGCTGCACGAAAACAGTTGGCAACTATTTGCAATCTGCATCAAACGAATGGATACATGAAAAGCAGCAAGTCAAAAGTGCTTGTAGTTGTGCAGGTGTTTTTCAATGTCATTTTTAAACATACAAATGGCGTCACTGTTGCAGCAGTAAGTGAACTGCGGCCAGGTCATGCATGAGAATTTAATTGCACAGAAACCCTCCCTCTCTCTCTCTCTCTCTCTCCCCCCTCTCTCTCTCCCTCTCTCTCCCCCTCTCTCTGTCTTTCTCTGAAACGCGTGTGCAGTGCTGTGCTGTGATGGGTGAGGGGGAGCCCCTGACGACACTGTGCAGCCCCGCTCTGGTGGTGGACGTGGACGTAGTGAGGAGGAACGCGCAGAGGATGATGGAGCGCTGTCGGGAGCTGGGCGTCAAGCTCCGGCCTCACATGAAGACTCACAAGACCCTGTATGCTGGCGAACTCAAACCTCCCGCGCCTCCGCGCAAGTCGAGCTCAGCTCACTTGTCTTGTGTGCGTGTGTGTGTGTGTGTTCTTATCCAGCGAGTGTGCTGACATAATGACGGGCGGATCGCGGCGATGCATCGTGGTCTCCACCCTGGCGGAGGCCTGTTTCTACGCCGACCACGGATTTGACGACATCCTCTACGCCTACCCTCTTCCCTTCGATAAGGTTCTCGCCCATTTTGATCGACGCCACAGACAAAGGCATCACCTAGTTTAGGTGTTTAGGTGTCTGGGGGCGCTTTTGGAAGGATCTTTTTTGCAGCGGTGACGCGCAGTCTGTGTGCGTGCTGACAGGTGGAGCGCTGCGCGGCCCTGTCGGAGAGGCTGGAGCTCTTCCAGGTGTTGCTGGACCACCCTCAGGCTCTGGAGCGGCTCAAGCAAAGGCCACTGAGAGACGGCCGCCCGTGGCGCGTGTGGCTCAAGCTGGACTGCGGCAACGGGAGAGGTACGCCATCGGGGGGGGCGGGGAAGCCGGGACGGGCCTGGCCGTCGCCCCGCCGCCTGAGCCGCTGAGGCCGAGCTGAGGCCGTGTCTGTCCTCCGCTGCAGCGGGCGTCCTGCACTCCGAACCGGAGGCGCTCGGCCTGGCCCGGGCCGTCGCAGGGGCCCAGGGCGTGGAGCTTGCAGGCGTGTACGCCCACTGCGGGAACACATACGGCTGCAGGGGAGTGGAGGAGATACGGGCCGTGGCTCAGCAGACCACCAGCTTGACCCTGCAGTTCATGGAGAGGTATGGCATCACAATCAAACTCAGACGTGTGACACGGTGCCTCCGCTCGCTCCGCTCCCTGTCCCCTCGGCCGGTCCGGTTCCCTCGACTGATCCGGTCATATCAAAGTAACTGTGTACTCTTAAGTACGCCTCCTGTCTACTACTTCAGAGGTTGATTGAGACACATGCAGCCGTTAGATACACTCCCAGATGCTGCATTTCTCTGTTAGGCTGAAGGCGGCTGGCATCACCTGCAAGTCGAGCATCGGCTCCACCCCGTCCTGCAGTCACCCGGTCCAAGACATGGCGCAGCTCAGCGAGGTGCACCCGGGGAACTACGGCTTCTATGGTCTGTGTGTGTGCGCGCGCGCACGAACGTTTGGGTAGCTGCTCCGGCGTGGCACGTCGCGTTCATTCAGATGGTGGCTCGGATGGGTTTCAGACGTGCAGCAGTCTGTGATCGGCTCGTGCACCCTGGAGGACGTGGCTGTGAGGGTCCTGACCCGAGTCATCGGACACTGTCCTCACAGGAACCAGCTGCTGATCGACTGTGGATGGGCCGGAATCAGGTACCTTTGTCAGCGTTGTGCCAGTCAATAGGCCTGGGCGACATTTCGTACACAGGCTCCTAAAACCTGCGGATTTCCAGAGAGAATGAGCAGAATTGAGAGCACAACAGACAAACGACAAAAAAGAAACCAGGAAAGCAAAACTTGTCAAATGTTCAGGGCTGGATGCGTGGGCTCTCCATAGCGGCATCATCAAGTGGCTGTCCTGCCTGTAACTGTCAGCGTTTGAGGTCGCGATGATGATGATGTCACACTGTGCTCAAGCTTTACAGTGCACAGTACACACCGTATAGCGGGGGTGTCAAACTCATTTTCACAGAGGGCCACATCAGCATAATGGCTGTCCTCAAAGGGCCAGATGTAACTTATAAATGTAAAATAATGTAAAAAAAACTAATTACTCCTTCATGGTAAATAACTCTGAATTTATTACTTATTCAAGTCACAAGTATTACAGTTACATTGAAAAAAATGTTTGCTTGTTGCTCTGTTATAACATATATCCTTACAACTTGTCAACATATGAAACCCACATAACTCCTTCAATCATGGATCAAATATCAGGGTGAATATCCAAGTGAATTAAGAGAAATTAACATATTCATAACTCAGAAAAACAACACAATAAATACCCATTAAAATGGGCTGTTGTAAAATCAACAACAGCCTCTTCTTGGACATTTTGGGATAATTCATTCACCTTCAATTAAACTCCTTGACATTGACATGGAAACACTGCCGTGTAGTGGCCATAGACTGTATGAGGTAGTGGCGCTGCGCCGTCACTTGGCGGTAATCATAGTTGACAGGCATTATGGGAAATGTAGTTTTTGGTCAAAGCACTCTTTTTAAGCTCTCGCGGGCCACATAAAATGATATGGCGGGCCACACTTGGCCCGCGGGCCTTGAGATTGACACATGTGCCGTAAAGTATGCGTGCAGGGGTGTCAAGCTGATTCCACAAAGGGCCGTGCAAAGGACCAATCAGGTGTCTGAAGGTCGAGATCAGTTCCTGGAAAGAGTCAAGTCGGGTGCGTTGCTATCTCCCACCTGACTCCCAGAGGGTGTCCTTGTCTGTATCAAAATCTAAAGCCACGCTCGGCCTCGTCAAGTTATGCCTACGCTACAGATTTTGTTCACAATGCCACATGCTTGTAAAATACTGTTCATATGCCATTAGCGACCAGCCCTGATGTGTTCTCTGCTCCTCTGGTCCTGGCATTTCTTTGACACGTCTTTATTTCCTCTGTTTTCTCTGTTCCTCTCAATGAATTTTCTCAATCTGCTCACAATGTCTGTCTCCGCATCACAGGTGAAGTTTACCGGTCATGTTAAAAGGCATTTACGTAAAAACCGAAACATTATTTATTTCAATGTGACCAAGTACATTGAGACACTTCTTGTGAGTGGAATTATTGTACACATCGGTGTACTAATATCTTAAGAGGTTAAGGTTAAGTGTGACATCATGTCAAATATACCTCACCACTCCCAGTTAAAGGGCTGTATCCACAGTGTACCACCCCACCCATTCCAGTGGTGTATATTTTTGTCGTTTTGTGTGAGATTTTCCTGTCAGCTAGTTGCGGTCAGCTTTACTAGATGATCTCAAGATGATCTCAAGATAAAGACATGATGCCCAAGTATGGGCATCATGTCTTTAAAAGAAAATGAAATGCATGATGCTGATGAAATGCATGCTGTGTGGATGAATGGATGCTGGTTCCATGTTTGATGGCTCACATCAACTTCCTTTTTATCCCATCTAGACCTGAGGATGCCCAATCAATAGGCCTGTTTTTGCCTGTTTTGACTGACCTTCCGCGTACAGGCTCCTAAAACCTGAGGATTTTCAGAAAAAAAAGAGAAAATATTGTACAAAACTCTTATATACCATATGCAACTCTTGTTATCTGAATCATGTAGAATAGACAGATAGTCAGGTGTAAAACATGAACGCACTGATCACTGAATTATGCACAGAATTTTGAAAGGTGAGGGTTCACTTACAACTTTAAACTTAGTATAGGCACGTCATTAGAACTTGTTTTGCTGCATTGTCACATGCTATAGATATAGGGACCAATACACGACATCTCAGTGTGTGTGAGTCTATATGTGTGTGTATGTGTCGAAACAACACGTTTTGTGAAACATTGTGACACACACACACACACCCCTCCGTTTACGTCTCCAATGCACATTTCAGCCAATCACACAGCGTAACATTAGCCATGTGCTTTTAAAGTGCCTGCATGGCTGAATGCCACATAAGCGTCACTCCCGGTCTTAATGGCAGATACGCATAGATGCTGCAGACGGTCTTAAAGGTAAATGCACACAGATGCGTCTCTCGGTCAAAATGCATTAATGGTGTTCGACCATTGAATAAACTACGCACATACTTGCATGCATTCTCTCTCGGTGAACTTCAGTTGCTCATAAAATGTATCGGTGGATTCACCTGTAAATGCATCTGAACTTATCTGTTGCCGAAGTGGATTTAAACCTGTTCTCACCCTCAGTTTGGATGGAGCTGGGAAACTTCCTACCGGATACGCTGTGATTGAAGGACATCCAGACCTCAAGTAAGGACATCCACTGTTGCATCTCATCCCAGTGTGAAACCTGTGCGCGACTCCGGTCCTGATGAAAGACGTTTCCCCTCCAGGTTGTCGTCCATGACCCAGGAGCACGGCAGAGTGGAGCCCATCTCCGGGCAGCTGGACTATAGCAAGTACCCTCTGGGCTCCATGCTGAAGCTCATCCCCTACCATGTAAGCGCTGCTCGGGGGGGGGGGGGGGGGGGAGCGGGGCGTGCCGCCCTCTCTGTCTCATTGTGACCCTCTCTTCTGGTCTGACCCTCCCTCTGTCGCTTTTCACAGTCCTGCGCGACCGCGGCCATGCATCCCGTCTACCACGTGCACTCGCAGGGCCGCCTGCAGGGAACGTGGACCCCAACCCGTGGGTGGTGAACAGCTGTGCCTCTGTCCAGCCGTGTGCTCATGGACGGCTCTGCCGTAACGATCATGAGAAGACGTACTGCTGTAGTAAAAATTACACAGCAGTTGCAGACAATCATTTTTCAATAGAACATATAGAACTACTGACATCGGTAGAACGGACACGAACTGGGAAACAAAACACAGTACACAAGAAATTAATATTTTGTGTGGCTAAATGATTGAATAAATGACTGATTTCAGACTGTTGTCTCATCATTAAGTAGATCTCATATTCATAGGCACATTGGTCTAAACCTACTACTGTTTGCCAAAGTGAGGATGTTGCCCATGTTAAAACTGAGGATCAAACAGTGTGCTTCGTGTCCTATGATGTGCTCTGGCGATTTTTTTGTTTGTTTGTTTTGTTTTTGGTTTTTGACCCGATGCCATCAATGTGGCTCTCAATTTGCTCCTGAACTTCCTGAATGGAACACCCCCAAGTGATGGTTAAAGTTTCGGTCTTTCATCATCACTCTTCTGAAACGGGCATAGACATAAGGAAAGAGGAGACGCCGCGGGGGGGCGAGAAATGCGGCCGCCATCTTGAGAAGGTCATTGCGACGTAAACAACAGAAGCAGGAAGATGCCTGAACATTGCTGCCCAAATCGGCGGAGTATTTTTTTGACGGAATTCCTTTTCACAAGTAAGATTGAACTTGTAGAACCTGTTGAACACACAGTTTAGTACTCTGTTCCATGTATATTTTAAATAGAAGGGTATCGATTTCAACTATCTCGATACCATATGAACGCCTGTAATGATTTGGATGCAAATGTTTCTTTACAGATCATTGACAGGCGGTTTAACACCATGAATGAATGCAATCCTTGTGCCAAAGGATTTAAAGCTCCCTTGGGTATTTTATGGATGGAGAGGAAAGCGTTTTTGTCAAGATCCAGGGATTACTTGCTCGCCTGTGTGACAACAGACGGAACACTTCTTCATCAATATAAGAGGTCTAAAATAGTGCTTGTTAGTAATGTATGAAAAGTTCATGACATGAGTTCAGCACTGTTGCTATGCATCGAGTTCCTAAGATGCTCTGTATCAGGTTCATATGATGTTACAATGTTTTTTCCTTTAGTTTTGCCTCAGTCCCACACAAGTGTCATAACAGTAAGTATGCTAACATGATGCTCCTTTATTTCCAACTTTTTCAGTGTCCAGTTTTGTTCGTCGTAATTACCTTGTATTGAGTGTGTTTCAACTCCCAGATGATTCTAAATGTTATGTACTATGCAACATAAAGTACAGGTAGGTGTCAAAATTACACGTATTGCATGTGTTTTTACATCTGTCCTTGTTCTCAAATTCTCCCAATTCTGCAATTTCATTGTTTGTATTTATCAAAGTGTCCTACAAATATACTGTATAAGTAGAACAAAAAAAACATGGTTGCAAACTAATGATCTATTCGTCCTGGTAGCTGTTTACTATTTTCATTTCGTACACCATTTGCAGGTACTTCATCGGATTCTGTCTGTCATGTTGATGCTGATGATTCCTGAACTGCTCCAAGTTCAGGAATCGTGATGTGTATGATGTGTGTGCCATCATACCCCACCCATTCCAATGGTGTATGGTGTATTTTTTGCCGTTTTGTGTGAGAATTTCCCGTCGGCTAGTTGCGGTTAGCTTTACTAGACGATCTCAAGCCGGATGTTAACTGCTTAGAGACGACCCATGCCCATACTTGGGCATCATGAAAGACATGATGCTGATGAAATACATGCTGTGTGGATGAATGGATACCGGTTCCATGTTTGATGGCTCATATCAACTTTCTTTTTATACATGTGGTTTGACATGCACTGCCATAAAGATATTACATCCGCAGTGATATGTAGCATAAGAGAGAATGAATGAGAAACATCAAGGAAGCAAAGGATTGCAGTGGGCGGCAAACCCATTCATTGTGTATGTCGCCTGTCGCTGAGTAGCGCGCAAGAGTTGAGAAATGTTCAACTCGGGCGCTACGCGCTGTGATGTCATCCCAGCGTGTCCAATAGGAGAGAGGTTGTTGGGTCACGAGTTACAGACGACTCCAGAACTGCCATGGAGGGGCAGCTAATCAAGTTTCCCGACCTCTGTGACACAAGGTATACTGGGCGGGCGGTCAAACTGCTCCCTGCTTAGCCTGAAGTAGACCTCAAAACAGCCGTTATGGAGCTGTAGCTCCCAGACCAGCCTGAGGTAGCTCTCAAAGCGGTCGTTATGGAGCTGTAGCTCCCGGACCAGCCTGAGGTAGCTCTCAAAGCGGTCGTTACGGAGCTGTA
Organism: Karalla daura; assembly: GCA_029224185.1. NCBI lineage: Eukaryota > Metazoa > Chordata > Actinopteri > Chaetodontiformes > Leiognathidae > Karalla > Karalla daura. Next base: position 22,777,477 of record CM055197.1, read on the forward strand.
GCTCCCGGACCAGCCTGAGGTAGCTCTCAAAGCGGCCGTTACGGAGCTGTAGCTCCCGGACCAGCCTGAGGTAGCTCTCAAAGCGGTCGTTACGGAGCTGTAGCTCCCGGACCAGCCTGAGGTAGCTCTCAAAGCGGTCATTGTGGATATGTAGCTCCCAGACCCAGTCTATATTCCCCCAGTTCCTGACTTCCCACGAGAACTGGATGGACCCACATCGTCCTTTTCTGTGCTGCTCGCCTCCTCCTTATTAGCGCTATAGCCAGGGCTTAATACACCCTCTCACAAGGTCGCGCTCAAACCAACTGCTAAATGTTGTTACTGGTAGCTTAGCGACCTTGCCGCCTTGCCATGAGGGACAGCGGCAGCCATGCGGTCTGTTTGGTAGCACCTTAAAGGGTGTTTGAAGTTGGCGTAGTCGAGGACCAGGGTAGTGACAAGCTTGTTTTTAAGTGTCTGGAATGCTTTTTCACATGACTTCACTCCACTGTCCTTCCAACTTGGCACTGACCTTTGACCTTAGTTTTTTCTTGCCTCCTTCTAGCTCGCGAAACAAAACCACTGTAGAAGGGGGCAAAACCCGAGAAGCCACATAGTTCAGTGATGGTGGACGGGCACTTCTACTCTGCCACTGCACTGGTCGTCTCTGGGTTAGTTGCCACACCGGCGGTGGAGATGACACGACCAAGGTATCGCAGCTCCCGCTGAAAAAAATGGCATTTAGACATCTTCAGTTTCAGGTTATACTGCCGGAGCCGACTCAGGACTATCTCCAACCGCTGCAGGTGCTGACTGAAGGATGTGGAGAAAATCGTCAAAATACAGTAGCAATGACTGAAGACTCTGATCCCCAAAGATACATTCCATTAGGCGCTGGAGAGTTCCTGGCGCATTACAGAGTCCAAATGGCATTCTGTCAAACTCGAAGAGGCCAAATGGGGTACAGAATGCTGTTTTCTCTTTATCTCTCTCTGACATTGGCACCTGGTTGTATCCTCTTGCCAAGTTGAGCGTTGAGAACCATTTGGCACCAGTAACAGCATCACAAGATGCTTGTTGAGTTATCGATAATCAACACACAGCCAAATGTCACCACAATTTTTCTGGACAACTACAATGGGGGAGGAGTAGGGGCTGGAACTCACTCTCACAATCCCTCGCTGTAACACTTCTTGTATGTGGGACTTGACAAGTGAAAATTGAGATGGGGGGAGGTTCATGGGCAACCGACCTTTTCCATAGGGCAGAGGCTCTAGCAATACAATACCATGATAAGGGCCTGGGCCTTGGTTGCAAGTGGCCTGGATGAACTGTAGGGAGCCCGCTGGTATCCAGATTGCCGGTCCCAGTGGTGTCACCGCCTCCATTACGTGTCCAGTTTGCAAGAGGCTGTCCATTTGTTGGCACTCTGACAATGTGTGCCCCCATTCCCTCTCAGCTTGTTTTACTTGTTTTACCATGTTCGCTAAATAAGACAGAGTAGCAGCCACTGATAATGTTCATTCCCAACAGACCAGGTACTACAGTTTTCCTTTGTTGGGAAGCTGGGTCAGGTGGGTAGGATGCCACTAGGATGCCCATCTTTTAGGACGGTGTGCTGAGGACTTCAACATCTAACTCCAAATATGGGATATCTAATCCATTAGCTGCTGTTAATTGGAGCCAGGTACAAGATTTCAGTTGCTCATTTGTTTGTGGCATCAGGTGCTGCTCAAAGCCTGTGTTACAGTAGTTACCATTGATCCAGTATCAAGCAAGGATGGCATCCCCACTCCCAATACTCTGATCTTTACTACTGGAGAGCGTCCAATTAGCTGGGATGCCAAACATGACTGTTTTAAACCCACAGATCCCCCTCCTGGTGCCGGGTTCCCAACACCAGAGGGCGCAAATTTTTCTGGCGCTCCACTATATTCAATCTTGCTCTCACCCATTGGCCACGTCCATGTGATCCCACCCCCCCACCCAGGGAGCCCACCCTATTCGACTCGACAAGACCCAGCAATATGACCTGCTTTGTGCTTAGTGCATGCACATTGGCATTCCGTCTGGCTATTGTTTTGTTTCTGCTGGGGGCATCCTGGGGGCTTGTATAATTGAGGGCGGTGGACGAAGAGCCTAAGTGTTCAAGGATGGCATCTAGCTGTACCTGCTGTTTAGATAAAACACTCTGTAACATAGGTGTAACATGTTTTTTCTATTTCCATCAGTCACTAACTCTCCTGTCATTGCAGACCCCACCCCTCTCCCATTCCATTTGCTCATTGCTCTCACCTGGTTCCCCCCACCCATCTCTCCACCTGCAGCCTGTTTCCTCATCACGCCCTTTGTATAAATACCAGTGCTTCTCCACCTTGTCCCTGCCAGATTGTCTTGTGCCCCTACGCCAAACTCTCCAGCGATTCCAGTTCTTGCATCCTCGATCATCAACCCTGTTTCTGACTGCCTTGATTTTAGGATTTTTGCCTGCTCCTAGTCTGTTCTTTCTGCCAGTTGATCTCCCGGTTTTGACCTTGCCTGTTTTTGGACCAAGTTAATGTATCTCCACTCAAACCTGTTACCCTTAGTCGTGCTTTTGGCTGTCTCTGCTGATTGTGACACACTCCTTTAGTTCTGCCAGTTCATCGCTGGACCTAGCAGCAATGGCGTTGGTGTCAATATCACCATGACCTAGTCCTGAAGGATTTGAATCACAGGGGTGATTGCTCGTGCTCTTTGCCCACATACACAATAATAGTGATCAATCAACCATATATTATTATAATACCACCACTAAATTAACATAATCATTCACACCAACCAAAAACACACCAAACACCTCTCCACCATGCACAGTGTACCCAACCCCAACCGGAGCTAAAACCCCAGGCACAGCTGGAGCCTGTGGTGAGTAGTGCGTGTTTGGTGTCCTGCACTGGTGACTGAGGTGGGAAATTGTGTGTGTGGGAATTGAATGTGTGTGAAAATGGGACCGGGTGGCGGGTAGTGATGGCCAAATGAGGCTTCCTGAAGCGTTAAAGCTTTCCACCAAATCGGTTCGGCAAAGGGTCCATTTGTCGAGGCTGCATGTGCACTCAAAACCCACTGCTGGTCAAAACGGTCACTGTCATTTGAACTGTTATGACGATGACAATGGCATCTGGCAACAGTGTCAACATGGGCACAATCACATCCATTAAATGTGTTTTGATCAATGTGTGGGTAGTGCGAATGGAGCTCTATTGATGTAAAGATTCTGTACAATTTAAGCCAGTGTCTAAATAAATCCAGCAGATGAGATGTTTATGTTAAAATTGCTGTGTCGGTTTCAAATCTGTGCTTGTGAATACTCTGGTGAAATAGGACAGTGCCTGTGAATACTGTGGTGAAAAAAGACAACATTACATGGTATACGCCCTTACGTTGTGAGGGAAATGAGTCCATTCCCCCCTCTCCCCTCCCCCGCTTGTGCACCCCAGCGCAGCGGTGAGAAGGGGGAGGATCACCTTCTCACGCAAACGTTGAGGTTTCCCCTTAACTGTTTTCAGAAATAAAATAAAGCTATCACAAGTGTAACGCTGATTGTCCGGTTAAGTTAATGTCGTAGTCTAAAATGCTCTAGACCAGTACATGCCACACAAAGTGGACGATCGTTGGACAAACAGTTGCTCAGCATGTGTATTTTCCCTTGACTTTTGCCGTGTACATGCCGTGTTGGAACCATGGAAAAAATGACTTTCCGACTTGGAACATGAAATCCCCCCTTTATAACTCCCGGTCAGTTAACGATGACACAAGGTGCTCTTCATCACAGGCATTTATTTTCCAGCAAACACGTGAGGGAAAAATGTCAACGGATGTCGTAAGAACTAAATAGAGAAAACAACATAAGCATACAATTCACGAAACAGAGCGAGGTACAAAAGACAACATAAACAATGTATAACATATCTCATTGGCCTTCTTAACTGAACAGAGTTGGAAAATAATTCTTCTTCCATCTTCTGTCAACTTCAAAAAACCACAGTTCACTTCGAGCATAGCAAAGAGAGGTGCGTCAGTACAAAATCACGTGACGGAACTTGTGTCAGCGAACATTGGTTCCGCTGTCAGTAAGAGACAGTTCTCTTTAAAGACATACATATGCAATGACAAAGAAATATTGCCTTGTTCAAAACCAAAAAAACATTCATATTTTTAACAAGAAATAATTTCTTGATTTATTTAAATCGACTTAAACTACACACTGACTTTGATGTCAGCTACAGCCTTTTTCTGAAAAACAACTCCTTAACTCAGAGATAATTTTGGTACACTTTTTCTTAAGACTTAATCGAAGATTAAGTCAGCAGGTTATAATTATGGCAGAGAACCCCCCCCCCCCAAAAAAAGTTAATTAATAGATAAATAAATAACCATAAATTAAAGCACACAGGATAGAAAGAAAAGTAAAGACTATAGATAAAGTTAGCCTTTTTTGAAGAGTTGTTTGTTAGATTTTGTGTACATTTGTATAAATGTAATAAACACTTTAAAGCTCGGGGGAATTTGGCAGACTTAATTTTATGAATGTGCAGTTTGCCTCATAAGATGAACAGAGTAACTATGAATGTAATCTTTTGTATGTCATATTCTATAATTTTGAGTCAATATTGGTACGCGTCTCAGACTTGGCACTTTCAAAGAAAAATTGACCAGACTTTCGGTCAGGTAACAATACTCTAGTGGTTATGAGTCATGTAAAGGTTTAACAGTGGATAATCATTCACGTAAGACTTTGAAGTGCTTTTACCATTCTTGCATACCTACGGAGCTCCTTAAGGGACGTCAATTATGAAAGGGAAAAAAAAAAGTTTCTCGTGCACATGTCTTAATTTAATGTGCTAAATTAAGACGTGCGCACGAGAAACGCTTTTTTTCCTTTTCGTCATCGATGTCCCTTTGGGGGCTCCGTACATACCAACATGAATCTTTTTTTTTTTTTTTTTACGACGCCAGATAGATGCCGAGTGTGGTGTTGTGAGATTTACGAGGTGACCGTGAACGTAGCAGGGGCCGGTCGAGCTCCCTCCTCGCATCCTTTTGTCCCCCCGACCAATCTCAGCGCACGACGCCGCGACGGTCGCTCATTGGTCGCGAAGGAGGAAGATGCGGCCATGAAGAGAAGACTGGGGACTTTACCAAGCATCCCACTGACGTGATTCCATGCCCACAGCGATTCACCCGTTATGCAGCCCGGGACCCCGGCAGAATCTCCACACGGACCTGGCCTGTGTTCCTCGGCTTCTCCGCGCTGTCTTTTACCTCTGGTCTAATATGACGAGGGCTCTTTAGGTCTAGCTGCTCTTTAGGTGATGTCACTCCCTAGAGATGTAACACGGCGAGAGCATCATTTGAGGTAAGAGGTTGCTGCAAGGAAACCCCGACGCACGCAGCACCGCCGTTATAAAGACGTTATAAATGTAGCCGCAACGTGTTTGACCTGAAGGCCTGACTGTGGGCAAACTGCATATTGTAACAGGGGAAACTTGTGCTTCAGATGGGACGAGAGTGCAGCTCAGTGCCTGAAATGGTTTGGGGCAATATTAGTAAAGCATGGATTTCATCGCGGTCTTCACGTGATTTCATGTTGCAATGAATTCTAGGCACATTTGATGCATGTCAGCTGCTCAGCAAGCTGAAGGGGTTTAGATGAAAGGATGTTGTAGTCTCTGTAGAAACAATTAAGCATGGCAGGAAAGTCTGAAAACTACTTCTTAGGTCAAAGATGGAATTCGTGCGGGAAAATGTAAAGGGCTTAAGTTGATAAAACAGCTCATCATAGACAGAAAGACCACGTCACATGGGAAGGAGGTGGAGGGAAAAGCAGAGAAGCTATAGGCACGGGGCAGGAAATGACTACACACAGAGGTGGAAGTGTAACAGCAGCTACTCTTCCCCTAGGTATTACTGTGTGGACGATGCATAAGCGATGTCTGATGTTGAGGCTACGTATGCAGACTTCATCGCTTCAGGCAGGACGGGACGCAGGAATGCCATGCACGACATCTTGCAGAGTCCCACCGATCCTGAGGGACGCGAGCTGCCCCTCACTCTGTCCCTGTCCCAGCTGCACATCAACGCAGTTGGAGGTAAACTCTTTCTCGTCCTGATGGGTACTAACACACTGTGCGACAGAACCCGACATCCTGAACCACTCACTGGAAACCAAAGAAATGATGATTGCTAAGATGAGACTGACAATAGGTAGTGTGTTGCATGTGCTATGAACTGAAAATGTATGTCTTAATAGCCTAAACTTGGCCAGATGTCCCTGGCAAATTTCAACATGTTTTTTAAACAATACAACAAACATGTTCAATGAATGAGCATTCATGAACATAAATATATACATACATATACAGACAGACAGACAGATATATATATATATATATATATATATATATATATATATACATACATACATACATACATACATATACATACATACATACATACATATACATACATACATACATACATACATATGGGTCAAACTACTGCTACTGCTGCGGCACACCTGGTTCCTACCTCAGATTGAGTTTGTGTCAGTACAGAATTAGGTCAGCACATCTGCCCGAAATGTTTGTCAAGAGTCTGTTGTTAAGAGTCAAGTGTTGCCTTCTCTCTGCTGTCCCGTTTTTGTTCAATGGCCCATTCAAAACGACCACTCAAACAGCAAAGTGATAGAATATTGCTGTGTGTGGCTCTATATGGTCTGTAGCAATGAATAACATAAGAAAAATAAAAATTAACTTCAATTTTGGAATTCTGACGTTTATGATCAACTACTGTAAAAGTGAACTAGGTCATTTTAAAACGTGGTAACTGAGTGACGTTGGTGGTGAACTTCCCCCACACTGAATGCCAGACATTGGCCTTGACAACTTGCACGCAGGCTTTAACAATACAAAAGCACAAACAATGCAAAAGATAGAGGACAGGAAGTGATTTCTCACATTGAACGCAGCACCTCCGTACTATCTTTGCTCTGCATCATTTATATCACAGAAAAATCTCCAAAACAAAAATAGGCCTGCAGACCTCGGTCTCCCTCTGAACGACCAGGTAGATGTGCACCTCTACTGTGAAGACGGCAAACAAGGCTTCATTAAGACTTCTAAATTCAGCTGAAAATTTGCTATTCGCGATTGCATCTAATATTTTGGATTTTTTAAAGATTTTATACCTATATATTTTTCTTTCATGTTATAACTGCGATCAGATTGAGCCACCATGGTCACCATGTCAGATTGAACAACCTCAATAGCAATCTAAACCTGTGTGCGTTCATACATAGAATGGAATGTGGGACAAGAAGCCCGGTGTGATGCGAGTGGTATTGTGTTAAGATACACATTGGCTGAATAAAAGAAAAAAAATAGCAGCAAACACGGAAAACCGTGACATCCTGTTCATACTAACGTATCCTTCCTCACGTTTGTGCAGATGGAGACGACACTGAGGATGGCCAGAGCTCCTCTTCCCCCACAGCTCACAGGGGGACAGAGCAGAGGAACAGCTAACCTGCCAAACACTGTTGCCAGTGAAAAGACAGCTGCAACCTGGGATCTAGCAACCACTGTGAAAGTCTTACCAGTCCTAAGGGCATGGGCGCAGATGGGGAGTGGGTCAGGTGGGATTCGACCCACCCAGGTTCCAGTGCACTTCGATCCGTCCCCCTCACTTTAGGAAACAAGAACCTGAAGTCTGCTGACTGCTTTGTCCCCCCCCCCCCCCCCCCCAGTTCAAAAAACCTATCTGCCTAAGGGGGCCGGTGGCTAGAGGGTAGCATGGCTGCTGCAGAGGTGCCTGCATGCTGGGCACTGATTCTATCCCCACCTCCCCACAACCTCAGAGTCCACTGTAGAGGCTCTGTGTACCATGTGATCCCTCCTCCTCACAGCTCTCACATCTCTGCAGCACAGATTGGAGAAGGCACCTGGAGAGACATACTTGTGGCTCTTGTAAAATCAATTTTACTTTTAGTCCTAGACACTAAATACCTTGGGGTGATCGGAATCGATAGGGAAAATAGTTCGCAGGTGAGTTTTATAGACTAGTTCTGAGCAGTCCAAGGCCGCTGAGAGGTGCTAATGTGATGGGTCTCAGTAGTAGTAGTAGCATGTCGATAGTGATGCTTGTGGAGATTATATTGCCATCTTATGGTTTGTGCTTCCTTTAAATTGACAATGCTGTAGAGGAACTTGTAGCTGTGGTCGAACTGCGGTACGGTGTGGACGAAACGACCAGGGCACAGTAACTTTATCTGTTGATTGGTGCATTCACTGGTACACGCTGTTACCTGCTGTCAGTATGTGGATCTGAAAAACATTGTCAGGACAGCAGCCAGTCACAGTACACCGGGACGGTGGTGTGGCACCGCAACAGTTAATTTTGCATTAGGGTATGGAGGACATCCAGTATCTCAGTGGCTCGATGGTTAGACAAGGAACCGATAAGCATTTTGATATACTTTTTTTTAATGAGGTCGTCATAATTCCAGCCTAAAGAAACTATTTGTGGAAATGTACCTGTTTGCTTTTTGATGAGTGAGATGAGATGAGAGTGAGATGCTGCTGGGTGTCTTTGCTGACCTACATTTACCCATGGGCGTTCATTTCTTCGTTTTGTAGATCTCACCGGACAGATTCTCGTTTTTGGCAAGCAAATTGTCCTTTTCACCCCTTTCCTGTGATAAAGGTCGTTAAGGTGTGATCAGAGTGACTTTTGTTCTGCCATCATTGACCTGCGATTTCACTTTTTGTAACTATATATTGAAGCTTTCCCGATGCTTCGGGGAGTATCGATCGGGCCCCCGACACTGGTCAAGTGAACACACTGGTCCCTCTTTTCTGTGTCTTGTGCAGTCACATAGTCCTGTAAACAATTAGAGGATCCTAACTCTGAATCTAACACAAGTGGTATCTTACCAAGTTGTGCGGCAACGTAGATGAAACGTTTCAAAGTGGTGTAACTATACTTCAAATGTAGATACGCAATACGCAGTGGCGCCCTCAGTAAGGGCGTCATGTTGATGTGAGAGTTTATACCAAGAACATCGAGGCTGATCTTTTTTTCTAATAATGCACAATAATGGATGAACCACATAATCTTCATGCATGCACCGTACGACAAGACACTGTAGCCCGACGTTGTTCTGTTCTGTTCACCGTGATGACGGGGAACAAAGCTATGTCCTGTAATAATCATTGGATCCGGTTTCCGGGTCAAACTCAATTTCAACTGCAGTCACTCGCAATCGTTTAGCATGTGCGAAATGCGATGGGAGCATGATGTTGTTGACATGTAACAGTCGCGTGTCGATAACCACTTTTTTCTACCCAGTGTGTCACAAAATAAAAAAACGATGACGGAAAAATGCTAACTTCCTTTTCTTGTTGTACTCCTGCCCTTTGGCCAACTCGTGGGTTTGTGGGAGAGTGCAGTGATTCTGTCACTCATAGGCGTGGCACTCAAAGGGGGAAATAAGAAAGAGAAAGAGCAATATTCGACTGCGCAGATTATTTGAAACACAGGTAAGCATTCTTAAGAATTTCGAGATGAGATGTTTGATGGAAATGAACGCAGCCGGGGTTCAAATTCAGAGGACTGAGACAAATTTCCGTCTGGGTGTTTCAAAGACAGAGGCATTTGTCCCTGCTGTTAAAAAAAAACTGTTTACATGAAGCCCTAAAAGGACCATCTGTGTCCCAATGTGTGTTTCCGATTATGCAAATAATCATTAGACAATTGTACCCGGAAGTTTCAGCAAGGCAGAAAAATCCCCCGGTGGTTTCTCCGAGTTCCTCATTCTGGCTGCTGTGTGTAACAGTCCATGTCGATAGGCTGGCCCACTTGTCAAGCCGTATGCCATGAGTCAGTTCCTCGCTCTGTCGGGCAGTCTGATGAAGAGCACAGAGAAGGGGCCCGAGGACATTCACTGTTCTTCAAAGTCGATAAACTGTTCGGCCAACTGAGGACACGCGCACACACACTCATCTGAGAGGTAAGCACAGGTGTTTGTGATGTACAAGGAACACCGGTCAGAGTCGTTGTGTCATCTGTTCACACAAAGACATGTAAAACAGGGGTTCAAACTATTACTTATGAAGTTCGGCTTTGCAAAAAAAAGGAACATTTCGACCACGTTTGACCAGATTGACTGTACTGATTACATTTCAGGGGGCCACCTGAAGAGGGTTTGCTCGAAGGAGATTTTTCAAGCATTGTATTTCCTCAAGTAAATGACCTTTTCATACTCATCGGAGGTTTGGTTTGCATGGTTTTAAACGTTTTACCTGCGGTACACAAAAAGTAATCCTTTTTGAACAGCTAATTTGCGAAGAATGTGGAGGTGGTTAATACCCACTCCACTACTACTTCTACTTTTCTCACTGCATCAGTATGTGTGTGATTGAGTGAGTGAAAGAGAGAAAGCTGCACATTTCTTTGTGTGTGTGTGTGTGTGTGTGTGTGTGTTATCTACTGAGATCCTGGGCTTCCAGCAGTTCACTGGCTGTACAGTTACAAATTCTGACAGAGACAGTGAACCATTGAAAAGGATGGCATATGGTTTTAGACAGGCACCACACTTTACATTTTCACTAAACGCCTGTTTAAGAATGCCCAGAACTCTCTGAGCAAAGTGTGCCTTCAAAATGGCATCTGGTTGTTAGCGCTTTAAAAGAGACTATTGTACCGACCTCAGTCTTACTGATTCCTCTGAGAACTTCAAGCTGCTAGATATCACGCTAAGGTTTCAATGGTTTCAGGTTCAGGTTTTGATGTTTTCTTGACTGATATTCTGTTTCTTGTTTTTACGCTGGTGTCACCCACTACTGATACAACAAGGATATATTATTACTATGATTATGCTTCTGATTATCATTGTTGTTGTCAGTATCTTGACGACCATTGAGTGAGTTACATATCATATCGGGGCTATGAATACGGGATGTGAGCATGAGCATTGTATTAACTTAGCAGTTCTTCCTACCTTGCCATTGCCACTCTATAAGCCACTCTAACACAGCAACTAAGCCCTGGATGTTTAATGCTAATTAGCAGTTAACAGTTAGCCAGAAGTACCTAAAATCACTGCCAGTTATTCAGGTTATGGAGCCAGCTTACACCTTATTTCAGGAACATTATCACAAAGTAGCATTTGCTAGTGGTTCACAAAATGTGTTTTCAAGAGCTGGTTTTCACTCTGCACTTCAGCAAGGCTTATGTCAGTTTGCTGATAATACACGCAGCAGGTGACTGTGGACCGTACGCTAACAGTCGTGCTTTTTTGGTGATGCACATTGCTGACGGTTGCGTATATACAGGGTAAGTTGTAGATTTTATCCTTACTCTTTCACTTTATCCTGGTCAATTTCTAATCCACAAAAATGTCAAAGCCTGTTTTGTTTTTGTTTTCCATGCTCCAGGTATACAATACCAATCCAACTCCTCATTGGTTAACAGCACATTTTGCGCTCTCATGGTAGCACTAAAGGGAGTCATTGGCTGTTGATTTTGGAGAGAACACAATGACTTTTAGCACCAGCATCTTCATGTTGTGGTCACTGTTACTTTCAGGGTTTGATGATTAAGCCATGATATAGAGTAAGGTTTGCCCCTGTTGCATTATTTGCACATATCCGTGAGGCTAAACCACAAATAATGATGTGTTCAAACTGTTCAACACTAACTCATTGATGACAGACTGCCTTTACTTTTAGATCTTAATGCAATTATTAGTTTTACTCAGACTCTTGAATGTGCAATTGGAAAATAAATGCATTTAAGATAGAACCACTTTTAAAAATCAGAAAAGAATATTTGCAGAAAAGGATTCTTCTTCCAGCATTGATCCTCCATTTGGTATGTTTGTTCTATGGTGCAATGTTTAGTGCAGTGGACCTTTTCACACTTTTGCAAATCACTATCCCTTACAGGCTTTTTTCCTTTTAAACCATGTGTCCTGCTCCTAGGAGTTGTGAGTAATAGTCTTGCCTGATTGCAGATTCTGGTGACGATTTACAAGGTCTTCTTTTAGTTTCCATTGAGATTTCACGTGCTGCTATTTCTTATTAAAGGTACACTAGTGACTGCTCTGTTCTGGTCTAATTTTTCAAGCCAGAGCTCAAACCTTACAGGTGTTTGGCAGCAGACTTGTTTGTTTGGCAGAATGTTAAATGATTAACTATCCTGTTCAAAGTTCCCTTTTCTCACTTCCTTAATGCAGGCAGAATGGGCTGCATGAAGTCCAAACTGAGTGAGAGTCTAAGCAGAGGTGTGGAGAGGAAGATCCCCCCGCAGACTGTACGTACCGAGCAAACCCACTATGTCAGAGACCCCACCTCCAAAACAAAACACAACATAGTAAGTGGTCAGACAAGACACAGATTAGTTACAATCAGCACTGCTCATTTCCTCAAAATTTTCAGTCAAAATTGAGTTTTTTAAGCTTTTTGACAGTGTACATGTGGGATTCTATTTTAAATGTATGCATTTTTAAAGGAATATAACCATAGCAGCTAGAATGTGATGCTTGAAACACCAAAGGAATGAAACAATCTCACTTTCTAAGTGTGGGCTTTCAGTACACGTTATAGTGACTAATATTGTATTACTACTTGGAACTTTGGTGAAAACAGCAGTGGCTAGGAATGCAGAAGTTTGTGGCTATGGTGTAGAGGGCATGCATTTCATGGGAAAAACTACGAATGTGATTTTGTTAAATAGTCCAGTGGTTAGAGCTTAACTTAATGCCAAGAAATCAAATTAACAAATTAACAAAATAATTAAAACAAATTGACTGCCGAAGACAATGACTTCTAGAATACAGACAATTGAGACACTATTTTGTTGTGATTTTCAATTCAGATATACTGTTTCTTTTGTCTTGTTCTATGTGACTCAGATATTAACTAGAACCAGAACCAGAACTTCCCATTTTCGTATGATGATGTTGAAAAGGAACTTAGATTGTGAACTTCTAGTCAAGACTTACAATAATGACAGTTCATGATTCTAAGGAGATTTGTTATTCTTTACAGGATAACCCACTGTTACCTGGCCAGCTGTTTGCAAAGAAGGAGGGTAAGCCTCTCTACTCTTAGTTTTGCTCCAATTTCTTTTATTCTCTTTGACTCTGTAAAAGCAGCACCCATTTCAACATACATGCTTGTCATTTCTACAATCATTGCTAGAACAGGATGTATGTCATTTAAAATTATTTCAAATTGTTTTCCAAGGTTAAAATCCATCAGTTTTCTTATCCACTTTGTAACCAGTGGTGGAGGTCTTCTCTCCTTTCTGCAGCGCACATAGGGTGAAAGCAAGGAACATAGTATGAGAGGCCACTTGAGCAGTAAATCTTGCTTTCACATATAACATCATACACACACACACACACACACACACACACACACACACACACACACACACACACACACACACACTACTTTACTTTCTCATTAACATGAGTACAACCTCTCACACATACTACTATACTCTCTCATTAACACTACTATACCCTCTTACATACTATTATACTCTCACATAAACACTGCTAAACTGTCTCACACATACTGCTATACTTTCAAATAAACACTACTAAACTGCCTCACCCATACTGCTAAACATTCTCACAAACACCGCTTTATCCTAATACTAGTGTGTGTATGTGCGTGACTGTACTAGTATGTGTGAGAGATCAGTTCCTGATTGGTTGTCCCTGTGATTCGACGGATATGACCCGCCTTCCCAAACATGAATGTCGTGACAAGATTCAAGTACGAGGTGTGCTTATGAGATGACCAGACTGTCCGCCCTGTCCCCGGTTAAAACTGCCCCCGAAAAAAAAGTAGCGCGGAGCGCAGAGAGAAAAAGAGAGCAAGAAAGCGAGCGGATTTATAGAGTCCCATCTGGGGGTTTTATTTTGAAGGAGTGGACCGGAAGTTCGTGATATAATTTGGCCGTTGCGCTTCACTTCGCTAATGAAAGAGTTGAGAAGAGACGTTACGTCAGTTACGTCTGTTTGCAGCGTGGATGTATAATATTAACTGGATACCGGACCAAACATGGCGGCCCATTCATTCCTACGTAACCCTGCTTGTCGGTACCCGATCTGTCCGGAAGTGCTGTCGGTACCCGATCTGTCCGGAAGTACCCGATCGGTGCTCTGTGTATACTGCACATGCGCACAATGACGTTTGATTGCGTTTCAGGAAAAAGGACATGACGTGTGAGGAAGAAGGACGGTTTGCGTGCCCGATTCGTACCTGTTGAGTTACGGCAGTTGCTAGCTTTTTAAATGATTTATTTACTATAAAATTGTCTCTCGCCCATCTCAGCTTCTTCACAGACACCACAATAGATCTTTCTCCTGTGGAAATATATTCCCGCAGTGCTTTATAAAATTCAAAAGTAATTCTATAATGAATAAAACACTAAAATTACAAAGAAAGAAAGAAAGTAAGATGGCTCCCTAGCTGAAAGGCTCTGCTCTAAGTCTCTTTCACACCACCCTGAGGTAATAGAATCTAAACAAACCGCAAGGGACGAATTAGGCATTGTCGTGAACACTCGGACTAGAATACACAAACTGCGCATGCGCGGACACAGAGCACTGATCGGGTACTTCCGGACAGATCGGGTACCGACACTGCTCACTGGCGCATACGACTTAGAGTAGAGTCACTCCCATCAGGCAACACGGGACCATGAACCAATGCGTGTTCTGGAGAAGCACGGGGAGAAAGCGCGGCGAGACGACACGCATGCGCTTTGAGATTGCATGTGAACTGCTGTGACTGCCGTCACACTGTGCTGTGAAAATTTTAGTGAATTATCTCCCATTAAAAAATGTTTTGATAAATAAAAAGTCCATGAATTAAAAATATGCAATAGAAAGATCAATAATGATCTGTGTCTGCAGCTGAGGACGTCCTGTCAACAGTTTTACAGCCGTCTCTTTTACTATTGCCGTCTATGGGGAAAATGCTTTTTGGGCCCAATGGTATTTCTGTTGCAGTACCAGGGTTGGCCACTGGGAAAAAACGGCTGGCCGGCAGAGGGGGGGGCGCCCTATCCAGTTCTTATTATACATCCATGGTTTGCAGACAAGAAACCCTCCGTGCCTCCTTTCAGCATCCACCAACACTTATAAATAACGTTCGGTTACATTAATATAGGCACGTCATTCATCTATAGACGTTATGCACTGTAGGAACGATGGGCCCCGCTCCACTCGGCTCACACGCCCTGTCGGCACACCGCTCTAGTGGGCGGCAGCAGTCAATGCGGCGTCTATGAATATACGTTTATGGACAACGCAGATCGGGCAGCGAGTCTGAAGCTCCATCCATGGTCTCTCCCGGTCTGCCAATTTCTCATGTCAATCATGTTTGGGAAGGGGGCCTTTTAAGAGGGACAACCAATCAGGAAGTGAGAAATCAAACACATCCATTTCAATCAAACTCTCACACATGCTAGTATAGTCACGCACACACACTAGTATTGTCATTCATGCACACTAGTATAGGCATTCACACACACTAGCATAGTTAGGCAAATATACAAGTATAGAAGTGTTTGTGGGAGGATGTAGTAGTGTTTGTGAAAATGTTTAGCAGTTTGTGTGAAACAGTTTAGTAGTGTTTATGTGAGTATAGTAGTGTGTGTGAGAGTATGGTGTTACATCAAAGCAAGTCTGATTTACTGCTCAAACGGCCTCCCATACATACTCCCATACATGCACGCACGCACGCACCATTCATAATTGAGCCTCATTGCACGTTTTTAGATTGTGTGAGGAAATAAAATGTGGACCTTTGAGTTTTGTTAATTAGTGTCACCTCTCGTTACTCTTATAGATAAAATAATGGTTGGCCTTTACTCATATGAGGCTGTGCATCCTGACGACTTAGGATTCAAGAAGGGGGAAAAGATGAAGATCTTAGAAGAGTGAGTGCCTAATACTGATGGATGAACTTCTGGAAACAGGAATTTCTATAGAGTATCATGGAAGGCAGGAAACACAGAAGGATACTTAAATAAACTATGAAATGTAGCACTGTTTTAAAAGCTTTACTATAAAAGCTTCACTATATATTACACTACAAGATGAGTTTCAAGAAGTGCTGGCTAGATTATACTTAAGACAAGAGAGCCAAGAGTTATACGTAACGTAGTGTAAGCTTGTTTGGATTATAATATAGTACTAGAATTAGCTAATGACTATATAGTGTGCTTGTAGAAAATCACTGTCTTTCTACTTTAAATATTTTAAGTTATTCTACTCTTAAGCAAACTGAGGTTTTACACTTAACAACAGCATTCAAAGTGAGCAAAAGCAATAATAATTGTGCTGTAACTGAATGATGTTTCTTGCAGACATGGGGAATGGTGGAAAGCGAAGTCACTGACAACTAACAAGGAGGGATTCATCCCATCCAATTATGTTTGCCAGGCAGACACCATGGAGACAGAGGAGTGAGTGACTGCGACCTAATAAATCACTTAATGATACCCTTTTGGTTTGTTTCCAGATGCTTGGCGGACTTTACTTCACAGTCCTTCAGTATCAACCTGTTCTCACTCAACTTTCATATGAAAAAAGAAAACAAAAACTATGAAAAAAATAATAAATAAATGCTGGTGATTAGAGACCAGCCAAATATAATTTACATTACATGTTTTTACAGTTTTTATATTACATTTTGTAGTGCTAGTTTTATGGTGATGCTTGCATCTCTGTTTTGAGAAAGAGTAAACGTGTTAGTTTGTCAGTAAATTGCACAACTTTATTTGTATATGTGTCCGTGACAAACAGGAACACAGAAAGCTTCTCCATGATGATCTAGAGCTCATAGACAATCACTGAGAAAAGATAATGGTAATAAATGTTTATTGGGGACTGATCCGAGACACAACACATGCATGGGGAGAATTTAATCCGTCAGATGGAACAAACCAAGTCGGATCTGAAGCGTGCATAGCAACTGGAGCGTGCATAGCAGCCACCCTAGCACAGTGGAAAGATCAGAAAAATCTTTGCAATTACAAGCAAGCATGTTTTTAAGACTTTTGTGATTTTCCCCCAGTCGTTGGTTGCTTGGACGCTTCAGTTGCTATGGACGCTCTAACTTCCAGTTCTGGTTTGCTCCGTCTGACGGGGAGAGAAAGAGCCCCATCTGGAGAGATGCCAGCATGTCTCCCTTGGCCTGTTTGGTAGTTGTCATTCATTGTTTGTAGCCATCTCAGACACTTCTAGAGGTGGTTGGAGACTGAAATGCTGGATGGCTGGATGCTGGATGCTCTTGACGTTCTGATGACCATAGTCAAATTTCAGCCTCTTAGCTCTAAGGGTTGAGGAGATATTAAAAAAAGTAAATAAAAAATTAAGGGCCAGGTTCAGAAATCAGGGGCTATAATAGCTACAACCAATTAGACCATTGAATTCTGGAGGCCGTTCCACAGCAGATCTTTCTAATGGTGCTGGGAATCTGACATTTTAGTGTGTTGAAGGAGCAGATAAGTGTTGGTCTGGTCCCCATCGGAGCCATACTTTTTGAAGGGCGGGGAGTTGAACATTCGCCATTTCCCACCTTTGAGGGCTCGCCATGGTTGCAAAAATAGACCAAATGACCTGAAATTCAATCTGTAGAGCCCATGGGGGACCTGGAACAGACCCTCTGAGCCCCGCCTCTGTAGACCCTTGGGGAAGCAAAGTTGCTCAAGGAAGGTGCTATCAACATGGAGGCAGAAGATCCTAATACCAGACCTTCTGACAAGCAACATAGTCAAAACCAGGATGAAACTGAAAAGGGAAGGTATTTTTCTCAGCCATGATGTCATGAAAAAGTGTAGCGAGGTGACTGCTTGGAGTTGGAGTTGTGTCAGAGAGAAAATGTGTATCATAAATGGTTGAACGGACACCTCTCCAAGAGTGCTGGTTCCAGGAGCCCTATACTTTGGACAGCGCAAACCAACGATCCGGGGAGTGATGGGCCTTCAGGTCTTGGAGGGTATTCTTGCCTCCACCACCTGAAAACTATGTTTAATATACGATTTCAACCTGAATCCTCTGCTTTAAACAATTGTCAAGATTGTTTGGTGGACTCAACAGCAACACAAAAAAACAGAATTGTATCTTAACTGAGCTTCAGTAGACTTCCCTGTTCCTACACAAAATGGAGAATGTGGGAATTGTGAGAGGTGGGAGACTCCAGCGGAGGGAAGGAGGTGGGTAGGACTGCCTGACAGAAACAAGAAAAGGATTTTAACTAGCTGGCGGAACTCAAGGACATGAGGGGAAGGGGCAGACAGAAGGCTGTAGCTCCTCGGTGGGAAGGAAGAAGACTGGTGAAAGGCTGGAGCAAGAGCTGGAACAAGGGTTGAAGTGAGGGCTGCAGCAGGGCTGGAGCAAGGCTGGAGCAAGGGTAGGAGCAGGGCCGGGGCAGGGCTGGAGCAAGGCCTGGAATGAGGGCAGGAGTGCGACAGAAGCAATGCTGGATCGAGGCTCTCAGTGAAGGTTCAAAGATGATCTGGCATTGAGTGAGTGTCCGGGGTCAGTATATAGCAGGAGATAATTAGTGGGAGTGAGCAGGTGATTGGCTGAGTTCCTGCAAAGGAGCTGCTTTATGGTGAATGGAAAAATACTCTAGTGGAACAGCCATGAGCAACACATGGCCAATACAACAATTAACTTTTATTTATGCGGGGTACCAATGGTGTTTCTGGGTATGGAGCATAGTAGGTGTATGCACACTGGTGTCACTAAAAATTCATATGAAAACGCACAAAATCTGATTAACTAGTTTTCTTATGTTTCCATACAAATTAGTCATGAGAATACGTTGTCAATGTACATGTATGATGCATGAATTTCCTTACCCATGTGCAGTAACAAAGGACAAAGGCAAATTTATTTTTTTAATCGACTCCAAATATGAATTTCACTGATTCCAAAGGAATGTGTGCAAATTGTTAAAAAAAGTGATAGAAATCAAAGAATATATCCATCTCTTTAACGTATAATGAGTAGCATCTCTGCTTTATTGCAGCTGGTTTTTCAAGGACATCACGAGAAAGGATGCAGAACGGCAACTGCTGGCACCTGCAAACAAACCAGGATCTTATCTTATTAGGGAAAGTGAAACTTCAAAAGGTATATGAATCACAACAGGTTCTGAGGGATAGAGATGTGTTCAAAAGCATGACAAAGTTCCAACAATGGTGTTGTTGGTTTCCCACAGGAAGCTACTCTTTGTCCATCCGAGACTTGGATGCTCAGGGGGCAGATGCAGTCAAACACTACAAGATCAGAAAGTTGGATAATGGGGGTTTTTACATCTCTCCTAAAATCTCCTTCCAGGACATCAGCTGCATGATCAAACACTACCAAAGTGAGTCTGTCTTGAGAATGAATGCACACACACTTAATATCCTGTAGGTATAAGAGAAAAATATGAAGGTGTTCTATCACAATAATGAATGTTGGAACCTTTGTCTGAGGAAAATAAATACATTTGCAGCATTGAAATGCTGCTTTATCAATAACAGTTGATCACATACGGTCAAAAGCCCTTAGCTTTCAACTTCTGTGTATCTGTTCCTCCCAGAAAAAGCAGATGGCCTGTGTCGCAAGCTAGACCATCCATGTGTGAAACCCAAAGTCCAGAAGCCATGGGATAAAGATGCATGGGAGATTTCCAAAGACTCAATTAAGATGGTGAAGAAACTTGGAGCTGGACAGTTTGGGGAGGTCTGGATGGGTGAGCGTAGAGAATTTTTTGACTTTGAGTCATCATTCATTCAAAATAGGAATGGCTTTACGAAGAAGAAAAGGTTCTCTAACACTCTCCCCAAATAACTGGGCACTGCTGAAATTTACACTACACGGAATGTATTTCCCAATAATCAAAGCAAAAACAGCTTCCCTCTTTTTTCCTCATTTAAGTGTACTGCATAAGTTTTGTCAGCACACTTCTCTTTGGAAATATGCTTGTGACCCATTCGTGCAGACATGACTAATTTCTTCCATCACACATCAGAAATGACTGAGGCGAACATTTTCTAACAGAGTGTAAATGTGCAGGGAATAAAAAATGCTGAAGCATGTTTCATGTTTTGGTAAAGGCTGGCACAGGCTTCCGCGACTATGCGGCCCGGCGCGCGGCGTGCTGCTTCCACCACACTTCTGCGACCATTCTTCCCAGCACTGTAATGTCCTTGGCCACCACAAGGGGGCGTACCAATCTAAACACAGGCCTGTCCCGCCCCCGGAGTACACGAAGGAGAACGAGATGTAAACAACTCTGATAGCTCTAGTATTGTGTTGCCACCTGTCCCGGTTTTCACGGACATTAGCGGGAAAAAAAAACATTCAATTCTCTCGGGACGCTGAATGTCCCGGACGAATCGTCCCTGAATGTTTGTATTTCTGTGCATTTGTCTGTATCCTATGTGCGCAGATATGCCGCTAAATACATCACGCAGATGCACCGCTGTGCATGTGTGTGTGAGACACAGGTAACAACTCTATCGGCGACACAAACGCTCCTCCCGCCCTAGCGTCTGTGCTGTCTCACGCTATGAGTTTGCACAGTGGAAACCGTCTTTGTACTCTGTCGGGGCTGTATTATAGATGCGGGCGAAGCGGCAGACTTCCTTAACAAGTCTTTCGTCTGAAGGCTCTTCCTGGTTGTCGACTGGGCTTTAAGCTCCACCTACTGGTGTGGCGAGTTCGACAGGGCGCATATGCGACCAAAGGTCTCAACTTTTGAGCTACGCAAAACGGGTGGCTCGCAAAAACGGGCTGCGCGGCCAAAGTGCTCCCACGCGGCCAAAGCCGCGGAAGCTTGTGCCGGCCTTTATTGGGATCCAAGCAGAGAAGCTGCGGGAACCCATTGTGTCACTTCGTTCTCTTCTTCTTATTATTGGGGTCCAAGCAGCGAAGCCACAACAGCCGATTGAAATCAGCGGGTCACGCCGAGCTTAATGGACCCTATGATGTCAATCCTGCCATATTTCATCGGGCGCCATATTGGAATTTGCTGAAAGCCAATTCACGTTGTCAGCGGCAGCGAAATTTGTCCGATTCGCACGAAAAATCAGCTTAGATCATCTCCAGACTGACCCACACAAAAGTTACTCACTGGCTTTGTCAAATTTGAATCTGTTTGCCCGCCAGAGCCAATTGAACTTGGCGGCGATGATGTCAAACAGCACATGAGCTCATATCTCGGTCAGTTGGAAAGTTAAAAAAAGTAAATTTGGCCGTGCATGTTGGCACCACATCTTGAGAGGACAGAATGATTTTGACTATAGGCCAAGGTCAGTATGGTATTAGTCATTTCACATCTTCTGTTGTAAATTGTTCACACTAACTCTGTGCATAAGTGGTGATGTGCAATTTGAGGGCATGGCTCAAGCTAATCACCATAGATTACTATATGACATAGTATGTGAGAATGATCTGTAGAAAATGGAGAGCAGGAAATAGACAATCTTCTCTATAATGAGAGGGTGGATGTGTTAAAATTCTAGGTGCGTATTCTGTGTGGTGTAGTGATGTGTTTAGATGCTTTTCAGTCACCACCAGGGTGTAAAAAGGACATTTTATAACACCAGAGTCAACTGGTTTCTCTGACAGAGCATTATTAATTACCTAAATAGACCAACAGTAAAACAAAATAAAAATAATACCCAGGACGTTTCACCATGAGGATGCATGAGAAGCTGTTACCATGCTGAAGTATGACAGCAAGACCTGTCTAACCACAAACCACTTGACACTGGTTTGTGTCTGACACAGCCATGTATGTCCAACAACTGCCACCAATGTTCCAAACCCGCAGCTACCTGTTCTCCTCATCTGTCTGGTCTGTGTCTGTCCTTCGCACTGCTGTGACCTGTATGTATTCCACTTTGACATCGATTAATTCAATTGTTTTTAGAGGCCTGAGCTCTGCAGTGACTGACAAGCAGGCAGCATTGTGGTGGCTCGGCTGAGTGAAACCATACCGCAGATGGTTTCATTCTACCATGGAGAAGTACTGATATCCTCCTTTTCCTCAAATTTCAGAATGAACTTCTTCTTTCACTTTACTCCCCAGCAAACTACAACAACACAACCAAAGTAGCAGTGAAGATGCTGAAGCCGGGCACCATGACGCCTGAGGCCTTCCTGGACGAAGCCAATGTCATGAAGACATTACAGCATGACCGGCTGGTGCGCCTCTATGCTGTTGTTTCCAAGACAGAGCCAATCTATATCATCACTGAATTTATGGCAAATGGTAAGCCTACTACAAATGCTGATACTTTTGTCAATGAACGTTGAGCATTCATCAATAGGGGCAGCGAGTGTCAGAGATGTAATATTGTGACATGAGGTCTTTAGGTGGCTGCGAATGAAAGCGGACTCTCAGAAATGACATAGAGATATCACACACTGACAGTCTTTCCCGCTGCGTCATGCCTGCAGGGAGTCTTCTCGACTTCTTGAAGAGCGATACCGGGTGCACGCTGCAGCTGCCCAAGCTCATCGATTTCTCAGCGCAGGTTACGACACCTTACAGCTGTTTTTTTTTCCCTCACGTCTGTCACAGTTTACCCCCTCCGTGGTTTTGAAACTTTAGGTCACCGTTTCCACTGCTGAACTGAAAGAAGGAACAGTGACCAAATGTGCCAATTCAACATTGTTGAATTTCAACTCGTCTTCTAGTTTTGCTGTTAAAGCACATTAACAGGCATTTCCTCCTTTTCCTCCTCCAGGCTAGGATTACTTAGCTTAATCAAATTTATATTGCTCCCTGCGTAGCCCACGTTTACCATGTCCAGCGTGATTTGGTGTGCATTCTGATAAGACTTCATACTGTGGAGTAACTCCATGTACTAAACTTTGTCCGACATGCACACTTGGTTTATCCACTTCCAAAGAACAATGAGGTCGACGAATCAGTGTTGAGGTGTTCAAAAATGTATTTTACGCTAAAGTATACAATTTACCGTTGCGAGAATGAACCGTTACAAGTGTGACCCACTAGTGAGTATGTACACGTCGATGGTAGGCCAGTTTCCAAAACACACTAGATTTGAGACAAGAGGCTCTGGGAGAGAGTGAGAGCTGTGCGATTAAAAGACACCACACGAAAATATGAAGTTTTTCTTATTTACTAATGAAATGAAAAGTACAGTGTTTACAATTACCCAATTTAAAATGTGACCCTTTTAAAATAAATAACATAAAAGATTGTCAAGAGAGATTGTCAAAAGATTGTCTTCAAAAGGTTGTGTAATAGTTCTTCCAATCCTAAAATGCAAAAAATGTGAAGTTCCTTAAAAGTTGTAAAAAAAAAAAAGAAAAAAAGAAAAAGAATAGTTCCGCTCAATAGTTCAGCTCAGTCAGTAAGTTAGGTCTGTCATAGTCAAAAGGATGTGACATGAGCTGGCCGCAATCCGCAATCCCCAGATATTCCATTGGGAATGACACAAAACAGGATCACACTCATTTGGGTAGCTCGCCATCAAACGAAGTCATCAAATCTTCCACAGAGTCCCAATCCAACTCAAAAACTCAAGTTTTTGAACCACTCAAGTTTTTGAACTAACCACACATTTAGTTAAGCTACACATGCAGGCCAAATGTTTTTTCTCAAATATCGTCAAACAGTTCAAATTTCAAACAGTTGTACGACATCTAACTCAATCTTCTCAACTCGAGCTATGCAGACTGCACACACTTCTTTCATACAGAAAGGCATTTCAAACCATTCAGTGAAGTAACCAACATCGAGTAACTCAATTGAATTGAGCAAAATCCTGAAACAAACTATGAAATACACAAAATGGTGTACTGAAACTGCAGTCACTAATTTCAACGGTGGGGCACAAAAAATAGCAGGGCACAAGTCTTAACGAGACGATTCCAAAAGAGAAACTGGATGAAACAAAGCTTCCAAAAAAAACTAAAACAAAAATACAGCAATCACAGAGCTGGCCGCTCGACAAAAAGAAGTTAAACTTCGAAAAAAACTATAATTTTTTTCTCAACTATGTCTAGTTCCGAAGCGGAGCAAAAAAGAACGGAACATCTTGACAGCCCAACTGACAGCTCGACGGCTTCACAGGAAATGAGTGCGCTGCAAACATGTCAAAATAAAAGTACCCGCTCTTTACCTTCACAGTAAAAGCATACCCGTACTAATGTGTCAAGTACATGCAAATCGTGCTTTCGACAGTAACAACGCGTCGTTTATAAATTGTTTCAGGCTATTTACGCTTTTCGTCAACTATTTATTGTGTCTTTTAATCATGCATATGGAACCATTCCGTCAAGGAACATATCGTTCTTGCTGCCATTAACTCAAAAACTTTGCATCAAAACTAACAATAAAGTTAGTAACGATAAATGAGAAATAGTTGCATATTGATAGGTTTTGACATTAATGTAATGTTCCCAATTTTGACTATGTGTAAATATTTGTTGATGGTTTGTGCTTTTGTTCTGTTGGAATCGTTCTTCTTGCAGATAGCTGAGGGCATGGCATACATCGAAAAGAAGAACTACATCCACAGAGACCTGAGAGCAGCTAACGTCCTGGTGTCAGAGAGTCTGCTCTGTAAAATTGCTGACTTTGGATTGGCAAGAATCATAGAGGATGATGAATACTCTGCAAGAGAGGGTAAACGTGTGTCTGTGCATCTCTGTGTGTGTGTGTGTGCGTGGGTGTGTGTGTGTGTTTGTGTCCTTTCTTGTTCAAATATGAGCAGCTGAGTTGTTTCCTTAACTTCAAAGTTGGAAAACATTAACAACCTCTTTCAAGACATGGAAGCAGGAATGATACGTACATTTGGTTTCAGCAGGCATTGCACATGAAAACTCCTCACACACTCTTCACAATGGTGCCATTAAGTGTGCCCATGTGTCTTCTGCAGGAGCAAAGTTTCCCATTAAATGGACCGCTCCCGAGGCTATTAACTATGGGTCCTTCACCATCAAGTCAGACATGTGGTCCTTTGGAGTTCTGCTCTATGAGATTATAACCTTTGGGAAAATCCCTTACCCAGGTAAGCCTTGTCTGGACTAGTGTGCATTTCAAAGCCCTGTGATTTCTTGGTCTTCGTGTGACTTTCATCTTTTGTTGGAATTTGATTTGAAAGTAGGGTCAGCAAGAGTTTCCAAGGATTTGCCACACAATGAATATACAGTACGACCAGCTGAAATGAGCCAGAGGACTGGCTCCTGTGCTTTAAGGAGCTGGACATTTGGGCTGGGGAGAACAATAAAAGGCTAAAAAGCCTGCCCGTGGTTGCATTTTGATGCAGCATGTCTGCAGGGTTCATCGTCCCCAGGAGTTGTGTTTGTTTTGTGAAATTGTATGAAAAGCTTTTGAATGTAAAGGATACTACCGTAAACCAGCTGTCTTCACGTGAATTGGGGTTGTTCAGTGCTACCTGGCATCATTCAATCAGAATGAAACAACAACAGACTTTGGGTGGGCTCACAGCGATGTAGGGAAGCTCGGGAAGACATTACTACTACATTCACTTCGATTACATTGCGCACAGAGAGAGGGGTTAGACAGTGTTCACCTGATGTTGGCTATCCTCACCCGTATGTGCCACCCCTCCAGGCATGACCAAAGGTGAGGTAATGTCATCAGTGCAGCGTGGTTACCGGATGCCTCAGCCCAACAACTGTCCCGCCGAGCTCTACGACATCATGATGTCCTGCTGGAAGAACAGGCCTGAAGACAGGCCCACCTTTGACTACATGCAGAGTGTCCTGGATGATTTCTACACTGCCACTGAGGCTCAGTATCAGCAACAGCCATAGACATGCACTCTTTGAATCAGATATTTCACATGCACTCCAGATTATATTCAGGGACAATTTAGATTTTTCTGTCAAATTACTTGTATATATGTAATTCTTTTTTCATGTTCATACTATTTTTTCAGACTGTCTTTGACTCAGCTCCTGAGTAAACTCTTGAATATGGTTGCCAGTCCGAGCCAACTTAATGTACAAATACTATATATTTGAGATCAGTTTTAGATCCCTTTGAAGCAAGATGGGCTTGTACCGATTGGATTGAAGACGGGGTATTTAAAAACCTACACACAACAAACTATTACATTGCTAGTCTGTTGCATACAAAGTGGCAGAGAGTATAAAGTGTTGGACACAATATGTAGTAGGAAGCTTTGTCAACTGATTTGTATGTACAAACGGCTGCTTTGTAAAAACCTAGGTTGGTGTGAATAAGGAAGCCAAACATAAAAATGAACACACTGTATGGGAGTGTCAGTTCAAACTGTTTGCAGGGAAAGTGTACGGTATGTGCTAGGACTGCCTGGTACAAGAGACAACCTTTTCTGTGAACAGCAGGTAACTAAACTGTCCATTATAGCGAATAAACAGGGGTCTGTTTAACAAAGCACGTTCAACAAACTAGTCTAACCCTGAACCCTGAACTCTGAGTTGATCTACTCTGAGTTTTCAGTTCCAGAACAGCAGATTTTAGTTCATTTAATCAACTCGACCGGAGAAAGGCGGTCTGTCACCCGGGAGGAGCTCAATCAACGAATCAACTCGGAGCAGCTTCACCTCGAGTTCAGCACGTGCACCTTGACCTTACAAAGCCATCACCAGCGGAGCTCCCATTCAGAAGGTCGCCATGGCAACATGAGGTAAACAAAGGGTGGGATGTTTCAATCTGCTGGAGTTGGACATTTTAATGGGCTCTAATAGCGAATTTGAAGAAATCAGATCTTGATAGCGCAAGGAACGACATATTTCTAGTCAAAACAAATCTCTTAACCCTTGAAATGAGACACGTCCCCTGAAAAACGACTTGTTTTTAGACAAGGCTCATTTGTTTCAAGCATACTTGTCAATGGAAAAACACTTAACTTAAAGGTGATGCGTAATTGTATAGTAATGATATTTGTATTGACTAGAAATTAGACATTACGACTAGAAAAAACTCTTAATGCAAGTTTGACATTTTGAGACAATAATCAAGTTACCTGCATCTTACTGCTCTGAATGAACTTCCTATTCACACAGCCTGCCTCATTTTGTGAGGGGGCCGTGATGTTCCATACGCAACCAGTCGTGCTGGGGAACCTGAAAACAAATTCAGACCGGTCATCCCAGTTTGAGGCTGCAGAACCTTGTCGTTAACCCAACATGAGTTATAATAAATTTGAACAGATTTCTTCATCACTTGCCTGCAAACCTGTGAAACTCTTTCTTGCGCACGCTGGACTTATGCATCACCGACATTATAGATATAACTACCGTTCACAAAGAAAGACAACGCTACACAAAGAATCACCTCCGATAAAAGTGCACGTTCACAGAGGATGATGTTGGTGATATGAGGATGAGTTTATGGATGCATTTAATGGACTATGAAGTGAAACAAGCAAAACGGTACCGGTAAAAAGAGAAGTGTCGAAAAAACTAGCGTTTACTCGCAGTCAGCATATGATCTCTCGACCACACCCTGCAAAATAAGATTGTGTCTTCGTCCACTGGATCGTCAGGAAATGGACAGTCCACTGTCAAGAATGTTATTATGGTGAACCGCACTGTGAAACTCTGCTGAAACCTGCACGGACTGAATGAATGAATCAAAGTGGGTGTGGCGTAAGGGGGGAGAAGGCCAGAAACTCAAGGTCTTAGAAGAAACCTGCTCCCGATCAGGTCAGATTCACAGAGTCTATTACTACGGTAACTGACCAAGAGTTTAAGTTACCTCTGGCTTGAGTTAACTCCCTTTGTGAAACCGACAACTCCGTTTCTCCTTATTCAGAGTTAACAAACTCAGACTTTTCACTAAACCTGCTTTGTGAAATGGACCCCAGATCTCTGACTAACCTCAAGAATTTCAGGTACACTTTGGATTCCTCTCCCACAGCCTCAGGTAACAAAACTGTCAACCAGGAGACCAAGACTGAACAGACGTCACAACTACACTCAAGGACTCAATATTTGCTTGGAAGAGCAACACATCCCTCCCAACCAGATGCATATCGTAAACTGTCACTGGTGAGACCTGGTGGAGAAACCTCTCGTCGCTCTCCAGAGGATTTTTGGAAATGTGAAGAGTGAAACTACGTATTCTATTTTTATTTATTAACTGTTAGTAGATGAAGAGTAGTTGCAACTTAAGAATAACATCCCAATCGCAAATCGCAAACATAACCAATACTTAACTAATATATTAACTTACACGTTACAGACCAGTTGTTAATAGTCTGCTAACCATACCAGTGAAACTGTACAATGGCAAATGGGTGGAAGAGGAAATTTAAAATATCACATTTTCGTACCTTAACCTTCGCTAAACCATCGCTTTTCTGTGTACTGTATGTTAACAAAGAAACACCACAGATGACGCGTTGAATATTGTGTTTAATGTATAGAAACACGCATACTGAGGCATCACATGGAAGGACAGCAGTGTACAGCAATTTACAAACTCATGAGGTTGAGGCACTGGATTTACAAAACTGGGGACATGCAACATCACAGCAATGTCAGTATACAAACCCTTGGCGTTTGGATAATTAAAAATGAAATAAATCAAAATTAATCTGTTTGCATCATTGGTATGAACATGTCCCGGCACAACTTGGATGCTCTTTACTTATTGAACCAGACCTGTGCTACAACTGAACTGTTCTAAAGCACCGTCCCACAGTGACACCTACGCTTTCTTAGACAGGGGAACAGAGTTTCACCTTTTTCTTTCACGTTCAACACCCGTCAAAAGGTTTGGATCATTAATCAACACCAGACTTTTTTTTTTCCTGCGGTCGTTGTTGTGGTGTATGCATCAAGAGAGGCACCAGGTCAAGCAGCTTAAAACCAGTCGCACCATAGCCAAAGCTGTTTTTGTTTATTGTGTTAACAGCAAGGGTGTCTGCCCTACCTCTGCTGCAGCGTAGTATTAAGTTATGTGTATCCCTTTTGTACAGGTAAAATACAGGTACAGGTACAGATCATATAGCCTACTATTAAAGTGACCTAAAAATAAAATTGGACCAGAATCATCTACTTCCATGGTGACCATCCATGGTGACCAGTGATCTATAAGAGTCAACACAGTAAATCTAACGTTAGAGTTGTTAAACTCTTGGCTGTGTCTTCATTAACTTTGAATACAAAAGGGCATACTTCCTCTAATTATTCAATAGACACATTTTAAGTTGATCACTGTGAGGTATTGAGTTGCACTGACCATAATGTAAACACACTCATCGCATCACTGCTCATAAACACTTCATCAGTCTACATTTTGCTAAAGTAGCACTAGCCTTTGCAGGGTTATGTCTATGTAGAAACCCCAAAATCACAGCCGTCTGTCGGTTGCTATTCTGACAGCCGCTTGTTCATAAGCTTTGATCGGAGTCGTCCTGCTGCAGCAGGAGGCTCTCTGTCAGCACAGGAGCAGACACGAGGCACTTGACCACATCCTCTTTGAGAAGGCGCTGCTGAAAAGCGGTACAACCTATCAACATACAATTCGGTACACAAACAGACCACAAGTTTCTTTAATTTTTGAAATTAAAGGAAAGCTTCTCAGTTAAAGTATGGTGAAGAAGCTGACCACACTCGCCGGGGCCGAGCTGCACGTTTTGATGTGTCATTTGTGAGTGTGTGATCAACCGTTTTCGGTCGACCGAAATTTCACTGTATGAAGATTAAGGAAGATGAAGATTAAGGAAGATGATGCAGAGGAACAAACACGGAGAGGAACAACAGTGCTCTTTCCCGAAGCACAAACTAAACAAAAAGCCAGTTCAGTAAACAAACTAATACAAAGGGTATCTGACCGGTAAAGTGTGCTCAATTGCCTCCAGCCTGCAACCAGCCGAACATACTATTATACTATCATACTACTGACCGTAATATAATGATTATATAATTATACTCAACTGCAGGGTGTAGGCTCAAGCAATGCTTTCAATAAAAACCTGCAGTCATCTTCAATGGGTTCCTTTCATTCTATTGTTATAAAAGTGAACACAAATACACATTGGACCAATATACAAACAGAGGAAATTTGCATGTAATTATAACATAACACTAACATAATCATATATTGATGGTATTGAAAAGAAAACCCTCAACATATCTGCTAAACCTCGACTCTAAAGGTGGCTCAATTTAGCTGAAATGGATGTCTTAATTAAATTGAGCCACCAACAAAAACTTTTGTTTTTAGCGAATCAAAAATAATCAGCATTGTATCTAATGAAGACGTCATGTTTTACACATAACCTCTAAAGATGTACACCTGTTTGTTAATTATTTATCAGCCTTATAATTTTCAAATAAGATCTGTCTGCCAGGGCACCTTCCTCTCACTTTTCCTTAGTGGTATTGATGTGGGAAATTTCCCCACCCATCATAGCAGACATAGATCACTCAAACAAATTGCTTATTGTCAAGTACAGTTTTGGCAACAGTTTGAACTCATTTGCATTTGCTCTAACCTTAAATGGCTCAATTTTTTCATGTGGAGTCGGTGTGTTCAATGGCCAAAAACCATAGTTTTCGCTGGTCCCCTGCCCCACTGGCAAGTGGTGACATGTTTAGCTGTACATCATAATTTCACTGTTGGTTATCGAGGTAGTTTCCTGCAGATGGTGTGGGCTTTGTAGACAATTGGCAAACTTTCTGGGGTAGACCGGGGGGCCCGTTTCGGGAAGCGGGCTTAGTACATATCTCGACTACTGTATATTGAGCCTGAAATGAGGGAATCTCTGGTTTTTCCATTTCAGAAAGGGGGCTAAGTAGAGCTCGACATCAGTAACTATGACAACTTCGTCTGTAAGCCAAACCTGGTCGGGAGCAGGCTATAGGCATGTTTCCACTATCTGAACTTCCGGGCCGTTCTACAGGAACTTCATACTATGCGCTTGTTTCCACTGACCAGGCCGTTCCGACAGGGCCGCTTTCAGGAACTTTTACAGGAACCAACAGAGGAAGAATCGCTGGGCGGTACTAGTGGCGAAGTCGTGCAGATTGGCT
This sequence comes from Karalla daura, assembly GCA_029224185.1. Classification (NCBI taxonomy): domain Eukaryota; kingdom Metazoa; phylum Chordata; class Actinopteri; order Chaetodontiformes; family Leiognathidae; genus Karalla; species Karalla daura. The sequence continues at coordinate 22,808,549 of CM055197.1, forward strand.
GTCGTAAATGACAGCAGATCTGCTTCATGAAAGTAAGTGTTACTTTCGCCATCGCTCTTGGTCCTCTACCTCTGATTACTGTGTAAAGCAACAGCACAAACACATCCCAACTTCGTCCATGTCCATGTTTGGTCTTGTTGTGATTTCCCCCTCTGCTGCTGCTTTGCTTTGGCGCTTTTCGGACGCGATCTGATGATGTCATCGCTAGGGTCATACAGGGCCATTAGTGTAGACACGACATGGAGACACGACACCTGAGAGGACCAGGCCAAGCCGCGGCCCGGTCAAAAGTACCTGCCCCAAAAAAGTACCAGTACGAGGGTAGTGGAAACACGCCTTATGTTGAAGAAAGCTCGAGCTAGCTCTGAAGACAGTTCAATTCTTTTCATTTGGTCTTTTTTTTGGTCTTTATGTCATACAAATACAAAAGCAGCAGCTATGTTTTGTTTTTGCCTTGTTCCTTACTGCATTAAATTGATCTGTAGAGGGAGATGGACCCTCATCATGCTGCCCAGCCAAGCTGTATTGAAAAGGAAAAGAATATCTGTTAATAATTGTGTAAATGTGTCTAAATGTCCTTCTATAATGCACGCAAGAATGTTAAGAAATGTGAATGGGGAGGAAACTATCAGTAACACCACAAGATGTTACCTCTGTAGGACCCTCAGGCTCCCTCTCTGTGGCAGCAGATAATGTGGCCTCATCATCCTCTTCTTCATCCTGTGAATATCAGCGTTATTTTTCAGTATACTTTAAACTGCTACATTATGCATAGCACAATATAAAGTATTGGCCACTAACCATTGCAAATTCAATCACATGAAGATCAGCATCTGAATCTGTTGGGACAAAAGAAAAATCCATGAAAGGGAAATTAAAAATTTCTGTGAACAATTTAAGCCCAAAAGAAGATATAGTCCTATTACATCGTGTGAGGGCTTGTGGCTCCTCCCGGGTGACCGGCTCAGAGGATGAGGTCCCTCCTGCAACAACAGCCTGTGCCGCTGGCCTCCCAGAGTTCTGGCTCAGGGCCAGCTCCCCTGCCTCTGTTAGAAGTGGTGGTGGTGGTGGTCCTTCACCCGTTCTTCTGGTCTCAGCCATCTTCTGTTGGCTGAGTAGAAGCCAGGTGTTACTTTTAATAGGCTTAATTTCTCAGGATACAGGTGAGAGGACGTTATTGCGTGTGAAAAAATGTATGTAAAAACGATTTAAATCAGATAACTTCGTTACACTACTGAAGTCTCACCTGTTTGAACGATGTGTTTATATTTAACTGTCAGCTGCTTCCACGTGCATTTTTAGCTTTAATATCATTCCACAGGTTTTCACCAAATGCCATTATATGTATGCATTACTGTGTTTGCTCACATGCGTAAAAAATATTGAAACTTACGCGCTGACTCGAGCAGCGATCTGCTCCCATGCCAACTCGCTCACCTTTGCACCTGCAGCTGTGTTGCAGCATTTCCTGAATACTGGCTCCAACTCACTGTACGAGCTCATTAGAATCTCTAACTCCAGCCGAGTGAAGTACGTTGACCTCTTCTTATCGCTCGTTGCCACGGTGAATCGATGAATCAGGGCCTCGCTGACGATGGCTTTTCATTGTCACGGTGCATGCTCTTAGCTCAACCTGAACGTAGGTGAACTTGATTGAACTGATGGAAAGCCAGTGTTCTGAAACCGGTTAGCTCGAGATTCTTAGCTCAGGCTATGCCAAGCCTCAATCCACAAACATAGTCGGACTTTGTTGAGCCTGCTACCTGAAACGGGCCCCTGGTCTCATTAGGAGGGACTGCATCCACACCGCGTTGGAAGGAGCAGCCCAAATCTCTAGCAACCTGACCAAGTGCAGTAGTCCTCCCCCACCCTGACTCGGAGTTGAGACCAGGAGGCAGTTGCAGTTTAACGCACTACTCTGTGCTTCCCTCTATTCAGTCACCCACACAAAACCCCACAGAGATTGCATCTGTCCCTCGACTGTCCAAATTTAGCAGCAAAGGAGCAACTTTTAACAACCTTATAAAAATCAGGAGTTCCACGGTCATTCCTCAGGACAGGAGTATTAAATGTAGATTACTTAATGTCCACTTCATCCTCCAAAGCCATTTTATAAATGAATTAATCTCTGACAACAGCATTGATGTATTGTGTCTTTCAGAGACCTGGCTTTATGAAGGTGACTATGTTAGCCTAAATGAGACCTCTTCTCCCAGCCACATAAATTACCATGTCCTTCGATATTCTGGCTGTGGAGGTGGGGTGGCAGCCATCTTTGACCAAACTCTATTAAGTTTATTTATCCCTAAACCTAATATGCATTATTCATTTATATTCATTTGAAAGCCCTGTCATCAGCCTGTCTGACCAATACTTGTGTTGAAATTTGACGACTCTTTAATCACTTTTGACTTTCTTCTAGCTGGTCATGTGAAAAAGAAAAGCGGAATATACACAAGACACTTGACCGTGTCTTGGCAAACTTCAAGGAAGCTATTCCTCTGTCTCTCCTCACCATTCCTCACCACTCTGTTGTGATAGCCCGAGTCCCTCCTTCATCGATCACCTTGCTGATAGCTTTGTAGGCTCTCTTCATGAAACTTTCAATTTGCTTGCACCCCTAACAAAAAGGATTATATCTAGAACAAGATCAGTGTACACCAGAAACTCGCCACCTGAAGCAGCTAGCATGTAAATTACAGAGGAAATGGCGCTTGACCAGAAGCAACAATATTTTTCAGACCTGGAACGGTAACCTGAAAACATGTAGGGTGGATCTGTGTGATGCCAGAGCCAGATACTACTCCTCTCTAATTGAGGAAAATAAGCATAACGCCAAGGTTCCTTTTCAGGCTCACTCAGAGTCCACTGAGCAGTGTATTCCCACACAGCTCAGCAGTTGTGACATTATGATTTTTTTCAATAACAAAATTGTAACGATGAGTCAAGCAATTAACACCTAGAATCTACTGCAATCAATCTACCCCCTATTGCAGCTATTCAGGATGCAGGTGGAAATACAGATAGGTCACTATCTTCATTTGTCTCTATTGACCTGCATCAGCTGGCTACTATCATCTCCTCCTAGACCCAATTCGCACTAAACTGTTCAAGGAAGTTTTCTCTTTAATCTGCACTTTTTTACTTGACCTCATCAAAATGTCCCTAACAACACATTATAGTCCTCCTAGGTTTAAAGTTGCCATAATTAAACCCCTTCTTAAGAAACCTTCCCTCAATCTGGGAATTCTCACCAACTACATGCCAATCTCCAATCTTATCTTCGTCTCAAAAATCCTAGAGAAAATCATTGCCAACCAGCTCTGTGAACACCTTAATAACAATAGCTTATGTGAGGCTTTCCTGTCCAGTTTTAGAATGAATCATAGCACTGAGACCACAGTGCTCAAAGTCCCCCCTCCCCACCTCAGAGTAGCCACAGTGCTGGTTGACCCTGCATCCCTCCTCTTCTTCCATCTCTCCCTGTCTTTTCTCAAATTTGCTGCAAAATTTAATGAATTATTTAATGTTTATTCAAGCTGAACATGTGAATCTCTATCCAGGGACAGCCAATAATCGATGGTGTGGGGATCATTTAATGAATTTTTGGCATATTAATTGTGCATAGACGTACACTAAACATTATTATTAGTGAACGTACGGTATATTTAGTGATTATGTTTAAAGCAGATTCTGTGAAGATTTTTTTAGGGGGAAATAACTAAAGGGATTTTGGTGGGACACCAAATGTACCCGCAGTTCTGAAATGACCCATGTATGTGTGTATGTATGTATGTTTGTATGTATGTATGTATGTATCTATCCATCTATCAATGCATCATGTCTGATGCTTGTTACAAACAAACCCTGTGTGCTTGAGAACTGAGCGACTTATGATAACTGTGATTGTTATTAATCATTCCTCTATAGACGCAATGCACTGTTGGAGAGAGTGGCCCTGTTCCAAGATGGCCACCTTGAAGGCACAACGTTCTTGTGGGCAGCGGCGTTCAATGCGGCGTAAAAATATATATGTCTATGGTAAAGACTACAGCTGTCCATTGACTGTATATAAAAGATGGACATTTTCTTCTGTTACGAAAAAGGAGGCCAATGTAGAAATGACTTTTCTTCACTTACATCCACTAGACCTGGGTCCAAAAAACACCTTCTCCAATACACACCCGGTCAAAAAACGCCATTTTCAATCATGAAATACTCATTCAATAATTTTTTCTCATAACTCACACCAGCTTCAACAGCAGCAGTTTCCTGTACCAGCGTGTAATATGGTGGTCAATACGCAAATATTTCCATAATTAGGATATATGAGTTTAAAGAAATGAATGAATATGGACACATCCATTTGGCTGACAGGGGAGCTCGAGAGCACGAGTCACATTAATTGGACGAATAGACTGTGTTTACCTCGTTCGTATGGCCGTGTCATTCTCTGATATCCAACATGGATCGTATGGATCAGTGGGTGTGTTGAGGAGGACAGAGGTGAAAAGTTATATCTGTCACATGATATATCATATCACTTTCAAATGACTCCTTGGTTGCCTGTGTAACCCAATGGGAACGCGAAATATAGCGCTTGGAATGTACACGGCTGTGACGCATTTACAAAATCACAAGACAGTGTTGAAAAGGTTCACAAATCAACGTACAAGGTACTTTTGTAAATGAAGTCAAAAAGACTGAAACTGTTAATGCTGTCTGGCCTGACATGATCAAAACTTTATCTTCTTCTGTGGGCGTGGAGAGCTGAGCATGCTTCTCCAGTTTCGAAGGATGCTGTAATGTCTTTACTACGCGATTAAACTAATCGGATGTCCGGCGCATATTGACCCATACATCCTGGCACTGTGGCCAAAGTTAGTTTTATACATCAGATTAGCGCGATATGATAATTAACTGTGCCAACATGCCTTCATACTGAGGCACATTTCATGCATCAGGGAATAATACTGTGGCTGAGTGCTTCACGCACCCAGAGAGTAACAGGTGACCCTAAAAGCTAGTCAGACTATGCTAACATGTTAAACAATAACTGGAGGTAGAGTAAAACACAACAGAGCCGTATTTGGCTTAAGTGAGCATGCGATGATACGTGAGTGGGGGTCGTGGCCGTTTCCCAATTCGGTCAGTAGATGGCGCCGTGGTTCCATGAAGAAAGCCATCAATTAAACGGCAAATTCTGAGCTTCGCTTTGGGATAGTCTAGGAATGCGAGAGTCGTGCCGTTGTAATCCAAAAGAAGAGATGAACACAGATAACAATGAAACACACATAATACACATAGTTTTAATATTATAGCATTTTCCAAAACGTCTTCAGAGTGAGAGAAGGTTCTTCCCCAACAGATTGTAGGCAGAGGTTCTGCTTAGCTTCTCAGATCTTGTTCTGTACCATCCAGAACCAGGTACACATGGCCTCCCCGTGAGGATGGGAGTGGGGAGGGGGACAGTTTCCTAATCTGGCTACGAACCAAGGATCCAGGTGAGTATAAATACTTCCGATTGAACAGAGACTACAGGGAGTGGATGGATGGAGCAGGTGAGTGATGGGATGGGGAAAATAGAATAGAAAACAATGATATTAGAGCGAAAACAAGTGTTTCATTTACATTTTTGTTCAGTGTGTGTATGTGTGTGTGTGTGTGTGTGTATATATATATATATATATACATAATATATATATGAACTAATCGGATGTCCAACGCTTATTGACTCATACAACCTTGCACTGTGGCCAAAATTAGTTTTAGACATCAGATTGGCATATGTGTCATTCTCAAGCTTGGGTCCTCTACCAGAGGCCTGGGAGCTTGAGGGTTCTTTTCAGTATCTTTGTTGTTCCTAGGACCGCACTCTTCTGAACTAAGGGTTCAGATGTTTCTTCTGTGATCTGTTAGAGCCACTCACAGCCACTCCAATTGTGACAAAAAAAATAAACGCTTTTTGCAAATTTATTGAAAAGCAAAAATTGAAATATCACATGGTCGTAAGAATTCAGAACCTTTGCTCAGCATTAAGTTAGGCTTGCAGGCTCCCCCAGAGAGTGACTCCACCTTGACTGTCCTCACAGTCAAGTCTGTGCATAGGTTACCTAGCTTAATGGTGCCCAGGACCTCCGGCCACTGCCAGGCTGCAGATCCCCTACTTCACAGGGTTCCACCACTCTACATAGCAAGAGGCGTTAAAAACTCACTCACATCCACACACACACACGCACACGCACACACACACACACACACACGCACGCACGCACACACACACACACACACACACACACACACACACACACACACACACACACACACACCTAGGTACTGGAGAGGCTAGGTCCACAGTCCCACATCTGCAAACAATACAAACAGGCACCACGTCTGTAATTAACAAACATGCAGAGAAAATAAGCAAAACAAAGAAAAGAAATACTTATGATGGCACTGCACACAGAACGGAGCTCAACAGAGGATGGACACAGCCACCACAAGGGTTCACCCTGAACAGGGGACTAGGAAAACAGCCACAGAAATAAACATGCACAGTGCAGGCAAGGTGCAATAGCAGCAGCTTCAGCTCGGAGGCCCCAGCGGACACAAAGCCAGGCTGAATGCAGCGTGCAGCAGCAAAATAAAATGGACACAAAAAGAAGCAAGAGACCTCAGCAGATCACACTATCTCGTGTAGGCAAAACAGCAGCCAGGCGGGGGCGAGGACGCACGCCTGTTGTTGTAGCAACCTGTCCTGTAGCTTGCCGGGTGCAGAGCTGGACACACACTGGCGGCTTACGTACACGGACGCTTGAGAGGATGCCCACGTCACACGCTCTATCCGGCTACTGGGCTAGCTGGCAGCCATCCAGCCTGATCTGGGATATGGTCGCACTCCACGTAGCAGCTCAGGGCAAGGCCTGGGTCCACACCAAACAATGCAGCGGAGCAGCAGAGACGGATAGTGGAAGAAATCAGGACCAGAAGCAGCATTAATAGCCAGGTTAAGCCTGCCTGCAGCTGTTAATCAGCTCAGCACACTAGACCTGCCTACAGCTGTTGATCAAACCAGGCTAATGGGATTGTAGTCTGCACCAATCTGACCCAAATCTAACCCTAACCCTAGCCCTAATTTTGATTGATATTTTTATAGATTGCTTTTTTGGCCAGAGGGACTCTGTATCTCCTGCCTGATGGGAGAAGACAAAAAGAATGATGTGGGGGTGGGATGGTTCTTCTGTGATCAGGGTGGCTTTCTTTTCAGGTGAGACAGTGGAGTTTGTGATTATCTTTCCAGCTTGATCCATGATCCGTGAGAGTTTTGTTTTCTGTTTACTGGTGAGGATGTTGTACCAAGATGTGATATTAAGGTGAGGATGGATTGTATAAGTGACTGGTAAACCATAATGAAGATCTTTTTCTGGATGTGGTTGCTGCCCCGTCTCTACCAACACAGCACAACTCCTTTGTGTCTTTGAAATACTAAGTTCAAGTGATTTTTCACTGAAAGTTGTGACCAGGTCATCCACTGGTAGTTGGATTAGGTGGACTAGGTGAGAGCCTCCATACTGTCCATGTGGGCCACCAGGGCCATGTTATCAGCATATTTTAAAAGAGAAAAGAATCGGGGATAGAACACAACCTTGTGGGAGTCTTGCATTTAAGATCAGTTTGCTGGACCTAAAACCATTTAAAACACGTGAAGTGGTCTGTCCATTAGAAAATCCTTTATCCATAAAATCAAAGTTGGGTGGATCTATAAACTCCGGTGGCAGTGCAGCGGAGTGTCAGCATTTACAGTGTTAAAAAGCAGAGGAAAAATTCATGAATAAGATCCGAGTCCGTGGATGTGCAGAGTCAAAAAATCTTTTGCAACAGTGTTGAAAAGAGTCAGGCTCGCGTCCTGTACACCTCGTGCCGTATAAGCAAACAGGAGGGGATCCAGTTTTATCTGACAGCATGTGTGACATCAAGTCACACACAACTCTCTCCATACATTTGCAGAGCATTGATGTGAGTATCTAGTGTCTTTAGCACGTGGTTTTTGGAGGATAGGGATTATTCACAACTCCTTCCACTGACTGAGAACGCAACCAGAATCTAAAAGAAGCTGAAACAGTCTGGTGATGACTGCACCCATGTGTGCTGTGCAGCCTTTGAGCACCCTGCCCCTAAGCCTGTCAGGGCCGGAGGCTTTGTGCAGGTTCACCTTTTGCAAGGTGGAGGTCACCAGCTGCTCATCAACAGTAAGTACCTGATTGTTGATCTGAGAGTCCAGGCTAAAGCTTTCTGATGCTTTGTTGTTATTGTACCTATTGAGAAAGACGTTCAGTTCCTCTGCAAATGCGGCAGGGTCTGTACAGCTGGTTACAGCTGGTTTGTTGGCATGGCCCATCATAGTATTGAATCCTTGCCATGACTCCGTCACATTCCCTGATATTAGTTTCCTCTACCTTTTTCCTATAGTTGTTTTTTGCAAGGGCAGACTGTCTCCTGAACTCCCACTCTAGTTCTCTCACCTTCTGCTTGTCCCCCTGAAGAAATGCTATTTCTGGGTTAGGCAGAGTTTCATGCCTTTGGTGAACCTTTTTTATTGTTGGGGTAGATTCTTTTTTTGGCGGGAGTGACAGTATCCTCACAGAATAAAATGTACAAGGTCAGCACATCTGTCAATGAATTCAGATCCCTGCCACAGACATTAGAAAACAAGTCCCAGTCTGTGAGCTCAAAGCAACCTCTGAGTGTGTCGGTTGCTTCATTATTCCAAACTTTAAAGGTTTTTGTTATTTTCTCCCCTGTTTTTAAATGTGCTCTATGTTTTGGAAGCAACAGCAAAAAAAACGGGGGGTGTGACTTTGAGACATATGCATTTGGGACATTTACATAGCATCGGTCCAATATATTATTCATTCTGGTGGGAATGGTGACATATTGGTCCATCTCAGGCAGATGTGATGTGACATCACAGCGTTTGAAGTCCCCTAAGGGGAAACACGGGCTGCGCTCCAGACTGATTGACAGCTCTGTGATAGCTGTCAGCTATCCGCTCTGCTGCCATGTTAAAGTCCGGTCCTGGATGGTATGCAAGGATCACGGTCAGCTGAGAGAACTCACGGGGGTAAATAATGTGGTCTGAAAGACACTGTCAACAGCTCGTAGTGCTTACAGCTCTGGGTCTCTCTCACTGTAAAGTTTGCGGCCCACTCACTGTTGACAGCTATACAGAGCCCACCCCCCAATCGATTTCCTTGTTCTCACTGCATCCTGAGACTCTCTCCTGCATGACCGTGGGCTTATATTCCAGATAGGTGCTTTCTAGAGCCAAGTGTTTAGCACTTAGGCAATTTTGTTTTTTCCCCTAAGAATGACTGGGATAAACCCGCAAACAAACATCCACTATGTCGCCATACTGTGACTTAGACACTCACTCACTCACTCACTCACTCACTCACTCACTCACTCACTCACTCACTCACTCACTCACTCACTCACTCACTCACTCACTCACTCACTCACTCACTCACTCACTCACTCACTCACTCACTCACTCACTCACTCACTCACTCACTCACTCACTCACTCACTCACTCACTCACTCACTCACTCACTCACTCACTCACTCACTCACTCACTCACTCACTCACTCACTCACTCACTCACTCACTCACTCACTCACTCACTCACTCACTCACTCACTCACTCACTCACTCACTCACTCACTCACTCACTCACTCACTCACTCACTCACTCACTCACTCACTCACTCACTCACTCACTCATACATGCACACACTGTACGATGCAAACTCACAGGTCGGTGTCTTGTGAGCGATTGTTATGGGTAGAGTGTCGAGGGTCTTTAGGAAACGACACACAGATACGGCAGGGATAGTGTTCCTCTTTTTATTAAGGAACACAGTGCAAAATAGTGAATCGGTGCAAAAAATATATATATACAAGAGTGACACAAAAAACCCTCAAAAAATCCCAAAGTGGAAAAACAGCCAAATTTCAATATTTACAGTAAATGTCTTTGAGAAAAAAAAACAAAAAAACACAAAAACGGCAATAGGAAGCCAAAATTTCATGAAAACAAAAAATCTAGCCAAAGGCAAAAATACAGCAATAATACTCTAATACAAAAAAGAGGGCAACAATATACTGCGCACTTACAGAACCGTTGGAGAGCTGAGAGCATGCACCTGTACCGGACCCCCCTAGCAAATGCCCCCTGCTCTCTATATGAAGGCACCTAAACACTCCCTGCAAGTGGCCCGTACCATTCTCCCCCTCTGCATCAGGGGGTTTCATTTAGTATTACTTTCCTAATAAAATTACAGAGTTTTTATTGACTCTACTTTCAAATAAATAATTCCTCGGCTCCCAGGAAATAACTATACACAATTACTTGTCACACAAAAAACTATTGAGCTGTGCCAACTCTTAATCATCGATGTCGAGTCGCAGGGACGCGCACGCATGAGCGCGGCTCCGCATATAGCAGCGGCGATCACCCGTCGCACTCTTTTGACAGAGGAACACGGTGCGCAAGGTAAGCCCGACGACTAATGCTCACATTCATTGCTCCTTCCATTGTCACGGAGCTGGCACTCTCCGCGTCCCTCCGACCCGGGTGCGCATACACACAAAACGCTCTTAAAGAGGGTGATGCCCACAACAACAGTGAAACAAACAAAACTGACTGGGAAGGGAATGAATGGAGAGGTTTTGGGTGTTTGCACGTGCGTAATGGCGCACGTAAGAGGGAGCGGTGGTGATGCGTCCAGGCGCATTATCACAGCGATCCATAGGCAGACAAAGTGCTGCAAGCCAACAGGCACACATCCAGGAGCACTCTTGAAATGTCCGCGCGCTGGCATTTTCGAGTTATGCTAGGAACCAGATTTGGTTTTGGGAAAAAAATCTTAAATGGGTTAATTTATTATACATTGACATTGACATTCTTGCTACATTGGTAGCAAGAAATTACGGCTAATAACAAATCCCAAGGCCTTTTAAACTCAGTAGGTCCACGCGTTAAGGTTGTACTATTAGCCATCTAACATTTTTATTTGCTGCTGATCCTTTGGCCATGGAAATCCGTCAGTCGTCTGGCATTACAGGCATTACTGATGGCAAGACCAAACACCTAAAACCCCCAGCCATCTGCTGAATGTAACAATTTTCTAGCTACAAAATCAACATTAAAAGAAATTGCTTTGCTAATACTGAACAGGAAATAGAGAGAAGGTCCCCAGATTAAATGTGTTTGCTAATACCCTGGAAGGATTTACTCATTTAGGCATTGATGACATAATACCAATTAATTATAACCCACTGGTTCGAGGCATAGAAGAAAAAAAAACTCACATCATCTCCTAGAATGCATCTTTCTCTTCTTTATCTCTCCTATGAATGTGGCAGGCTTATTGCTGTGTAACACTGAAGCTGCGTTACTGGGCAGCCCAACTCCCGACAGGCATATACTACTTTCATACCATGGAGGTTCTAGCCTGGGTAAAGATAGAAAGCAATGAAATAGAACTTCCATTATGTCTGTACCTTTATTTGTCTCAACATTGAACACTAGGAAGACACACACAAAATATATTCCTCCTGGGAAACATCACTTCAAGTATTTGCAATTAAGAAGCTTCATATATCCTCAAATTAAAACCACCTTGAAACCCCCTTTATCTACTATTGAACAAATGACCTACATGATAGAGGTCAAATATCAATATTTTGTGTTTTACTAGCATGTTCTAAAGGAAACTCTTATCACTTAAGAGGACTGGAAGAAGAACTATTAATACGAGATGCAAACTCCTACAGTATTAATGCCAAAGCATGACCAAAGTAGTATAACTACTTTGGCCCTGGCAAGAGGAGAATTTGAGGCCTTTCTGATGTGATGATGATGATGAGCGCGGCTCCGCATATAGCAGCGGCGATCACCCGTCGCACTCTTTTGACAGAGGAACACGGTGCGCAAGGTAAGCCCGACGACTAATGCTCACATTCATTGCTCCTTCCATTGTCACGGAGCTGGCACTCTCCGCGTCCCTCCGACCCGGGTGCGCATACACACAAAACGCTCTTAAAGAGGGTGATGCCCACAACAACAGTGAAACAAACAAAACTGACTGGGAAGGGAATGAATGGAGAGGTTTTGGGTGTTTGCACGTGCGTAATGGCGCACGTAAGAGGGAGCGGTGGTGATGCGTCCAGGCGCATTATCACACACCCCCCACCTCATGTTTGGCGCTCCTCGTAGAGGCGGGACAAAAAATCTGCAGTCACATTATTTTTCCCAGGTTTGTACTGCACAGTAAACTTGTAGGGTTGTAGAGACAGATACCACCGGGTTATTCGTGCATTGCTGTCACGCATCCTGTGTAACCACTGCAAGGCCCGGTGGTCAGTCTCAAGCACAAACTCCTTGCCCATGAGATAGTACTTGAGGGTGTCAAGAGCCCACTTAATGGCCAGGCACTCCTTCTCCACTGTAGAATACCTGGTCTCTCGCAGAAAAAGCTTGCGGCTTATATATATAATAGGCCAACGATCTTCCCCCTCTCCCTGCAGCAACACAGCCCCTAGCCCCAAGCCAGATGCATCCGTTTGGACAGTAAAGGGCATGTCAAAGTCTGGGCTCTGTAGGACGGGGCTGTTGCACAGACTGTCCTTAAGGCTCTGAAAGGCCCTGGCACACTCCTCTGTCCACACCACTTTGTTGGGGCTGGACTTCCTGGTGAGTTCAGTCAGTGGCGTGGCCCTGGTGGAAAAATCAGGGATGAACCTTCGATACCAGCCCACTAAACCTAAAAAGGAGCGGACCCCTTTCTTGGTAGTGGGCGGTAGACAGCTCAACACAGCATTGACCTTAGAAACTTGTGGCCTGATAGTGCCACCTCCCAGGACATAGCCCAGGTAGCACACCTCAGGCCTGGCAATCTGACACTTGCTGGCATTGACCACCAACCCTGCCATATGGATACGCTGAAACACATCCGCTAGATGCTGCAGATGCTCTGACCATGACGCACTGAAGATAACCACATCATCAATGTAGGCAGCTGCGTACGTCTCTGCCCCCCTCAGCACCTGGTCCATTAGGCGCTGAAAAGTGGCAGCAGCTCCATGTAATCCAAATGGCATGGTAGTAAAATGATATAAACCACTGGGTGCTCTAAAAGCTGTCAGCTCCTGAGCCTCCTGTGTCAAAGGAACCTGCCAGTAGCCCTTGCACAGATCAAGCGTGCTCAGGTAGACAGCCTTCCCAAGCCGCTCCACCAGCTCATCCACTCGTGGCATGGGGTAGGGGTCAAACGCAGAGATGCCATTGAGTCTTGAAAAGTCCACGCAGAACCGCAGTCCTCCGTCCTTCTTGGGAACAAGCACCACGGGGCTGCACCACTGGCTGCGTGACGGAACAATCACGCCCATCTCCAACATGGCCTGCACCTCTTCCTTTAGTGCCGGAATCAGGCGTGCTGGTACTCTGGAGGAAGTCTGGCGAATGGGACCTGGTGACATTAACTGGATATTGTGACTTATAACTGTTGTCCGGCCTGGCTCCTCTCTGAAGAGACCCTCAGGGATGATTCTCTGGAGTTCAGCCTGGTGACCACTGGACAGGTGATCGATTGAGGGACACGTAGCTCCACCTCTTGCAGTTGGAAAATACTGCTCCTGCAGCTCTTCTTCCTCAGGCACAGCACGAGCCCACATCCCCTTGCTGACAGGCTCGGGCCGAGACACCCACTCCTTCAACAAGTTCACGTGGAATACTTGCCTCGGCTTGCGGCGATCCGGCATGTTGACCTCATAAGTTACGGGGCCCATTTTCCGGATCACCTCATAGGGACCCTGCCACTTAGCGAGGAGGCTGTTCTCAGATGATGGGAGCAACAGGAGAACTTTCTGTCCAAGGTTAAACGTGCGACTGCGGGCCGTTCGATCGTACCAGGTCTTCTGGTTGTACTGAGCTTGCTCTTGATTGCTATGTGCCAGGTTACTCAATTCCTCCAGCTTATCCCGCATTTTGAGGACATAGCTGACAATACTAGTTGATGCTGCAGGATCCTCTCCCAACCATGTCTCTCGAAGGACATCGAGGGGACCTCTCACCTGGCGGCCATAAAGAAGCTCAAATGGTGAGTAGCCGGTAGATGCTTGTGGGACCTCCCTGTAGGCGAAAAGGATATAGGGTAGCCATAGGTCCCAATCAGCGCCGGTGTCGCTCACAAACTTTCTAAGCATTGCCTTCAATGTCTGATTGAAACGTTCAACCATGCCGTCGGTCTGCGGGTGGTAGGGCGTAGTCCTAATGCCTTTAATCCCTAAGAGCGAGTACACTTGTTTAAGCAACTTGGAATTGAAGTTTGTTCCCTGATCGGTCAGAATTTCTCTAGGGATGCCCACCCGAGAAAACAACTGGATCAGGCAATTGGCCACCTGCCTTGCCTTGGTGTTTCTTAAGGGAAAAGCCTCTGGGTAGCGTGTAGCGTAATCGCAAACTACAAGAATATAGCGATGGCCTGCCCTACTCTTTTCCAGGGGGCCTACAACATCCATCGCTATCCTTGTGAATGGGGTGTCAATGATAGGCAGGTTAACAAGGGGAGCTTTTGTGCCTCTGTAGGAGCGTTTAGTAAGCTGGCAAACTGGGCAAGATTTACAGTAGTCTACTACTTCCTGATATACTCCTGGCCAATAAAAGCGACGGGCAATCCTATCAAGGGTTTTCTGCTGGCCCAAATGACCTGACCAGGGGACACTATGGGCAACCTCCAACACTTTGGACCTAAGGGTTTTGGGGACCACCAGCTGCTCTCCTTCTTCACTCACTCGCATTAGCTTCCCTTCTCTGACCACGAAACACTCTTTACCACACACAGAAGCTCTCAGAATTACCTCCTCATCTGCCACCACTTTATTGAAACACCTAGTAAGTGTGGGGTCATTTTTCTGCATTTGTTCAAAATCACCACTATCAATAACCCTCTCCTCTAAAGGTGGAAGAGACACTGATTCCTGCATTGGCGTTCCAAGAACCTTCTCCCTCCTCTTAGCTGACTTGTTTTTCCTTTTTTTACTCTCAGAAGATCCATCAGCAAATGGCAGCTCCTGCCACATGTCAGCAGGATTGGCCTTGGCTTGTGCTCTTGTTACCACCATGCCTGTGGCTGGAGGCATGTTGCGTTGCAACAAGTCAGCCAACACAGGGACATCCTGTCCTAAAACAACTGGATAGGGGCAGTTGTCCATAATTGCCACATTAAGCAGGTAAGTTTGTCCATCTATCTCCATTTGCACCTCTGCTGTCTGATGGTCACTTTCATCGCCATGTATACACCGAACTTTTATACAACCTGAGATGACCATTCCATCAGGACCAAGACAAGTGCTATGAATAAAGGACTGACTACTACCCGAGTCCAGTAGAGCCTGCCACCATTTCCCTCTGATTTTTACTGGCACTAGGACATCCCCACAGCTAGGTGTTACTGCTGGGTCCTCAGATGGGGTGTAACACAACCTTCCAGCACCAGATGTAGCTAGAGGGCACTCTGGTTTAATATGCCCAGGCTGACCACAACCATGGCAAACGATACGGGGCTTTGGCACAGTGGGCTGGTTAGGCTTAAAATGGGGGGCATGGGATGGACGGGACTCACGGCTGCCACCCGCAGACTTATCTTGAAGTCTGCCAGACTGTTGCTGGGCAACTTGGGCTCGCCGCTTGGGGTACTCCTGGATCCCAAGTTGATAACCCCGTTGGTGTCGGCGGGCAGCAATAAAGGCTTCAGCCAGCTCAGCAGCCTGTTTGGAGGTCTGTGGGTTTCGCTCCATCACCCACACCTTGAGCTCAGGATTGAGCATCAGGAGGAGTTGCTCCAAGACAATGGTATCTCCGATCTGCTCTTTGGTCTTAGTACTGGGACACATCCACTTGGCATAGAGGTCAGTGAGCCTTGACTGAAGTTCTCTAACCGTCTCACCCTCCTGAACAGTCATGTCCCGAAATCGGTTGCGGTACGCCTCAGTGTCGATTTCGTACTTGGACAGGATGGCTTGTTTCACTTTGACATAATCCCTAGCGTCATTAATGTCCATTGCCACATAGGCAGCTCGGGCTTTCCCTGACAACAGGGGAACTAGAAAAACTGCCCAGCTGTCCATCGGCCAGCAATTTGCAGAGGCAATTCTCTCAAAAGTAGTGAGGTAATGTTCAATATCCTCATCTTCTGTGTAGGGGGACATCTTAGGAGGGCTATAGCCATACTGAGGTGGGTGGAGGTTTGCTGGCCAGGATGTCTCCACTATTGGGCTAGCCGTGCGAGACGCTATAGCAGACCTGTGCATCTCGGGGGTGGTGTTAGTAGATTGGGGCAGAGTCTGGATATCCTGGCGTTTGGGCTGGACATCTAGCTCAGCAGCTGATGAGTACTGGTGTTCGGCGTCTTCCCCTGATCTCTGGCGGTGTTGGATCTCCCCATCCACCCGTACCTGGAGCTGCTGGAACTGATGCTGCATTGCCGCCCATCTCTGGTCCTGGCGCTTTGTTGCTCTCTCCCAACTCTCATCTCTCGCCTGCTGGGCCTGGATGAAGGATGATAATGCTGCCTCCAGTCTGCCCATGCGGTCATCAGGAGGCGCAGACTGAGGTCTGGTGAAGATCTCTTCTTCCTCCAGGTCTTCAGGGGATGCTGCTGTTGCACCACCTAAAGCGGTCTTGCTTCTGGTCACTGGGAGGTCTTGCTTCCTTCGTGGATGCATTGCCCTGCCTACTGTGTGTCGACCCTTGTAGACACTGATCCCACCGCTGCCACCAAATTGTTATGGGTAGAGTGTCGAGGGTCTTTAGGAAACGACACACAGATACGGCAGGGATAGTGTTCCTCTTTTTATTAAGGAACACAGTGCAAAATAGTGAATCGGTGCAAAAAATATATATATACAAGAGTGACACAAAAAACCCTCAAAAAATCCCAAAGTGGAAAAACAGCCAAATTTCAATATTTACAGTAAATGTCTTTGAGAAAAAAAAACAAAAAAACACAAAAACGGCAATAGGAAGCCAAAATTTCATGAAAACAAAAAATCTAGCCAAAGGCAAAAATACAGCAATAATACTCTAATACAAAAAAGAGGGCAACAATATACTGCGCACTTACAGAACCGTTGGAGAGCTGAGAGCATGCACCTGTACCGGACCCCCCTAGCAAATGCCCCCTGCTCTCTATATGAAGGCACCTAAACACTCCCTGCAAGTGGCCCGTACCATTCTCCCCCTCTGCATCAGGGGGTTTCATTTAGTATTACTTTCCTAATAAAATTACAGAGTTTTTATTGACTCTACTTTCAAATAAATAATTCCTCGGCTCCCAGGAAATAACTATACACAATTACTTGTCACACAAAAAACTATTGAGCTGTGCCAACTCTTAATCATCGATGTCGAGTCGCAGGGACGCGCACGCATGAGCGCGGCTCCGCATATAGCAGCGGCGATCACCCGTCGCACTCTTTTGACAGAGGAACACGGTGCGCAAGGTAAGCCCGACGACTAATGCTCACATTCATTGCTCCTTCCATTGTCACGGAGCTGGCACTCTCCGCGTCCCTCCGACCCGGGTGCGCATACACACAAAACGCTCTTAAAGAGGGTGATGCCCACAACAACAGTGAAACAAACAAAACTGACTGGGAAGGGAATGAATGGAGAGGTTTTGGGTGTTTGCACGTGCGTAATGGCGCACGTAAGAGGGAGCGGTGGTGATGCGTCCAGGCGCATTATCACAGCGATCCATAGGCAGACAAAGTGCTGCAAGCCAACAGGCACACATCCCGGAGCACTCTTGAAATGTCCGCGCGCTGGCATTTTCGAGTTATGCTAGGAACCAGATTTGGTTTTGGGAAAAAAATCTTAAATGGGTTAATTTATTATACATTGACATTGACATTCTTGCTACATTGGTAGCAAGAAATTACGGCTAATAACAAATCCCAAGGCCTTTTAAACTCAGTAGGTCCACGCGTTAAGGTTGTACTATTAGCCATCTAACATTTTTATTTGCTGCTGATCCTTTGGCCATGGAAATCCGTCAGTCGTCTGGCATTACAGGCATTACTGATGGCAAGACCAAACACCTAAAACCCCCAGCCATCTGCTGAATGTAACAATTTTCTAGCTACAAAATCAACATTAAAAGAAATTGCTTTGCTAATACTGAACAGGAAATAGAGAGAAGGTCCCCAGATTAAATGTGTTTGCTAATACCCTGGAAGGATTTACTCATTTAGGCATTGATGACATAATACCAATTAATTATAACCCACTGGTTCGAGGCATAGAAGAAAAAAAAACTCACATCATCTCCTAGAATGCATCTTTCTCTTCTTTATCTCTCCTATGAATGTGGCAGGCTTATTGCTGTGTAACACTGAAGCTGCGTTACTGGGCAGCCCAACTCCCGACAGGCATATACTACTTTCATACCATGGAGGTTCTAGCCTGGGTAAAGATAGAAAGCAATGAAATAGAACTTCCATTATGTCTGTACCTTTATTTGTCTCAACATTGAACACTAGGAAGACACACACAAAATATATTCCTCCTGGGAAACATCACTTCAAGTATTTGCAATTAAGAAGCTTCATATATCCTCAAATTAAAACCACCTTGAAACCCCCTTTATCTACTATTGAACAAATGACCTACATGATAGAGGTCAAATATCAATATTTTGTGTTTTACTAGCATGTTCTAAAGGAAACTCTTATCACTTAAGAGGACTGGAAGAAGAACTATTAATACGAGATGCAAACTCCTACAGTATTAATGCCAAAGCATGACCAAAGTAGTATAACTACTTTGGCCCTGGCAAGAGGAGAATTTGAGGCCTTTCTGATGTGATGATGATGATGTGGTCTTCTTTCCTAACTTTCATTAGTAACCTGAATATGCAAATGCATGAAACTGGACATGATCTAACTTCAAAAACTTCAAATATTCATTTAGATATAGCCTGAACTCTGTGTGCTGCAGCCATCAAGGACACAAGAACTTCACTGTAAGATCATTCCCTGCTCCTTAACATGTCCATTGTAATGCCTCTGAAAGTATCCTGCTCACAGGACACCAGTTGTAAAGTCCTGCTCAGCTCCTGACAATTTGTTCATTGTGGCCAAATGGTTTTCACACTTAGGGATGTGTTCCTGGAGGTCAGGATAAAATGCATTGTGACCTTTCCTCAGGGAAGCAGTGCTGTGATCCACTGGCAGTGGTCAGAGGGTGCTGTCCTCCTTCTCTGCAGAGAATAAACACTTGGTACCTGTTCCAGTCTTGCTTTTTGCTTTTTCCCAGACAGTTCAAGAATTTCTCCACAACAGCGACTTATCAGGGGAGCAGTGGTTGAGACTCTAAACTTTATTTAGAGTCACGCCATGACTTTTTATTTTCAGATTCTGAATCATAGAGTTGTTGTCCTGGGATTGGTCCGTCGGGGCCCATGCCCACAACTGCCACCCAGTTCACACTGCACCCAATCCCAGTCATTTGTCCCGCAGGTGGTGTGTCCACGGGATGGCAGAGAAGATGGCACATGGCTGCCATGGACTGTGCCTGGCCAGGCCCCGTGGCGTATCGGGCCCGTGGCGTGGCCACCAGGTGCTCGCTGATGGGCCCTCTGTCCATGCCTTGCTCCAGACGTGGGCCCTGGGCTTCCTCTGGGCAGGGTCCCATTTCTCTTTTTGTTGTTTTTCATGGGGTCTTCTGAACCGTGCTTGGTCTGGCTCCCGACAACATAGCTCTCACGGTCTTAAGGGCACCGAACCTCTCCAGGGTGGCGGGGCGCTCCCTCAGAGATGGGGTGAGGAGCTCTGTCACCCGAGAGGAGCTCGGATGTGCTCCCCCACATCGTGAGGTGCCAGCTGAGGTGGCTCGGGCATAACGCCTCCCTCAGGAGGTATTCCGGGCATGTCTTACGAGGAGGAGACCCAGAGAAATACCCAGGACAGGCTGGAGTGACTATGTCACCCGGCTGGCCTGGCTTGCCCTATGTGAGTTGGAGATAGGCACCAGCAGGGTGTGACAATGAATGAATGAATGAATGAATTGCAGCTGAAATACGTAGGAACAGAAAATGAATAAAAAATATATATATTTGTGTCGTGTCATAAATTAATCTTTACATGAAAATGTAATCAGTCCATTAGGATTCAAAAATAGATCTCGCTTTTTTTGTCTTTGTGTGTACATTTATGTGTATGTGTATGTGTGTGTGTGTGTGTCTATCTCCCCCCACGTACTCCCTTATATCGACTGTGTCTCTCTTTCTCCCACTCTGCCTGCTTTTGCTCCGGGAATATCTTTTTCCCTCAGTGTGGGCACCACCTGAAACAGCTCACTGTCTGTCTCTGCTATGCTAGCAACACCAGCTGGACTCCACTTTGCATGAAAAGATGGACGTGAATAGAAAGAAAGAAAAATTGTAAAGCCAGACAAGGAATATACAATTTGTAAAAATAAATAAATAAATAAAAGCTGTTGCACTTTGTGTATGTACTTAATCATCATTTGTTTTGTTTGTTTCAAGTATTTAAGTAGTAGTATTTTTATAGTAGTAGTATTTTTTTTATATATCCATAAATATAATATAATAAATACATACTATGCTATACAAATAAATAAATGCAGTAAGAGCAAAGACTCTTCTCAGGAATATGCTCACTTTTTTGAGATAGGAAATGCACTTTTTCTTCCTTTTTTTCTTCCTTTCGTGAAAGACAGGAGAAATTACAATAGACAGATGTTGTCCACACAGCAGAAACATCAAGCAGTTTATCATGTTGCCAGGAGATGGACATGGTGAGCAGCAGGAGGCAGAACCGAGCTCATGGTTTTCTCTGCTCTGTCGGTAGGTGACCTCCCCATGCCTACATGTTGCAAAAGATTCGCTTTTTAATTGCTTGTGCCAAGTACATGGGCTAGTTCTGTAGCTTTCACAAAGGCCCAACTGATGATCATGGTAGGGGCGGTGTAAGACATTGTTCAGCCCACACACATATTTTTGAGGCTCTTTAACTTAGAAGCCCGTGTATAGACTGAATTCTGTGAAGTGGACCATTGGAAGGTTTGTCACTATCACAGCTCCGCTGCACAGAGAAGTTGAAGCTCTAGGGTATCAAAATTAAGTCACTAGTGTTGGGATACAGTGTAACCTCTGGTCTGCTCCCACAGGCCCATTTACGCTCTACGCACATGGTGCCTTCGTCTGTTTCTTGTGTACTTTTCTGGCTTTGTGAGGTTTCTTCTGCAAAATGTGTAAATGTAAATCTGCCGCTGTTGGATGTGACAGGTGCTAGTGATGATGCTGAAGGCCAGCTCAGATCTCCAGGCCAATCCTGTGCTGCTGAGAGACAGCCAGCTGCAGAAGGCAGCATGGGACTGACAGATTTAGTATGATGGATTGTGAATTCATCCCAACAAATGTTTTTTCCCCTCCCTGTAAAGGAATGTTATTGATGCATCAGTAGTGTGTGTGTGTGTGTGTATGCCTGAGTTGTTTCCTCCATCACATTAGATGCAGCTGAACACCTCTGTCCCCTTTCAAGGACACCCCTCCCTCCTGCGCATCTTTGTCTCTCAGCCTCTGTTCCAATCTGTCCCTCTCCCTCACACAAACATACACACACACATGCGCGCATTCTAGACAACAAAAGCCAGAAGGTGGAATGTGTGTGTGAAAGAGAGGGAGAAGGGAGAAAAACAGAGATTATTTGTGTGTATGAGATGGACCCTCATATTTGCTCTCTGTATTTCTGCACTGTATCCAAGTGTGTCCACTTGTGTGTACATGTGTGAGTGCACACACATCCTATTGCCTGTTTTGTTTTTGTTTGTTGAGTGCTGAGTGATTGTGATAATAGGATGTGAGGTCAATAATCTCTTAATTACTGCTAAATGGGAATTAGACTAGGTTTTAGTTAATTTCAGAAGCATCCTTAGTTAACCAGATTAACACAGTGTGGATTAGGCCTGCGAGATTAAAACCGGGGATGTTCAGCTTCAGGTCACGGCCACATGAGGGCATGATCTGATTGGCTGATCATCAGATTTGGGGGAAAGGAATGGGGACAGCCTTTTGGCCACAGGGCAAGAAACAGCAGAACACTGACACTGGAGGTTAAACAAGGGGACAATACTGGGGTTTCAAGAGAAAACCTGGGTGACTTATATACCTACCCTAAATCAAAGGCCAAATCCTTCTCCCTCTCTCTCTTTCCTTCCCACACACAGAGTCACAGTCTCTGCTTTAACACTCTGTCATATTTTCTCTTTGCTCTCTCTTGCTTGTTCATTTGCTCTGTGGATGTAGCCTGGGCAGTCCCAGCCTCTCAGGAGGTGAGGCCAGGCCAGCCCATGTACAGCCAGCACCAGGCGTGCTACTTAAGCTCAGCAGGTGAGCCACCTATGCTCTGCTTCTCTCTGCTCCTCTCTTTTCCCTCTCCTACCTATCTATTCTATGAGCTAGCATGGATGGCTGAGTTGAATGAATGAATGAATTCTCTGTCTCTTCTGCAGCCAGACACTTATTTCTGTGTGTGTGTGTATGTGTGTGGGGGGGGGTGTGTGTGTGTGTGGGGGTGTATATAAGCATACATGTGACATTTTATTTATTCAATTTGTATTTAGTCTGATCAAGGCTCCTGTCTATGTCTCCGGTCCCAGTTTTAAGACAGATGGTTAACGGTTGTTTCACAGAGATAATCTTATACACTTCATGGTTAATTTTCTGTGAAACACTCATAGAAGACTATATGAGTATTAGTGTAATGGAGAAGACTTTATTTCAGTGAGATGTGCAGAGGTTAGATATGGGGACTAAAGTAATTTTGTGGTCATTTGCTGTACTCATTCAAGAAAGTTTTCTTATAACTTCTCTTCTTGCTCAGGCACAAGAGCTTTGATTTAACTCAGTTCTATTGACTTTATTCGTCCTTTGACTCATATAGTAATCCAGTCTCATGGAAATACGTACCATGTCTACATTGGTGCAAAGTGCATCAATGTAGCAGGTGTATATTTTGGGCTCTTAAAATGTATGTCAGGTAGATGTTCTTTTCTTATGGTTTTACATTATGTTACGTTGTGTGATTCTCAAGTTTTCTGCAACTGTTCACAAAGTCTGTCATGTCTGGAGCAAAGAGGAGTGGCTGCTGTGCTAAGCCCCTGTGCTGCTTGAGACGGTCAAGGATACATAGTTTTCCAGCCTGACCAACTACAGTTAACCTATCAGGTAGTCAGAATGAGTAGAAGAACATTTTTCTCACATAGCAAATAGACAAATGATCAAGTAGAGAGAAACACCTACCTGTTTTAAGATCCCTGTTTGAGGGAAGAAATAAACTTACTTTCTCCACCAGAACTGCATCTCTCCATTTCCTGCGTTTGGGTCCACTCTCCAACCTTAACAGAATCATCTGGTCAAACCATAGATCCAGCAGGGATGGAGAAGCTTTTTGAAGCGCTATCCAGCCAGGGATTTCTTGTGGGTCAACACAACACCACCCTGAACACCTTAATGGACAAGCTGAGGGGTCTGGGGAATGCGGTAAAGGAGCTGCAGGAGAAGGTGGACGCCATTAACCTCCAGCCGGAAGCACAAGCAGTCACAGCCCCAGCTCCTCTGCCACAGCTGGAGCAGCAGATGGTTTCTGGACAATACAGAGAGTCACACATCCCAACGCCACCCAGGTATGACGGGGATTTAGGATTGTGTGCACAGTTTAACGCACACACACCAGTGTTCCTTTGGTTTTAGCCAGCAGTCAGCTAGCTATCCTACAGGTGAAGGTAAGGTAGCGTTTGTGATGAGCCTGCCTACTGGGAAGGTTATGGCAGTCTCGAAACTTAGACTTAAGTTTAGACTTAAACTTAGACCCATTCTGCGGTCGGATTACAAGCAGTTTGATGAAATGCAGTGAGTTTTTGATCACCCCATCAGAGGCAGAGAGGCAGAAGGGTGGCTTTAAGGCCTCAGACAGGGTAACCGGTCTGCTTAGTTCAGGACAGTTCAGGATTTTGGCCTCTGAGTGCAGCTGGGACTGCAGCACTCTTTGGGCAATTTTTCGAAGGAGGAAACGATGAGTTGAGAGATGAGATAGCAATCCGAGACAACTCTGCTACGCTGGAGGAGTTGATAAGTACAGCCATAAGCCGACATAACAGGGTTAGGGAAAGGCACAGAGAGAGAGGAGCAAGGAGAGGCCCTTGGCTATTCACTTTAAGAGAGGAAGTGAGACTGGAGCCCAGACCCAGTATCTTCCGCTGACCTCCCGCCACCTCAGCCTCCAGAGGAGCCAATGCAGCTGGGCCACACCAGGCTGACGCCCGCAGAGAGGCAGAGAAAGTTCAGACAGGGCCTTTGCCTGCACTGCAGAGGTAAGGGCCACATGCTGGACCAGTACCCTTGTTTGCAGCCTGCTTCCGAAGGGTCCTGGGGCCGAGAGCCGCATTTAGGACTCCGAACAGGACTCAGCTACGAGGCATGTTGTGCACATTGCACCTCTCCATCCCTATGTCTGTGCTGATTGACAGTGGAGCAGATGGTAACTTCATTGACTGTTCCTTCGCTAAACATCATAACCTGCCCCCTCAGAGGTTAGCACAACCTCAGAAGATCCTGGCCATAGACGGTTAATTGAGAAGGTAGTACTCGTAGTCTCAGGAACCATTCTGAATATCTGGAATTGTTTGCAATCCATTCTCGGGTAACACAGGTAGTGATGGGGGTGCCCTGGCTGAAGAAGCATAACACCTATATAGAATGGTCTGCCTCCAGGATACGGCGGTGGAGTCTCCACTGCCAACCCCACTGCCTAAGGTCCGCTGTACCAAGCCCAGCTCCCCAGGAGTAGTATAGGAGATTGATCTGACTCTATCGCCTCAGCTTTCACCTGCTGGGTGTGAGCTCTCCAGCCAATTGACTCGTTGGTCGACGTTTCCCATGAGTTATTTCGAACCTGCTTACAGTCTCTTGTTTTTTGCGTGTTATCAGAGCTACTCTGAGTTCCTGTGCTCCAGCCCAGAGTCCACTGCAGGGCTGTGATTTTTGGTTTGTGCCCTCAGTTGAAATCGTTCCTGAGAGGTTTTCCAGCGGAGCTGTGAATTGCTGTGAGGTGTCTTTTTGTTTTCTTTTTTCGTCCTCCTCCTGCTGAAGCTGGGGAGTGGAGAAACACCTACCTGTTTTGAGGGAAGAAATAAACTCAATTTCTTCACCAGAACCGCATCTCTCCATTTCCTGCGTTTGGGTCCACTATCCAACCTTAACACAGCCTTTCCAGTGTCTTTATGCGTGAGGTAAGAGCAATTGTTCTGTAGTCATTCAGCATTGCTTGGTGTTCAACTTTAGCACAACAGGTTTTACTGATGAGGTGTTGCTGCAGCTGCTATTGATGGTGGGAGTGGTGCTACTGTTGGTGCTGCTGGAGCTGCTGGTGGAGGAAGAAAGAGGTAAACTGCTGCAGAATGTTACAAACCTAATGAAATCCTTTGCATTGCCATGCCACCTGCTATTTGACACACTCTTTTGTAGCCTTTAACAGTTCTCATACTCTCATTCTCATCTCATAATTCTCATGAACAATTTAATATTAACATCATTGTATACTTACTGTAGCACTGGTATAGATATGAAGGGATTCCACATATATCACACGTGTAGAGAAACCTTTTTATTCAGCCGCTTATTGTAATGGCCAAGTGTGGACTTCTTCCTGCAGCCTGCTCTGCCAACTTGTATTCTGTTGGCAGTTTGTGACACTTCTCCTACTGTCTGTTTGCTAACGACATGAATAACTCGGTCTGGTATGAAATTGACAAATTGTAAACCAATATAAACTTAATCAGAGGTTTCACTAACATGTTGCATCATAACAGACATCAACATATTGTAGTTTTGAACAAAATAAAAGTGTGTAAATAAGACAACGGGGAGAGAGTGCCTCCTACAGTGACTCACCGGGGCCGAGCATATTGGAACTTTTCTTTTTCTTTTTACATGAAGGGAAAACACTTTTTTGGAAGGTCACACCATAAAAGAAAAGTTTTATTTTAGAAAAAAAAAAAAAAAAAAAAAAAAAAATATATATATATATATATATATATATATTTCACTTAGCCACATTGGCATTTATTCATTTCTCCCTAATTTTAGTAAAAACAGAATCTTCCTCTGCATGAACAATGTTTATAGAGTCATTTGACTGGTCCAGAGCTATTAAACTAATAATAAATTTAAAATAATATAAATAATAAAACAATGGATAGTTGAGGGAAGAGTGTAACCAGGCTGCCGGGCGTGGATCATTGCTTTGAAGTCATCATCTTCTACTATTGATGGAGGCCTCATGTCGGCCACAAGCATGTTCAGGATGCTGTCTGTCAAAACAGCTGCTTGCTATGGTGTGCATGGTGCATTATCCCCATCAGGAAGCCACTCATTGTGAGTTTTTTGTCTGAAATAAGAAACACTGTATGAGTGTGAATCAAGCACAATTCTTCATTTTCATACCATTTGTTTGTTTTAATTAATGCTAAATAAAGGCAAGTATAGACGAAACTTTTTTTTTCAAAAAACAGATGCTCCACACATACACACATGCACGCACACACACGTGTGTGTGTGTGTGTGTGTGCCGCAGCAGTGTCAGAACCCAAGCGGACTGGGCCGCCAGGACGGAGACAGAATAACATCCAGAAGGAAGGCAAGCTGGATTTCTGGGGGCCAGAGCCATTAACAGAATCAGGATTCCACAACAGGAGAGGATGAGGCAGAATGAAGGCTGGAGGTCCACGATGAGGTGAGCGCTGGCATGAGTGAGCATCTGGCAAAGAGTAAGTGGCTGGGGTCTGTATATATTCAGGGATGGCTGGTGATGAGCAAGTGATTGGTGGAGGTGGACAAGTAAGTGGAGGTGGACAGGTGTGAGTGGCTGGAATCTGCAGGGAGTCTGTCAGGAGAGTGGGAGTGGGGAGATGATCGCTGCAGTAGGTGTGTCTGTAGGCAGCGGCAGAACTGGGCCTTGACAGTTTAAACGTTGATACTGGTTGCACTTGCTGTAGTTCACCCATCGTAAGGGCGACATAGCTAGAAAAGCAACACAACGTCAGCAGCACCAATCTAATCTGTTGTATCGTTTATAAACATCTAATTTGTTTTTTTGCCATATGCTCCAATATTTACTTTGGGGTTGGAGCAAAATGATCAGATGTTTCAAAGATTACCTGTGTGTGGGTCCCATAAAACTGTGCATATTACCCAATCCTAAGGCAAGACATCTAGCTTTCTATCTGTATCTATGGTCCTACATTTGAAGCAATGAAGTGCTATGGATACGTGTTTGAATACAATGACAAAATGTCCACTTTTGCCTGGACATGTCAGCTTTTAATGACACTTAAATTCATTAAAATGTCTGTTTTTCAATGGACTGGTGCTTTGCGCAGGCTGTCCTGTGTGTGGTCCTGCGACTCGCACACACAGGGAGAGAGAGAGAGGAAGAGAGAGAGACCATAGTAGAGATCGCTTTTGACCCAGTAGCACCTCACCCCAAATAATCAATTCTAAATGTAGTTACCATAAATGTATATATCATTTATTATATATGTTTACGATTGTCAGCCTATTTTAAGACGATCTCCTCTTTGCCTGCTCCGGGGTCAGAGACTTGTACTGCCCCCCCCCCCATGGTCAGGCGGAACATTACAGAGGTGGCGCAGAACCATGCTGGAGGCTCGGTTTGTGCCACACATTAGGCGCAGATGCTGGCGCGGAAGCATACTGAGGCCTTTAGCTTATGTCACTGTTTCATTTTCCAACTAAGCTGTGGTAAGCATTACATGTTCAATATTCTCGCTAGCTAAAACATTAACATTAGCACATATCAGCAGCCGGTTTTAAATTAGATTTACTTTAAAACAACTTATAATTCCATCATACTAACTTTAATTTAGACAGGTTTTTCAGTCTATTATTGGTGCAAAAAGCCATGAAAAGCTTTGTATTTGCATGTTCTTCAAAAAGAGAAAACACCTCAATGTTTTGACTGTTATAAATCCTGCAGTCTTACAACTGTTTTGCCTTAATGAAAGCAATATAAATTTTTTAACCTCCCCCTCCCCGTATCCCCTCCTCCAAAACTTTTACAGTCTATGATTGCTTTCCAAATGAGATGGCAGGGAACTGAAAGTGCAGAAAAAGGGTAGGGCTGAAAAGATTCAGTTGAAGTTGGTGTTGGGCAAGGAGAAAGAAGAGAATTCCAGATGGAAAATCCGGGATGGAGGAGAGTGAGGAAAACATTAGGGCAGGAAGGGTAAGGAGTTGTGGCCGGCCTGGCCATATGGTTAGGGCTGGGTTCAGACAAATAAAATGTTGCTGTCTCTCCACAATGGTTAACTACACACAAATGAATCAGTAATGAAGCTCTCTGTCAGAGTGACACCTCCACAGACTCCACAAGTCCAAACACACACTCTCTCTGTCTCTCTCTCTCACACATACACAAATCAAGATCAACATGTGAATGAAACTCAGAGACATTCACACAGAAGGAGCAATAAATGCTGACAGAAGTGGGTGGGCCGTTCGTGAGGTTCCAGCTTAGTGTGTGTGTGTGTGTATGTGTGTGTATGTGTGTGTGGGTGATTGTGCGTGTAGCATTGTATGACTGGGACCGCCCCTCTTTCCTTCCGCCCGTCTGCCCCTTTGCATGTAATGTTGAGTGTTTGAGTGTGTGTGTGTGTGTGTGTGTGTGGTTGGAGGCTTTGCTTTTGTTTGTATGTGAATGAGGTTTGGGCTGTCCCTCAATCTGTGCTGCTCTACTCTGCCAGATTTCTAATGATTTTCTGATGATGATTCAGGCTGCATGTGGGTATGCTCTCTCTTCAATAGTGCCCTGGGAGGGAGCGCTCTTGTTCTCCCGTGCCCCAGGGTTTGATGCAAGGCACTCTGGATTCTTTAGAGTAGAAACTTAAGGAATGAATAGGAAGATAAACTGATCTAAAGGCAAAGAAACTGTTGCCACAGGCCGTCTCACACACACACACACACACACACACACACACACACACACACACACACACACAAACATGCACACACCATAACGCACTCTCAAAAAGAAATGTAATACATTTATTACTAATATTATTAGAGCAGAGGGCTCAACATTTTATTCTCTCGTAAAGGCACTTCACAAAAGTGAGCAATAATATGACAGAGAAGTGACATGGTATGGTTATAGTTCAAGATCAGTTTTTTCTTACTTTTTTTTACTTGTATTTAAAATAAAGAAAAGCATGAAGACAAGGTGATGCAGTTTCTGTAAGAGTATGAATATAAATGAACTGCAGTAAATTGGCAGTAATGCCAAGGGGCACCAGCTAAAGTCTTGCCTTGGGCACTTAAACTGTTTATGGTGGCTCTGTTTGGGGTCTTCAACTTTGAGGGTAATTATTGGTATTGTTGCGATTATCAGAGCGCTATCCGCCGTTATGGGAACTAAGACACAGGGAAAAACTCTCATTTTATTGGTATGTCTGCAGTGAGACCCTCATCTATGGGCAGCTGTGTGTAGGAACCAAAAGAATGAAATCACATTAGTTAATTTTAGTAATTTTCATGACAGAAATGAGATTTCTCTGGGTGGCTACTTCTCTGTATTAAGAGGAGGAATTGAAAGGCTAAGGTAATTGGGCAGCATTGCTCCTCTATATAGACGCAGGACACACTGAAGAAATTAGAATGGACACTAAAATTTTCCCTCATGACTTTGGGACACCTTGAGATCCTTCCAGAGGAGCTGATGGAAGTGGCTGGGTCCCTGTCACCTGGGTTCAGTCTGACCCAGCAGCTCGTGAAAAGATGAGCTAAACCAGATTACGTTACATCACACAGACTGCTTTTGTCCAAAATAATGTGCAATTCCTTACAATGGGTAGCAGAAGGGATGAGGTGCCTTGCCCAAAGGCACTGCAACTGTCAGGATTTGAACCTGTGACTTCTACGTTGCGAATCCAGATCATTGTCCGAGACCAGGGCTGCCTCCGAATAAAGGTTATTCTTATCTTATTATCTCTTTTTTATTTTATCTTAATGTGGTGGCGGGGCATGGTACGGGCTGTCGGCTATAGAAGAGGGGGCTATGTCAGAGGTGTGAAATCCTGAGCTGCTGTTGTTATGTGCTACACTTGTCTTAAATGGATCTACTCTACTGGTCTGGTTCTGCTCTAAGAGCACAGTCAGACCTCTCCTCTGTCTTGTTAGCGCTGTACCTCAAGTCTGCAGGGGGCTTGTTGTTAGAATGAAACTTCCAAAGCCCAGAGCCATTCTGCATCATTTAGCAAGGAACACTCTGTGAAGACTTTTGTGTGTTTTGGACTGATGTGAGAATGTCTCAGCATGACGCTCATTAATGGTGTAGATTTACACCTGCCCCATGCATTCCTGCAGGAACCCCCCGGTCTCCTTAACTCAACAGTGCAACAGTGTCTAAGGTCTAAATGGAATCGTGGTTTATTGCTATTTAATGTTTCTTCAAGGCTACATTATGTGCACTTTAATAATGCAAATATTAGGACTTCCTGTGATGGCTGCAGCCACCTTTAACGGCAGCATTATGTAATAATAATAATAATAATAACAACAAGTCTGTCATTGTGGAGGCTAAATAATCTTGATTAATGTGGATGGACTGGCCTGTAGATATATTCAAACCTAATAGGAAGGCAGAATTGAAGCAAAAGGCAGGGCAGGGCCTGGGGCACTGCTGGAAGTCATTATTTTCAGTTAATAAATGCAAACATTTGTTCCTGATGGCTCACTTAAACTCTTAATTTATGTATGGCCAGACTGAGCTAAACCATGGCTAATTGTCCTACACATTGTCAAGCCGGTTCTGGTGCATTAGTGATTTTCCGGTGCTTGGCAATGGTGCTCTGCTGGGGTTTCTGGGACATCTGTGGGGGGTCAGGGGTGAGGACTACTCTTGAGTTGTGTCCATCTGCCCCACAAATACACAAACAAAACCACCTCTCCTTTTCCCCATCTCTCTATTCTTCTTCTTCTCCACAGCAGCATAGGACTAAACACACACACATACACACACACAGACCACTACACACCTCTAACTTTGTGCTGCGCTGAGAAGTGTGACTATAGAAGAATGGCTTATCAAAGAACTAGACTTTGAAATGAATGATTGTTACAAAGCCAGTTGAAAATATTACCAGAGAGAGCAAAATACCCTCCATTATGTTATCCCAAAGGTCTGCCCAGTCCAAAGGCGTGTGTATACTTGTGTATATGCCAAACTGAACTCACCACACCAGTTCAACGTTTAAAAGCTTTTTGATAACGAGGAAGAGCTCTTTTGGCCATGAAGAAGTGGTAATTGACTCTCGTGCCTTGCATACTTGGATTCACACACTTGGACCTTATACACTTACAGTGGCATGCAGTCACCATCCTTCCCCATCACCCCATGCCTTCGCCACTCCATACTCCCAGTGTGAGAGGTGGTCTGTGACGAGCACCCACATGACTGCAGACGGCTGCCTGCCTCTTCCCTGAACTCACTGTTGCAAGTCATGTTCTTATGTTGTATGAATTTATGTTGCTGAGGTGCTTTTTTGCCGCCATACTGTGCTCCTTCTCAAGAGCACAGTCTGGAATGTCTTTTTTTCTCTCCTCCCCTCATGTAAGGCTGTATCGACTTTTGCCATCGCCAGTCGAAAGGGTGGCGCGCCTCAGTGCAGCTGCCTCTCGCTCTCTGACCAGGAGGGCAGTGATGAAATGTAAATTTCCCCGAGGGAATCATCCCAAAGGGATCAATATAGTTAAGTCAAAGTCTGTTTGCTTATATCGACCAACACGGACGCTGCAGATAAGAGATTTGCTGAGGAATTCCACTGCTACCCTCACCTTTACAGCTTGTCCCGCCAAGAGTAGAAGGACCCACTTGTGCAAAAAAGAACGAAATGCTTTGGATCCTTGATTTAAAACAACGTTCTTCTTCTTCTTCTTCTCAGGAGATAAGATAGGCCTGTGGAACATTACATACTTCCACTGTGGAAGTATGGAAGAAGTTTGTGGCATGCCAGGTTTCACATACTGCAGAAGTGTACACAAGATTCAGATTCAGAGTCTGTGCGTTCAAAAGAAATCAAGCTAAATTTGGGACACAGCAACTTGAAGACTGTTTCCCAACCCTTTCATATTTTGTAGGCGGACTGCTCTGAGACGCGTTCGTAAACTCAGTCACAGGATTTTTAAAAAATCTGTATGTTTCATGCTGCTGCTATCTGTAACTAGTTCAGCAGTTAAAAACGTCATGTGATTTTTTTTCCCAACACACTGTGTACCTTCAAGTCCTACAGGGTTTAGTTACTTTCACACCTCCTCGTGATAGTCTGCTCAGCTGTGGCGAAATCGAGGTTTTGCCCGCCTAGATGCTGGACCCCAGGCCACTCCTCCTACCAAACCCAAACAAAGGATTCTTGCATTGGTGGAACAAAGCAAGCTAGGCCCACTCATTGTATTTGTTCGCTCCTCAGAGACCCTGAATATAGAGCAGCTGAATATAGAGGCAGATCTTCATGGCTGCATCTACAAAACTTTGTCAGCCTTCTGTTCTCTGACCACAAAGCCTGAAGTTTCACCCGTGTTTTTCCCCAGTGATGCACCGTTAGGATGAATTGAATAGGATTTTTTTTTGCTCTCGGTGACATGAGACAAGCGAGGCGAACAAAGATGACTGTGGATAGTTTTATGCAATAACATAACCCAATTTGCCTTTGTGCTGAGGGTCTTTGAGGAATTGTGTGCAGGAATGTTTTCCTCTACATTTTATATACTAGTACTCAGTACAACCCAATACAAATTTGACTGTTGCTTTGATGAAGCCACAAGGTGAAACACTCTTACAGTAACACAATCATTTATTATTTCATGACTTGCAGTTATAGTCCTGTTACCACGGTAAAATGTATTTCAGCATTTCACAAAACAGGTGTCCTGTCAAAAGGTTTTTCATCGAGGTGAAGTACAAATATGGCAGTAGGAAATAATCACAGGACAACAAAGGACAAGAAATTGTTTTCATTTTGCCTTCCTCTAACACGAAAAATGCAATAGTTTCACATTTTTGAAAAGATTTTGAACCTATTACTTTGCCACACAGTCTGAACTGTTAGGTGTCGAAACACATCACTGTCAATTTCTATTTGTAGATCTCTGGGGGCTCAATTTCGGATACGCAAAAGAAAAGGGCTGGAGGGTTCAGTGGCCAGTCTTTTCATTTTAATTCTGTTTGTGAAGGGTGGCAATCTATGGTGTAGAGCAGTCGCACACGCAGCATGCTGGTAAACATTCATAGAGGAGGAAGGAAAGAACATGGAAAGAAAGAAAGCTGCTGTATTTTCCTTTCTATTTAAGGAAATGAGAGAAATGTTTATGGCAGAATTTGATAACCATTTTGTCTGGTTGACCTAGTTGTTTGTGGCTGGGTTAGAGTTAGGCTTTTGCCTCCTATACATATTGGAGAAAGGAACAGGCCACACTGGCAGCCACTGATACTGTGCATTGATCTCTATGTCTCCATTGATCTCTTTTTCTGTCTTAGAATTGTTTTATCTTCTTATTTGAAGCATGAGATATAACATGAAATCATTAGACACATTCATCTTGCATTTGGTAAGAATAGAATTTATATTGTCTCCATTTATTACTGTAATTTTATGATGCTAAAACTTTGATTAACCAAGTTCAAATACCGAAACAGTTTGTCCTCGAGTTACGATGTGGTTTCAAAAGCAGTGTGAATATTTTGTCCCTACAAAAGTGTGTTTCATTCGTCACATTCAATGTAAATACACCAGTTTCGGACAGAGCTTGAATACCAAGATCAAGATTTTTTACCTCAAGTGCCTCAGTTTTTACAAAATTGATTAAAGAACATTTAAGAATTTTTATGACCACAATATGTTTATTCCGAACATTCACTGGAAATAAAGGTAATGTGTATGTGCCCATAAATAAATAATTCATTCAATCATCTGCTTAGCCACTGGTGTCGCAAGGATCTCAAACTCATTCAGGGAGAAAGGCAGGGAATATACCCTGGACAGGTCCCCAGTCGATCGTAGTATACACACACACACTATTCAGTCTCTTTCGCACCTATAGACAATTTAGATCTTGAAGCATGTTTTGGGCGTGAGTGTCAAGGAAACTGTAGAGCCTGGAGGAAGTTCCATACAGAAATGGCAGAGGCTGGAATCACACCCGCAGCCCTCTTGCTGCAAGCAGCACTAGTCTGTGCCACCGTGTGGCCCCAGAACTAAACTAAGCATCTTTTGTTGAGAA
This sequence comes from Karalla daura, assembly GCA_029224185.1. Taxonomy (NCBI): domain Eukaryota; kingdom Metazoa; phylum Chordata; class Actinopteri; order Chaetodontiformes; family Leiognathidae; genus Karalla; species Karalla daura. The sequence continues at coordinate 22,842,984 of CM055197.1, forward strand.
AGATCAATGAAAGATCAAAGGCCTTTTCTGGTATTGTATGTGATGTTTTTGGGCACGCTGTGCCCCCACCCCCCAAGCCTCGAAGAGGCCTGAATACACAGATATGAAAGTTGTCAGAAATATTTTTTTAGCTCATTTGAAAATTACATCTGGGTGAACAATTTCAAGTTTTCATTTTTACATAGCAGATGCTATCTGTATGGTATGTATACGAATATATGCATGTATGTATGTAACTCCCTCTATAAATGGTCCCTGTGTGCCCAATGTGTGGATATTTTCTCCATCCAAAGCTTCAGGAATGGAGGGAGCTCTGGACAAAAGCGGGAAGACTCAGTGAGTCAAATCAGTGAAAGGGGGAAAGAGGGGGAGGTGGGAGGGAGGAGTTTGAATGGAGGGATACCCTTAAATCATCATTGGAAAGTCATTTGAAAGCTGTCTGGGCCATGCTGGAATGGCCGCACAGATTCTGTGCTCCTGAGAACAAAGCTGGTAATGATGTGGAAGCAGAGAGGGAGGATCCTGAACAGATTTCTTTGCACAGTTACTCCTCTGACCCTAAAGTTTCCCCACAATCTGTGCGCAGAGTGTAAAAAGATGCATTCATGAGGTGTTAAACGCTTTGTTTGCCAGGACGAGTTAAAATGATTCTGCGACAGATGGGAGTTCGGGGTGATGCATTTGAGCAGAAGTTAACTCAAAGGAAAAGATAATTTATGTTTTGTGTAACTGCACAAGATCATTCTGGAGACCCGATGCCACATTTAACACATTCCTTGGTGTTCAAGCACTGGAAGACACGTTTGCTGCCCATTGCAAATCCTCAAGGCAGGCACGCCACAGAATATATTTTAATATAATTATTATTATGAGACAGAAAACTAAGTGTCCAGTCTGCACACTGAAGAAGCAATGGGGGACACCACCAAAGTTGAGATGCTCAAAAACTGGCTCCAAATATGACTGAGATGAGAAGACAGTCAATCGCATGTGGTTTCACATCTGCTCAATATTCCAACACAGACAGCCTTTTTTCTAACCTTTTTAAGCTTGAATGGGCTCTAATGAAGGGGCATCCTACTTATTCTCTCAGAGATTCCCCCTTTCTCTATCTCATTCTTTACAAGCTTGACACTAATAACTCAACACAGTGCTCATCAGTATAAGGCCAGTAGTTGGAGTCTTGAAGTCTTGAATGCAGCTCTCTGAGTCCGGAAAGATAATTGGATGATTAGTGTTTGGACATGGAGTGTCGACTTGTGATGGCACGCGAGTTGAGCACCCCCATGCTCGTCCCCCACTGCACAGACGATCACAATTCACTTTCCTCCTTTCTCACCCGTCTGCTCCCTCTCCCCATACCCCCTACTTCCAACCGCTGATCTGCGGACAAAAGCGGCAAAATCTGCCATTTACATCTCAATGATTTAAGATCTAACAACAGGCAGGGGGGCTGCAGTATCCCCAGACACTGGGAGATCACCGAGCAAATGGGAGCATAATGCAGAAGAAAAGAGAGAGAGTGGGGTGGAGGTGTGAGCCCCTCTAAAGAGGTATTTATGCATGTTAAAGAAAATGCTAATAAGATGCAGGGGTTGCCAGGCCTTTTTGGACTCGCGTGCACATGGCGAGGCTGACACAGTTATCACGAGAGAGACTTAGTTCTCTTTTTAAATGCAGTGTGTGTGTGTCATTTTGTGTGATGGTGCTGGTCGTTGTAGGGTAGAGCAGTGAATCTGAACAGAGGCAGATTCTATCATAAAATACAAAAAAACTGCTCCCCATTTCCAAATTAAATCTTAATTAAAAACTCGTTTCAGGGAGGGATATGTGAGTAAATGAAGGCAATATGACAATATGACAGATACAGAGAGCTTCAATTTCATAAAGTTTTTGGTGACATGTCAGTGAATACGCTCCTGGTTCTTCCTCAGTATTGATTCCTCCTCTGATCCTGGATCAACATACAAGGGTTGAAGTGTGTGCGTTCTAGTCTAGTTTGGGAAAGTCACCAAGCTCAGTTGTTCAGCAATGAATATGAAGTCACACGGCAACCCATATAAGTGGCAGGCAAGTCTATCGATGTTAAAACCTATGTGTGGTTGCCAGAAAAGGATCACAACATTCCCACATGAAAAAGTATGCTTGTGAAAGGACTTGTAAGACAGCATTTGAGAGATTACTGGTGCAACGAATGTTCCCTGAAGGATAAATACTCCAGATACCAGGTCACCAAATTCCCCCTTTAAGGTTGAAAAACAAAGCAAAATAAATTCTAATTTTGGTTGCCGTTTGATTGCTTTCTTTTGTAAAGCAGCAGCATCCAACAGCCCTAAGTACATACAGTTCAGCTGTAATGTCCTCTTTCAGGTGTCTTCTTTGCTTCTTTTGTCTGTGGCAGATGGTTTCTTTGTGAAGCACGTGACTGATATTTCAAGGAAAGTGTTGCCCCTGAAAAACAGTGTGTATGTGTGTGTGTGTGTGTGTGCGTGCGTGCGTGCGACAGAAAATGAGAAAATCTTATGTGAAACCATGACGGGACCCCTGTTGCTCTAAATGTATTTTAATAAGAGGGCCCCTTATTTCCAAGGCAATTCATGGAGGCAGAGGAGGTCAGGGTCCCCACAGACCGGCTCAGAGGTGAAAATCCCAGTCGCCAACACTCTCCACCCCCATACTAACGAGGGCTTCATACGCTTCTGATAATCCCATTTGTAACGGTTTCAAAGAAGGCTGTTTGAATGCGTGTGTGTGTGTGAGTGTGTGTGTGTGTGTGTGTGAAGGAAAGGGGGCCTCATCTGCGCCTCTCTTGGTCTGGCAGACGAGGCATGCTAGTTCATATTAAGATGTTTGTTTCATGTTGAACCATGGCAATTGACCGACTTGAAGTGAGCTAAGACCAAATCAAAATGTGGATATGATAACCTGAGAAACTGTCTCAAACTCAAACTGCACTACTGGGGGTAGAAAAGAGTACATCAATGGGAGTCCATCATCATGTCAGGTATTTTCTGATCTTAAAAGTCAGTGGGGCACTTTGAGTTTTTGCTCCACTGGAGAAGTGAGGAAATGGGACGCATTTACGTGAATCCCACCAAACAGCGTTCATTACATTAAATGTGGGCCTGCTTTGTGCACTTAACCGCTTGTGTGGGGAGACTGCACAGCGATACCCATCAGTATCACCTTCATGTGAGGGTGCTAGGGTGGACATGTGTCCATCTTTAGGCTGGACTGGCCAGCATCCAGCTGGACAGGTACAGCTGTGCATCCAGCGCAGTGAAGTATCAAGATTAACGTTTATTTGACCTCTTGTTTTGAGTTGTACTTAAATGTAATGCAGCACATCGTCCATTGCTGTCTGGTCAAAATATTGGAAATACATTAACGAGGCTCCATATGGTACCTTTTTCATTTGATTAGTTGTAGTGTTCAAGCTCAAATGAAGAACACTTGAACTGAAGAATTAATCAACACTGAAGAAAGCTTTTGCTGAAAACAAATCAGTCAAACAATTACAGGTGGCCTGCATACTGTAGCTTATCGTAATACTATCATTTATCATGGACAAAACTATATAGTACACTTATTACACTTAAATCAAAGTCCCAATTTATTGAATTTATTTAATTTAAGGCCCTGGTAGAGACCTGGCATGGAAACCACATCTGCATCGAAATGAGCTGGGATAAGATGGGGATGTTGAGGAATCTGGTTGCAGACACACCCCACCCCGTGGCTGGGATTGGCCACAGTGCGGCTTATTTGCATGCGTCTCAATATAATGCCTCCTGCAGACACTGCATTTGAGAGCGACACACACAGAATCTACGTGACAGAGAGAGAGAGAGAAGGGGGGGGGTGGAATATGTCTCATCAGGCTCTGTGCAGAGAAACCTACAGCACCGGACAGCCGCGCAGGGAGGGAGCTGCTCTCTACAGCATCGATTGGCTTGAGCTTTGATTCGGGCTGGGTTGTTGTTGTTGTTATTATTATTACTTCTAATACTACTACAGCTATTATTGCAGAGTTTGAGATCAGATTCTGGTGTTAAGGATTCAGGATGGCAGGGACCGGGTGGACCGTGCTGCTGCTGTGCGCTTCGCTGAGCAGCCTCGTCACCGGAGCGCAGGGGAAGACGGTGACGTACCAGACGTTTGAGGAGGATGCACCGGGCACAGTGATCGGAAACCTGGCCAAGGACATGTCCTCCTCTGCCCCAGGAAGTTCTAGGACCAGTTTTAGGATGATGAAACAGTTCAACTCCTCTTTGATACGGCTGCGGGAGAACGACGGACAGCTAAGCGTCGGGGAGCGGATCGACAGAGAGCGGGTCTGCAGACACTCTGTGACCTGTCGCATCGCCTTCGACGTGGTTAGTTTCTCCACGGAGCAGTTCAAACTCATCCACGTCGAGGTGGAGGTCAAAGACATAAACGACAATTCCCCCGTGTTTCCGCGGAAAGAGTGGAGTCTGGAGATCTCAGAGAACACAGCGGTGGGAACGCGTATCCCGCTCGACTTTGCCGTGGACGATGACGTCGGAACCAACTACATCCAGAGCTATCAGATCTCCGTCAACAGCCACTTCTCCATCGACGTGCTGAGTCGGGCCGACGGGGTGAAATATGCTGAGCTGGTGCTCATGAAGGAGCTGGACCGGGAAACGCAGGCGTCCTACGCCCTGGAGCTGGTGGCTGTAGACGGGGGGAGCCCGTCCCGCAGCGGGGCCATGCGCATCACCGTCAAGGTGAAAGACTACAATGACAACAGCCCGGTGTTCGAGAGGGGCAGCCTCTCCGTGGACCTACCCGAGGACGCGCCGGTGGGTTCTCTGCTGCTGGACCTGAACGCTGAGGACCCAGACGAGGGTCCGAACGGGGAGGTGGTGTACGGGTTCGGCCCACAGGTGCCGGCTGAGATACGGCAGCTCTTCAGAGTGGACCGCAACACTGGACGGCTCACCCTCGAGAGCCCCATCGACTACGAAAGCAAGAACACGTACGAGTTTGACGTCCAGGCCATTGACCTGGGTCCGAACCCGAGCCCGACCACGTGTAAAATCGTGGTGCAGGTACAGGACGCCAACGACAACGCACCGGAGATCTCCATCACCCCGATGACGTCCATCACAGCGGGGATTGCTTACGTAACGGAAGCTGCGGGCAGGGAGAGCTTCGTTGCCCTGGTGAGCACCTCGGACCGGGATTCCGGGGCGAACGGGCAGGTGCACTGCACCTTATACGGACACGACCACTTCCGACTCCAGCAGGCGTACGAAGACAGCTTCATGATCGTTAGTACGAGCCCACTGGACCGGGAGAAGATCCCCGAGTACAATCTGACGGTGGTGGCGGAGGACCTGGGCTCGCCCCCCTTACGGACTGTCACCCAGTACACCATCAGACTGACGGATGAGAACGATAACGCACCTGTGTTCAGCAGGCCGGTATACGAAGTGGAAATTCTGGAGAACAATGCGCCCGGCGAGTACATCGCCACAGTGGTGGCACAAGACATGGACACAGGGTCGAACGGCGAGGTCAGTTACAAACTGCTGGACACCGACTTCATGGGCTCTCCCATTTCTACCTTCGTGTCCCTGGATCCAGCCAGCGGCGGCCTGTACGCGCTGCGCAGCTTCAACCATGAGATTGTCAAGCAGCTGGAGCTGCGGGTCACAGCCAGTGACGGCGGCGCCCCGCCGCTGTCCAGCAGTGCCACCGTCTTTGTCCGGGTCAGGGATCAAAACGACAATGCACCGGTAATCATCCAGCCACTCCTGCACAATGGCTCCGCCGAGCTGCCGCTGCCCCGGAACACGCCCCGTGGCTACGTTATCACGCGGGTGGAGGCGCGGGACGCAGACGAGGGCATCAACGCAGAACTGTCCTATGGGCTGGCCCCCGGGGACGCCTCTTTGTTCTCAGTCAACAAAGCCACCGGGGAAGTCTACCTGAACCAGGTGCTTAACCACGACGTGGACGCGATCTTGAGCTTAACGGTGACGGTGAGTGACGGCGGGTGGCCTGCACTCTCGGCCGCCGCAGCACTGCGTTTCGTGGTGGTGGAGGAGTCCCCGCACAGCATCCGGACCAAGCACCCGGTAGGCGGAGTGGGGCGCGGGACTGCAACCTCGCAGTGGGACATGTCGGTGGTGATCATCGTAGTGCTGGCTGGCAGCTGCACGCTCCTGCTGCTCGCCATCATCCTCATCGCCACCACCTGCAATCGGCGCAGGCGGGACAAGAGTGTCGAGAACGGCGACTCGTACAGGGAGAAGGGCAAGCTGGAGAGAGACCGAATCCATGTAGCGGATAACCCACTCCTGCCATTGAGCCTGAGCGGACCGGGTGCAGACTTTGACAGCAGCTTCACCTCGGTTCACCCGGTGGAAAGCAACAGGTGCTTGACCTCGGAGGACTGCACCACGGTGACGCATGAGGTGAGGATTGGGCACTACTGTGGCCTTAGGGGAGGGAGCTGTTGGCCTTTTGGGTTAAACACAATCTGCATCATCTGCAGTTTTTCCTTCAGCAGCAACCAACCTCTGTTCTCTGCTCTAGGGTTACTCCCCGTTGCCCGGATACAGCGACGGAAAAGAGGCAGTGAGGCCCATCACCATCTGGAAGGGGAACTCCTACACCACCATCTCCGCCAGGGACCCTGCATTCAGTGGCAAGGACAGTGGCAAAGGCGACAGCGACTTCAACGACAGTGACAGTGATGTCAGCGGACACACTGGCATTAAGAAAGATGGAGCAACCATCCCCCATCTGGATGCCCAGGATGGTAAGAGAAAACTACTTTTCCATTGATCCACTGCAAACTGCAGACTTTTTTTGTCCATATGGAGATTTGGGAAATCGAAATTTTCTCGAGAAAAAAAGTCAAAAATTTCTGATTTTCTGATACATTTTGTTATAGCAGATACTTTCATCCAAAGCAACTAGGAAAGCATAAATATATTCAAGCTGCATCACAATAGAGATTCAGTGTGTAGCTACTACAAGTACTACAATACATTCTTCAGACTACCACTGAATGAGGGTGCAGTGGAAATACTAGTTAAGTATAAAGTGTGACCACTTATTACGAGGAGTTAACAGTAATTGAATCATATAGGTAAGGAGAAGGAAGAACAAGAGAGGGTAAGTTAGGAGAGGCACTCACAAATGTTGGGTCCCAAAAAAGAGATTGAGAGGGATATCTATCTTGTTTGGTAGTTGCTACCGTCCTGGCATTGGCTTCGGAGGTTTTTGAAATATTTGAAATATGGACTAAACAAGATGTTTGAGAAATTGAGAGACAGTGACTGCAGAAGAATGTTGCAGACCTGGACAGAAATCAGTCCGGTATTGTTTTGGTTCTGTATCTGATTGCTTTTCCCGTTTCTCCCCCAGGTCTGTGGGCCTGCACTAGTGAATGTAAGGTCCTGGGCCACTCAGATCGCTGCTGGAGCCCCTCAGTGGCGAGGGCCAATGTCGTGCCCTCTCCTGCCCCCACCCTCTCCTCCTTCAGCAGCCTTTCCAAAACTCCCTCCTTGCCCCGAGAGCCCCATCGCAGGGACAACTACTACCAGGCTCACATCCCTAAAACAGTGGGGCTGCAGAGTGTCTGCGAAAAGGTGCTGCACAGAGAGTACGACTATGTGCTCGTCAGCTCACCCAGGCCTGTCAGGGTGCAGGAGATCAGTGACGTCACCCTTCCTGTTTACACCCCCACCCTCACACACTGTTCCAATGTTGATGTTTAGCACAGACACTGCAAGCACACATGTACATGCACACACCCCGGAGCTCAGTCTCAAAGAAATGTGTAATGTGAAAGTTTTTATGTGTGATTAACTGACAATGAGAACAGGATAACGTTTGTCCTATTATTTCCGCTGTCGAGAGTGTGCATACATTTGGTTATATCCTGATATTTGTTTTCAACATCAGCACCACATTCATGTCCATTGAGTCACTTTGAGAATTGTTCTCGCTGATGTGTGTATGGATCATATGCAAGTTTTGTACATGGAGAGATTGTATTTTTTTAATAAAAGTAATAATTAATAAAAGGTATGTAAATATAAAAAAGTATCAATCTTTAAGCACACTATTTATCTCCTGGGACCTTGGCATTAGCTGAGAACAGTGTAAAAAAAATCCTTAGAATGCAATAATAAATTGGTTAATTGTACACATGTTTTTAACCATCTTAATTTTCTGGGAGAAAATAAACGTTTTTTGCTCTGAGAATGTGAGTATCACCCATGCACGGTCCGAAAGTTGACGAGGTCGCCCGGGAGCACATGGTCTGGGGAGACGAAGGGTGGCGCTGTTGCTGCATAAAAACGCTTCTGTCCCTGGAGCAAAAAAAAAAGCGGGTTTGGCACTTCTCCTTCCGTGAAAACTATTTTGATGATGGATGATGCAAAGATGCAAATGTTTGTCAGATCGTATCTGGTATCTATCTGATCTCGTTGTTTAATGGACTCAAAGGCACCATTGACCGGTAAGAAGACCTATAGCTATGTTAACACGAGTAAGAAAAAAAATCAAAAAACTTTACATCCTTGTCATGAGAGGAGAAACTGATTCATTTGCTCGTTAATAGAATGGGCTTCCACACGTTGGTACTTTCTCCAGGGGGCCAAGGGAAGCCAGGTTTCCCTCTTTCTTCAGACTGTAGTTGTCATTTTAAGAAAAACGGTGTTTAATATTTCGGTTCGTCTGTGTCGCTGCTCCCGTCTGTCACTGAAAACTACACATGTGAAACAGCGCACCTCTGAATGAATGGGTGGTGAAATGAGATATTGCACTCAACTCATGTCTGAGCAAAGGCCATGCCGAGTTGGCATGCTTTGCATCCTGTGAGAAAAGCTTTTTAGAAATCAGATGAGGTTGGTGTCATACTGTTGTCAAACTTTGATTCGTCAAGACCATGGAAGGAAAGCCAGAGGCCCTTTTGCGTCACACCGATCAAATCGTAAATCAAATATCGTTACATGAACGCTGACGTTACCAAGTGCAGTCAGAGAGCGCTTTTTTATTTGACTTTTTCATGAAAAAAACAAACAATTGAACGCCTATACTGTGATTAAATTAAAACTGGTGGCAGACCGACACCCAAGTTAGAGCAGCATACTGAGAGGAAAAGGAAGACTTAGACATGAAATGGAGAAAAGTATGGATCGGCTTGTTTATGTGTTTGTCTGTATTTTGTCAGTCTGATAAATTGAGGCGGCTGACACTTTATGATGCGAACGAGAAACGTCTCCGAAGCGTCTCTCTTGAAACGTGACTGAACTTGTGAATGGATGTTTCTTCTAATCGCTGTTAGACTGCGCATTAAGCGGACAGCCGTGCATTTGGGAAACGGGAGATCATCAATTGTTCTGGAGGACCGTATTTGTCCGCGTGTGCGCGCGCGTGTGTGAGTGCGAGAGAGCGCTTGTGTATGCTGAAGTGACTCTCCGTCTCCCCCAAAATCCCCCCACCCCCACGTCTACACAAGCACAGGTGCTTTTTGTCTCGAGTATGTAAGGTCCGTGAGAAAACTCCTCTCTCGAGATAATCCCCCCCCCCCCCCCCCCCCCCCCCCCCCTTGCCACATATACCTCTTTTTACCACATTATCACCCCCCTGGTCAATTTTCATCACTGACAACTTCTGAGTTCGGACAGAGTGGAAGGAGAGACTGAATTAACAATACCGACTACTGCCAGCTCCGGTGTAATGCGACGTCCAAACCAATGATCCAAAGCAAAGCAAGAGCAAAACAAGCAGCATTCCGCCGGTGCCACCTCTGACCTGTCGGTGGGGGCGAGGCGGGGCGAGGCGAGTGTGGGACCTGAAAGAGAGCGAGCGAGAGGCAGGGGAGGGTAGTGGACGGACCGGGCTGCCCCCAGGTGAAAGCTCCAGTTATGGCCAGGAACTCAGAGAAAGAGCCGATCACGTCAGCTGGTCTCGAGGACCTGCACGACTTCATGCCCCCGGTGAGTCAGCACTGCCCGGTGTGGGCACATCAGGGGACCAGGAGAAATAATATCAATATAAATGACAGGGCTCTTCGTCACGGCTTATCTGTGTTGGGCCGACAGAAGAGGTGGCTGTTGAAGTGAATGCTCTGGGTCGATGTCTGCCGACCCGGTGGTGTGTAGTGGAACCAGCCTCTTTTCTCTCCGCAGGCCTACTCCGCCATGGCGGTGAAGCCCGCCACCTCTGGCCGCCTGATAAGGGCTGGGGTCGCGGTGCTGGTGGCGGGGGCACTGCTGCTGCTGCTGGGGGCTGTGGGTGCCTTCTACTTCTGGAACAACAACGAAAAACACGTAAGACTCACACTAGTCCATTGCCTTTTACTGTTGTGTATTTTTTTTTTAGGAAACGGTATGAAAATATTTATATTGTCTTCACAGGTCTGTTTTCTTTAGAGGCACTGGGTTTACAGTGTTGGGGAGTGATACAATTCATGTAAACGGAAGACAGTTGTCAGAATTAAAGGATCAACAAGAGGGGGTTGATCCGTTTACCATGTTTGTTAACTTCTGCCTTCGGTAAAAATGTACTATGGTTGCCACAGTATTTAAGTGAAATACAGCAAATAGACTAATTGACAAACTGGACATAAGTGTCATACTGTTGGAAATAGTAAGACACTTTTGGATTAATTCAAATTCAAATGGGATTAATTAGTATTTAAGTATTTACGATACAGTATTTTCATGGTGAACTCTGAACATGGTGATTCTGTAATTTTGTAATTTATACACATTTTTAAAACAACAGAGGCGTTAATTTACCAGTGGTGACGTTTTACAACTTGTTTTAATGAAAGCGTCCCAGTGTGATAATGAAGTTATTTTTTCCTGGATGAACTCTTTTTTTTGCAGTCTGGGTAAACAGTTAAATGTAAGTTAAACACTCCAAAATTCATGGTGCAGCCTACTTGTTGAATAGAGCCGTTGTGTCTGCGCAGGCTGGAGGACCCTGACACCCTGGAGGGGGTGGTTAGGGCCTCTTTGGTCCAGCTGATGCTCCAGGGGCAGGAGGTAAAAGAGCTGAAGAACAGACTGCAATATTTTCTTTTCCATTACAAACTTAAAAGATGGTATGGAAAGCTAATGAAAAGGCTTAAGAATCAGCATCCATAGCTGTACTGCGTTTAGTATAGCTGTGGTGTTCTCCTGACCAAAACCAAACCAATGTGTAAAAACGAAATCCAGAAAAGAGAGGCTGTGTGTGAAGAAAGTCATTGGGTTTGACTGGAGAAGGAGCCTGAAGAGGCATTCTGACAGAGAACGTGGTGGGGGCTGGGGTAACCCTCCAGACTCTCATACCTTACATGCCAGACTGAAACCTTGTGTGTGTTGTAGATCTACAATGTCCACTACAGCATGAGCATCAATGGTAAAGTGGAGGAGGGCACAATGGAGATTGACCCCAGTAACAACATGGAGCGATTCAGCACAGGCAGCGGGGCAGACGAGGCCATGGAGGTCCATGACTTTGAAATTGTGAGTTGTTTCCAACAAACTCAGGAAAGTATCATGGACTGGCATGCAAGCAGATTCATCAGTACTCTGATTAACATTTTCCAAACAATTTGGTGTATTCAAGTTCATTGCCTGATTATTGCCACATAGAAATTAAGAAGTAGGCACATCTAGGCTTATTTCGCTTTTGGCCAATCAGTGCCATGATGTGTTACTTATCCAATTTTCATTATAGTTGGACTGTTGGTTTTTGACCTTTAATTACAAAATTCCCAATCAGGCCAGTTAAAGTAGTGAAGAAGCCGCGTTGGCCTTTGAAACTACAACAATTTTAACCTTCAAATTTCATTTCACTAAGTCTCATTTCTTAATCTACCAGTGTGTGCTGCAGCAACACTAGTCTTGACAAAATCACAGTATTGTGTCGCACTGTCGCTCCCATACATTGGGTCGCAACGACAGGTCGTCGTGTCGTAGCATGCTCAGCACAGGTAATGCAGTGTTCCAACAGTGTGACCCAGTGTATCCTCAATCCGTGACACAGTGCAACGCAACACTGCGATTCCGTTGGGACTGGTGTGGTCGCACCTTGAGTCTCTCGCCTTCTGTCTGCCACAGGGCATCACCGGGATACGCTTCTCAGGAGGGGAGAAGTGCTACATCAAGACCCAGGTGAAGGCACATCTGCCTAACGTGGAGGCACTCAACAAGGACTCGTTGACGTTCGACCTGGTGCGGCCCCTGTTTGTCTCAAACTTGAAAAGTTTCGTTTTTTTACAGTTAACAGTCCACTGAAGGAAGTCGACACAAAGAAGAAACACAAGATTTTGTGAGCCCCAAAACCTTGCGTTTCTGATGTATTTCACTGAAATTTCCAGATTTGGGGTTCTTCATATTATGATCCTTTATTTTTCTCTGGTCTTGGTTTACCTCTGCTGCCGACTTACTTCCCTATACTTTTAACTAGTGACTGTAGTTAAAAGCATTCCTCAGTTTCCATAAAGGCCCAGAACATCTTTGTTGATACCGATATTAATGTCTGAGGAACCTGAGTCACACAGTGATGGCACTCTGGAGCCATCACTATGCTTCCACTTACACAGCCCTGATCCAATCCATAGAAACACAAAATGGTTTTGTTTAACCACCTCAGTGTGATCTCATATAATGAAACACGTCTAGGAGAAACAGGATTTATCCATTGTAGTGAGTGACTAAATGACTGTAAGCACAATCTCTATTCCTATCAACCTTTTTACTCTCATGCCAATTGGCAAATGTGGTCATGCAACAAATAAAACATAGTAACAAACCTGGAAGCATTGTTCGCATGAAGTGTGCCGTACTACTGTGCACTGTGCATTCTGTTTAAAATTACAGCTCCATCAGAGGGACATCTTTTAATTACCAACATTTCCATGTGGATCGTGTATTGACCTTATTTATAATTCACCTATTTTAACTTCCTCCTGTTGTAATTCACCAAGATCCAGTAGACATGTCTCAGGTCTGTCACCTCTGCCCCTCCCCACCACCTCTCCCACCCCCACCTGACCCCAACGCACACCACACATACACAAGGAGGACGAGGTGATGCCGGCCAAATTTGAGGATGATCTGATCTGGGTGGCAGCTGACACTCCGCTCTCAGACTCTGCTTTCCTCAGTAGCAAGATAAAGAACCTGTGTGGCGAGCTGCCAATCTTCTGGCTCCGTCCCACCTACTCTACTAGTAAGCAGCGTCTTTCTTCGCAATGTGCAGTTTTACTCCACTTCATAAAAAGCAGTGCAATCATAAGCTGGGCAACACTAGTGCCCTCCTAAATTTTGCCCGCTGTGATGTCCTATGACTTGGTTGTGCGCAGGTGGTCAGAGGAAGCGGAGGGCCATCACCCGCCAGCGCCGCCAGGAAGAAGAGGATGTGGAAGCGGAGTTCAACCCAGAAAACCCCTACCAGGTGAGTCACCCGACAAAGCCAAGTTTTTGTTTCATTATATTCCCATTACACTGCAGTGCCTGGGACTGTCCACTCTGGTCCAAGAATGGTTTTACACAGCTCCCAGGGCAGCAATAACGGATACCAGGATCATAGCACAGAGACTGTCACTGTATTGCATGCATGTGTGTTTTCTGTGCAGATTTTTCTGTGCAAGATTTTCTGCTTCTTTCTTTCAGCAGAGATACTGAGAGTCCCCCTGCTCCGCTTTGCACACAGTCCCATAGATATGTAACCCAATGCTCCCCCCTACTTATCCCTAATTCCCCTCCCTTCTTAGTGCCATACACATCCACTTTCGTACTCCTCTTACACTCTCTTGAGAACTGCAGCACTACAGCCAGTGCTGCGCTGAAGAAATATTTGAAGACACCGACATCTGCCATGCACTTCCCTCCACTAGCTCTGCAAGTCTAATCGGTTCGAAAGAAGCACTGTGCTGCAGCAGAGCTCTGATTGCTTTCCTGTCCTGTCCTCCATCAGAGAGGCCTGGAGGGAGAGCAGACTGACATGAACATTGACCCCATGCTGGACCACCAAGGTGTGTGTTGTGCAGAGTGCCGCCGCGGTTACACGCACTGCCAGAGGATCTGCGAGCCACTAGGGGGGTTCCACCCCTGGCCTTACCACTACCGAGGCTGCAGGGTGGCCTGCAGGGTCATCATGCCCTGCAATTGGTGGGTAGCTCGCATCCTGGGCCTTGTGTAGAGCTACCAAGACACCCGAGGATGGTAAAAGTAAGAGGGACTGGGAAAGGTAAAAATGGTGCCCTCGTCATTGACTTATACTTACTTGTTAGACAGACTTGGCAGATTTGTAGAAAATAAACATCAGCCATATTTTAGGACAGACATTATATCATATGTAAAGCTATACATTGCAAGGTTATACACAAAGTTGCAGTTTGTCTTCTGAAAAAAAAACATACCAATGTTTTTGACCAATGCGACAACATTCTGTCAGAAGGAGAGAGTTATGACATGCAACAAGTTGACATCTGCCTTGAGTTTGAATATGTCTAATGTACCATTTATCTCTAGAGGTATCAGGCTTGTATTTATGTAGAGCTGGTAACCATTCCTTTGCTTTCATCCTTGCTTTTTGACGAGAATAAATGTATGGGGCACAACGGGTTTCAACTGCCAGCTGACTTTCCATCACCCTAATGAGAGTATTTTGACTCCGGTGTTTTGTAATCTTTTCCCCTTTTTCTGCCCTCATAAGGACCTCTCAGTGAAACATTGTACTGTACAGTTCTAACACTTTCCTCTGAACAAACTTACACGAAGCTGTCTCAAAGTGCAATATCTGAATAAACTCTTTTTTTTAGTAAACTTAAGCCACCTTGCTCTTTTATGGACTGCCTGTATGAGTTGATGTTCTCTTTCTGACACATTTTACCTTTAAACAAATCAGGCTGATTCGGGAACTACCCTCACCCTGTGGAACCCACTGAAGACACTTTTCAGTACCAACTTGTATAACATATGCGATAAGATGCACCTCACATCACAACTTTGTTGTGACAATCAAATACTTAACTGAGTGTGTCAGGCTTGATGATGCAGCTTGGGGGCCAATCCATACTGTTGAGATGCGATTGTGATGTCACAGCATCCTCAAAGCAATGCCTCGTTACTTAGAACTGCTGCATATACGGAGCTGGGGAACACAGGGTTCTCCTATATCTCCAACTGGAAATCACCAGTTCGCCTCAGGACCCGTTATCGACACATTCTGGCTTGATATCAATCCAAGCTCGACATGTGAAGCACATCCTTGAGCTCAAAGCTGCATCCCCAAAACTTACATTCGCCTCAAGAACGCCACAATTCATCCCCCTCACCACACTATCTCCCAAATTTCCCAAATTGGAACCTCCCTAAGTGATCAAAATAGCTTCCATCTAATTACAGAGCAATGCTTCCTGCCATGGTGGAGTGTTGTTTTTTTCATTTAACAACCAACTTCTGACAGTCCTAAAAACGTCCAAAACAGTTGATGGAGACAAAAATCATAAACTCTGAGAAAGTTTTTGAGCCAAACAACTCTTTTATTTACACAGAAGCTTGAGTCACTATGCAGGAGCAACTGGTGCAAAGCCACTGGCTGATAAGTCATACAAATTCCAGACCAAGTCAAAACAGGTATTGCTAGATTATCAACTGAGTGTACATCAAATGAAAACTGCATAAGAACGAGAAATGCAACCACAGTTACCTTGACATCTCAATCAGTTTCTCATTTGTGAACTTAACGTTTTTATACAGCACTGATGATAAGTCATAAAAAGGCTGTCAAACAGAAAGGCTGGAAGTGTTCTTAGAAAACCAGGAAAGGAAGAAGAAAGGGGAAAAAAAAGACCAGATATGAGAGTTAAAAATCACTCGAGCACCCCAGGTCCATCAGTGAAGTGAATCCCTTTTCAGTCCATTGGCCTGAGGAAAAAAAAAAAAGAAAAAAAAATTAATTTGGACAGCAGATAATTCGAATGAATCAAATTCAGTGGATAAGGAGAGGTGAGGATTAAGACGAACAGTGGGGGAGGTGCTCAGTACTTCTTGAACTCTGCATCGCTGGGTGGACTCATCTCCACTTTCCTCTTGCCCACATCTTTCCAGTTGGTGCTCAGGACCGTGCCACCTGACTCCATCTGCATAGGGTGGGGGTGGGGGGGGTTGGGGTGGGGTAGTGAAATCTTAGTGCTGATGCCATGCAACATGGCGATGGTCCACTGGACCAGGGACCCAAAAATAACGTCATTATCTTTCAGTCAGTGGCTGCTGTTTTGGTCATTCACAGTTTGATATTCAGACTCATAGAGCAGCAGTCACATACAGAGCCGGCTGCACACAGCTCTAGAGAGTAAAGGCCCGCACAGGCCTCCGAAGCGCTGCCGCACGGCCCGTTTTATGCCGCTCAAAGGTTGAGACCTCGTGGCTCTGGTCGCGTCGGTCACACACGCGCCCTGTCGAACTCGCCACACCAGCAGGTGGAGTCCGGGAGGTTAAAACCCCGTCAACAACCACGAAGAGCTCGTTTCTCCCATGAAGAAGAAGCGTTGTAATGGACACTTCAGATGAAAGACTTGTTGAGGAAGTTGGCTGCACCTCTACGATCCAGCCCTGACAGAGTACAAAGAGGATTTCCGCTGTGCAAACCCATGGCGTGAGACAGCACAGACGCTAGGGCGGGAGGAGCATTGGTGTCACACACACACACACACACACACACACACACACACACACACACACACACACACACACACACACACACACACACACACACACACACACACACACACACACACACACACACACACACACACACACACACACACAGAAATACAGTCACGGAAGCTTGTGCGGAGAGAAGGGTGACAAAAGGAGCTGCTGGGAAATGTCAGCCATGTGGAAGTTTTACACTGTATCTAAGAACAGGTTGTATAAGGAAATCCTTAAATTGATGTGAATACCTTAAGACTTTTTAAAGACCTTCAGACAACATTAAGACCATATTACCAGTTGTAATCAGCGACACACTTTTAACTTCATGAACAGCAAATACATTGCAGTTGATGCAAGTGATGACATGTTTAGCCGTATCGTATCATATGATGCGTTATCACTCAACTGCTGGTTATCGAGGTGGTGTCCAACAAATGGCATGGACTTTGCAACCATTGCAGACTTTCAGGGGTAGATCTGGTCTCATCCCGCATTTGAAGGCACAACCCAACTCTCTCGCAACCTGGCCAAGTGCACTGGTCCTCCCCCACCCTGACTCAGAGTTGAGACCAGGAGGCAGAGTTGTAGTTCAACGCACTTCTCTGCGCTCCCCTCTATTCAGTTACCCACACAAAACCCCATAGAGACTAGGTCTGTCCCCCGACTGTCCACATTTAACAGCAGAGGAGCAATTCTTGATAACCTTATGAAAAGTAGCGGTGCTCCTATCATACCACAGGACAGGAGAATTAAATGTGGATTACTTCATGTCAGCTCCCTTTCTTCCAAAGCCATTCTTATAATGCCAGCACCAGATAATAAACCCCTATAATTGAAGAAAATAAGGATAACCCCAGGTTCTTTCTCGGCACTGTAGCCAGGCTCACTCAATCATAACTCCACTTAGCAGTGTATCCCCATACATCTCAGTAGCTGTGACTTCACTAGTTTCTTCAATAACAAAATTATAGCGATCAGACAAGCAATCAACCACTTGGCATTAACTGCAACTAATCTACCCCTACTGCAACTATGCAGCATGCAGCTCTTAAACCAATCAATATCTACATTTGTTCCCATTGACCTACATCAGCTGACCACTATTGTCTCCTCCTCTAAATCATTAAATTGCCTCCTAGATCCTATTCCCACTTATTAAGGAAGTGTTCCTTTTAATCAACACCTCCCTACAACCTGATCTTGTCGTTATCCATAGGTTACGTTCCTCTTAATTTTTAAGTTGATGAAGTCAATGCCAACCAGCTATGTGACTACCTGAACACCAACAGTTTATTTCAGATCTTCCAGTCTGGTTTAAGAATGAATCATAGCACTGAGACTGCACTGGTTAAAGCTACGAATGACCTCTTAATGGCATCTAACCAAGGTCCTGTTTCAGTGATTGGCTTGTTAGATCTTAGTGCTGCTTTTAATACTGTTGACCACCGATATCAGTTTGTTTGTGTCAATAATAATCAATCTCTCTGCACTTCAGTCAGTCATGGGGTTCCACAAGGATCTGTGCTTGGTCCAATTCTGTCCGCTCTACATATGCTCCCTCTAGGTGATATCATCACGAATCATTAAACATATTTCCACTGTTACGCTGACAACACTCAATTATATTTATCAATCAAGCTGAGTGAACACAATCCTCTTCAGCAGCTACAATCCTGTCTTGATGACATTATGGCCTGGATGACCCATAATTTCCTTTTCCTGAACTTAAAAAAAAACACCTACCTTACACCTACAGGATTCTATATCTGACATCATAGCACTACAAAATAGTTTTGCTACTGCCTCTGGCACTGTCGTAAAGGACCTAGGTGTTAGCTTTGACCAAGACCTGTCTTTTAGTTCCCACTTAAAATACATCTCTGCCTAGTTTTACCTCTGCAACATTGCTAAAATTAAGCATATACTCCCACTTTGCGCAGCAGAACATCTAGCCCATGTCTTTGGTACTTATTCAGAACACAGCAGCTCGTGTTCCCAGTTCTGGACTCTTTGCATTGGTTGCTTCCTTACCATTCAGGATTCAGTTCAAAATCCTTCTCCTTGTCTATAAAGCTCTTCATGGTCTGGCACCCTCTTATATCTCAGACCTGATAAAACCCTACTGCCCCACTAGAACACTCTAGTTCTATTTCACCCCTGCTGACTGCCAGAGGCAGTACTTTAAGCACTGAATATTCCCCTTCCTGCATGCACAGTGCGAGTATGTATACGAACAATGTCACTCGTGCCCATGGAAGGTGCACCCCCAGTCCTTCCCTGAACAGGTATGTATTGCTAGTGGCTTCTGCTGCGGATTAACCTTTTTCGAGGACACTGCTGTTTAATTGTTGTATTGCCTCTGTTGGTGCAGGTCGCATGCACGCCGCCTTATCTCCAGCATACGATTGTAATTTATTTTGTTTATCTGCAGCAAATTACTGCAGATATTTTACCAGCCTGTGGTTGCCAGTGTTCCCTTTTACACTGTTGTATGCTGGGGGGGCTGCATGTCCAAGGAGGACCCTTCCAGACTAGATAAACTGGTCAGGCGGGCCGGCTCTGTGGTTGGCATGAAACTGAACTCTCTGGTGATGGTGGCAGAGATGAGGACACTGGACAAACTTCTGGACATTATAGGCACACAGTCATCTACAACCAGAGGAGCCTGTTCAGTCAGAGACTGCGTCTTCCAAAATCCAGAACCAACAGACTTAAGAACTCCTTTGTCCATAATGCCATCATGATCTACAACTCCTTACTTGGGGGGAGGAGGAAATAGAGAGGGGAAGGAGTGGTAGCTAATGTTCGGAATGTGAACTGTGTGAAATGTGCAATAATAACTACAGTGCAGTTAATTTAAATGTAGATATTAATGTTCATTAGAATTATCAAACAGTAATATTATTAAGATAGTTTACTTATCTTTTTTTATCTACTGTTTATTATTATCATTTATTTATCATTATACTGTTTATCATAAACTTTATTGTATATTGATTCTGTATATACTTACATTTTATATATTCTGTTCACAGTTGTTTATTTTATCTGTTTAGCATTAATTTTCTATTGTATATATTAAATATATAATATTTCTAAGATTCTATTGCTGACCAATGTAGGCTGTTGGAAATCTAAATTGTATAGGATAGATAGATAGATAGATAGATAGATAGATAGATAGATATAGAGACACTGCACATATAAACAATGTCAGGAAGGTAATGTTCTGAAATGGTCAGAGGTGAGCTGTTACATCTTATTATGTTGATTCAACTCAAAAGTATGACCAACAATAACAACTATGAATGCAGTATTATATGTTGCTTCTAGTTTTGTGAGTGTTTAACTAGAGACTGGCTCTTTAGCTGATGTCACAATTCTGTCACAAAATTCTACAGGTTCATGCAGAATCAAGTCAACAAACTCCATGTAGTTTAGTGAAAAGAAAAACCAAAACCAAAAACAATAACCTCTGACCTGTTTTAAGCATTGTGAGGAGCGTCTTTCCGATCGCTGTATGTATAAAACTTTTAAGATAGGCCATTCGATAATTCAAGGGTTAGAATATTTCAAATGTAGTTTTGAAATATGTACTTTTACACATGTGCTTGTGGATATCTCAGATTCCAGTGGCTTGAATTTGCTTGAAAATTCTACTTCCAATTGCAGTTATAATGTACATTTACTAATTCTACTCTTCAAAACTTTACAGCATATTTGAAGGACTGTTTTGAAGTTTTGAAGATGGTTAATGGTTAAAAATGTGAAGAAAACTGATGTGATTCCATCTTTGTCAGTCTATTCCAAAAAATTGAAAACGGCCACCAATATAAATTCATTAATTTTTGCAAAATGAATTGTTGATATTGTGGCATTCATATATATCAGTCATGAATTATCAAGGCACTTTATAAACTGTAATAATCTTTTTCTACAATTGCCCACAATTTAAAAATTTTGATGACGAATTGCCAAACTTTGTCATGCGATAGTGGCCAAGCTGTTTGAGAAAATCAAATTCCGTACATAAAATTTTTAAACTTGGTCTAAAGATGATCTGTGCCAGATTTGAAGCCAGTTGGGTTAAACCCTCGGGAGATGTTTTTGAAATTTGAAAATTCAAATCAAAATGGCCGCCTTCCTGTCTGGTTATACTGATCATGTCAAGAGACTTTTTTTGTGTAGCTCTTTATGAGCAGGGGTGTGCATCCCATAGCGGAACATCGAGCAAAATATTATGAAAGAGATCTTTATGCTCAATTTCGATTTTTTGAAAACAGATTTCATTCTCATTTCATTCTTTTCAAATGCAACCTTTATGTGACTCCTATGTGAACAGTTCATGACCCAGAATAGACCCATATGTGCAGAAGAACAAGAACAATGGCATCAACGTGCCATTCAAACATTGGATATGTAATCAATTCCAATCCAACCAGTCAAATTTTAAAGTTCACACGGTCATGAAAAAATCCAACATAAGTGTCATGTGGGCATAAAGATCGGATTTGAGTTGCACTCCACTGCTGTGTGAACGTAGCCATAATAACATGATGATGCTCTACCACCAACAATAAACTTATTGATGGTGTACAGCACTCTGAAGTGAGTCTATGTGGAGTCATGCCTATAAATCAGAAAATAAATGAACCAATTGTATGCAGAACAAAGGTTTCAACCAATGGCCAACAGGGAGAGGCTATGGGTGCTTTCAAACCAGGACAGTCCAAGACTAGATTCCTATTAGCGCGGTACTGAAAAATTTCACACCTTGGCCACGGCCACTGTGGCCTCTCTGGACAATGCCACACATACAACGGCCATTCATTCCATCCATTTGGTGTGCTAGCCCAAAACAAACACAAGACACTTGTGAACAAACTAATGTCAGTTGCTGATGTGATAGTGTTCTCTCTGATAACAAACAGTTCCACGGCTCAAATGTAAACAAACCCGAGACTACCCTACTTCTTCGTGATCACCCACTCATTTTATCCCACATTCAAGCACAATTGCTGCGTTCATGTACGTCCAAAAAATGTATCTTTGTGGTTAAGCGACTTGTTTATGACCAACTGCCTCATAAAGGTCGTGCCTCAGAAAACCCTGAGATATTGTGACATGCCTTGCAATACCACAATAAATGTTGTACCATGGACTTAATCCAGGCAGTCACACTGTAACATTTTATCACTATATCCCTTACAGCTACTACGAATGAAGTATCTATACATCTGGGGTTCTAAGGGATGATATACAACGCTGCAAAACTCTTTGTTTTTGTTCATTTATTTCTAAAATACCCACACTATGGATTTCAGAAATTCTTAGAAATGCTAACTGCTGGTACATGTCCCACTCGCCATACAGTTTAACACAACACAACGGGACGAAAAGAGACCGATGTGACTCGGGTTCATGAATGAATGAACAAAGTAATACTCACAAAAGACTTGTTCATTGCTCGCTTGACCTCATCCGAGCCGTCTGAGTAGATTTGCTGGAAGAGCTTGTTTAGCGCAGCGTCTCCCTCAAGCTTTTCATTTTTCTCTTCTTCGTTGAGGTCCACCACCATCTTGTCCCATTTATGGGTGTGGTGGGAGGAGGATGGGCACTGATCTGATAGGGACAACAAGGATATTAAAAAGTCAGAGATTTAAGACAGCTTTTTGAAACACAACTCATCAGTGAGATTTTATCGAAAGTGGCTCAATGTCCCAACTAGAAGTCCAGGTGCAGATTTACTACATAAACATAGTGCCAGGTGCACATTAGACATATTGAGGTCATGTTGGCATGGCATAAGCTCTGTGATCCCACAAAATCAGACTTCAAAGAACACATTTAAATGAACAGGTGTCGAAATTATTTGAATTATTATTAGTGCACTAAACATCAACTTCCCCTTTCACGCAAAGGTGCAAACGTATAAGTAATTAATCCTGTCAATAACAGGACTGTGTGGGCTAAAAGTCAGAGTCATATTTTGTTGTAATACTTTTCATTTAGCGTGCCTACTTTCACCATAAGAGTTATTAGTCAGTTAGGCTTGACTGTCCATTCTCATTTAAGTTGAGAACAGAGAAGTAAAGGCACTTCTATAAGTCTTCGAAGGGAGGGAGTGAAAAAAAGTTGGTCAGGGAAAAAGTTGGTCAAGAGACAGGGATGAGAGCAGACACAAAAGAAGGGTGTGAGGGTGGTGTACGCATGTAAAGGCTGTGTGTGTGTGTGAGTGTACACTGACTTGGGCTGAAGTGTTTGATATTTGACTCCTGTCCCTCTCCCTCCAGCGTCTCCCATCGCAGGGCATCTGCCTTCTTCATCTTGAACTCAACCTGACAGAACAGAAGCGCGATAAGGAGGATGGGGAGACGGGAGAGAACAGATGGTATTCTTTTGACAAGAAAACAGCAAACGGTGCAGACACCAGGACGAACACCAGGGAGATTGAGGCCACGTTCACATGGCTGCAATACAGCTACAGAACCTCCACATGTGGAACTATATTGTCCCGTTTGCGCGGACAGTCCAGGCGCAAGAATGTTCAGTGTTAAGATCAGTGTCCTCGGAGCATGCGCAGACCAGCTGTCCCACATCTTCTGCAGGATCTCCAATCTCTCCCTGTCCCAAGCAATCATCCCCACCTGCCTGAAATCTACTACGATCGTCCCGGTTCCCAAAAAGTCACCTATATCTGGCCGGAACGACTGCCGCCCTGTTGCCCTCACCCCAGTAACCATGAAGTGCTTCGAGGGGCTGGCTCTCCGGCACAGCAAGGACAGTCTCCCCCCCACACTCGACCCCCACCAGTTCGCATACCGGGCGAACAGATCCACAGAGGATGCCATCGCCATAGCTCTGAACGCCCTGCTGAGCCACCTGGAACAGCAGCAGAGTTATGCCAGGATGCTCTTTGTGGATTACAGTTCAGCCTTCAACACCATCATACCGGATATCCTGATTATAAAACTGGACACACTGGGCCTCCCCACTCTCACATGCTCCTGGATCAAGGACTTTCTAAGCAGCAGACCCCAGACTGTGAGACTCGGCCCCCGCCATACCTCCATCCGCACACTGAGCACCGGTTCACCACAGGGCTGCGTGCTGAGCCCCCCCCTGTGCTGTCTCTACGCCCATGACTGCAGTCTGACCCACAGGAGCGACATCGTCGTTACGTTCGCTGATGACGCCACCGTGATCGGACTCCACCCGGTGCCTCAGCAGAGCCAACAACATCCTAAAGGACAGTTCCCGTCCCGGCTCTCAGCTGTTTGAGCTGCTCCCCTCAGGAAGACGCTTCAGGCGCATCAATGCAAAAACAAACAGACTGAGAAACAGTTTCTTTCCAAGAGCCATTAGCACTATGAACGCTCATATGTAGCGCCAATGTTAATTCCTATGTGCAATATCATCAGTGTGCAATATTCTGCTGCTAAAACACAATATCTGTATGTGCAATTTTCTTAATTCCAACAGTAGTCTGGTTGTATATATACAAATTGTTTCTTTTCTTCATTTCATACTTTTCTGCACTTATTTATTACTTATTTTATTTTATTTTTTGTTATTCTATACTTATTTAAAACTTATTTTGTTAACATTTTTGTTTATTCTCTTACACTTATACTTGACTGCACAGGAAGTTGCTACACAATGTCATTGTACACGTGTACAATGACAATAAAGAGCGATCCATCTATCCATCTATCTATCCATCTATCCATCCATCCATCCATCCATCCATCTATCCATCCATCTATTCCATCTATCCATCTATCTATCCATCTATCTCAAACAGAGCCACTGAATGCAACCCAGATCGCTGTGGTACATATGGCAGGCCTGTATGAGGCACTGTCACCATCACTAGGACGAATGGGTGTTATGTGTTCTCTTGAAAGCCAGCGATGTTCGTGGTTGTTGTAGGCTACATTTAAGTGGCCGAGACATGACAATGGTTTGTAGGAGGAAGGTGGGCAGGAACAAGACCCACAGCGCTCAGGCCCACAGTAGCATGTGCAGTCACTCGGATTAAATCTCAAGACCAAAGCAGTTGGACACGTCTTCATTTTGTGCCATGGGGCAGCATTCACTGTGGCGTTCCGGGTGTTCGCCAAGCGGGACTCCCCGTGCTTCCTCTAACCACTGTGCTGTAATCTCCCTGCCGTGGGCTTCCATTTGTATTTCAGCATGTAACAGGGATGCAACATGGAAACATAAACCATGCTTTACAGCTACGCTGCAGATGTAACCGAGAAGCACAAACCAAGCTGTCCTGTTCGCATAAACCAAGCTCAAAGAAGGAAAGACAGAAGTAATTGCAAGAAAATAGACCATATCACCCCAGTCCTTAATTCCCTGCACTGGCTTCCTGTGTGTCAAAGGATCCAGTTTAAAATCCTGTTACTGGTCCACAAGTCACTGAATGGTCTTGGGCCTAAATATATGTCAGAGCTACTGGTTGGGTATGAAGCATCCAGACCCCTCAGGTCATCAGGGACAGGTCTACTTAGTGTTCCCAGTCAGGATCAAGCAGGGTGAAGCTGCATATAGCTTCTATGGTCCTCACCTGTGGAACAAACTCCATGGGCGCCTGAGGTGCGCACAAACCGTCAGCTCATTTCAATCAGGGCTGAAAACACTACCGTTTACTGTGGCTTTCCTATAGTGTCTATAGCGATCCGCTGTTTCTGTGCTCCTCTGTCTTAACGTTTCTATTGTTTCCCTGTAAAGCACTGTGAAATGCCTTGTGCAAGAAAGGTGCTATACAAACAAACTCGCCTTGCCTTTAGTCTGCAAGCGTGTGTGACTGTGAGAGAGAGAGTGTGAGAGAGAGAGAGAGAGAGAGAGAGAGAGAGAGAGAGAGAGAGAAAGAGAGAGAGAGAGAGAAGAGAGAAAGAGAGAGAGAGAGAGAGAGAGAGAGAGAAGAGAGAGAGAGAGAGAGAGAGAGAGAGAGAGAGAGAGAGAGAGAGAGAGAGAGAGAGAGAGAGAGAGAGAGAGAGAGAGAGAGAGAGAGAGAGAGATACAGGGGCACAGCTCTCTCAAACTTCACAGACAGACACACTGCATGAATGAAATGCTTGTGCGCCAGAGGGTCAGAGCGAGAGACGCACTGTTTGGATGGAGCGTTTGGCGATCCTTAGCAGGGACGGGGAGCCGGCTGGGGGCGCACGCATTGTGGACCCGTTTTAGTCCACCCTGAACCAGGCCACAAAGGAGCAGTAGTTGTTTGCATCAACCGACGTGTGTGCCGCTTCATGTCCGCTCCTTGTTGCCATGTAGAAAGAGGCTGAGGCTACGGATTCATGTTTTTGAAACAATGCTCTTCTTTGTCTAGTCTGGGGGTAGGACAGGTCTGTACGCAGACTTGTGCTGCCCCCCCCGTCGTGGTGTGGAGCATTCCAGGGCTCGGCAGGGCCGCCATAGAAATATGCAGGGGGCTCTTGGTGCGCTACACAGCATGCACGGCGCTTCGCGCGGACGTATACACCATGCTTTAAGCATCAGTGGGGGGTGGAAACGGAGAAATAAGACAAACGCGGAAAATGTCGGTACATCTGTGTGGCATCTGAAACGAGTTCCTCAGCTCTAGTGTGGAAGGCTGAGAGGATAAAAGAAAGAAGCCGAGTCCCAGATAAGCTTGGTTGAAGATAATGCCACGGATTATGCCTTCTCAGTGTCACTGTTTTTTTCTGCTGATGTTAAGGCCCATATACACACTCCACGGGAACAGAGAAATTTCTTATTTCTCTCGAAGGATCAAAATCAAGAATAAGGTTTTTCTGGCTAGTATGTTTTATACTTCACAGGAAACTGAGGAGCAGTACTCCTGGGAAATTCACATTCAAATCTGAACCACACAATAGTTTTTGGACAACACGAGACAAATGTTCTGCCCAGAAGGTGTGTGGCAAACAAGCTGCAAAAAACCAAACCAAACCAAACCAAACTCAGGCATTTGCAAAAAAGAGTAACACTTTTTTCTTGTCCTGTGGAGTCCTGGGATAGAGAGTCCCTGGACCAGCAGTAATTTTAGCTTTCAAACCAATTACTGCAATTAGGAGGATAACTGACATTAAGCAGCCTGATGCCGTCAAATTCTCTTGGATGTGCATAAAAGGGACGCACATCCAACAGAAAATGACCATTTTGTGGGAGTGGAGCAGAGCAGAGTAGAATGAGGAGAACAACGAACTTCCAATCACTTCCAGTCTGGCGTTTCACATGAATCAATTACATTTTCTTGTATGTATTTTATTGTATTGCACAGTGAGAAACATGGCTTGGGTTTGTTTTCCTGAGCGGCGCCAGCAGCAGCATCCAGATACATATTACACATATTTCTATTGATGAAAAACATTGCGGTCAGTCAAAGAGATGAAAAGGTATCCAACTTCAACTTTTATTTACTTGAAGTGGCAACTCAAAATAAATGTCATCTCGAGGCGCTTTGCACTGGCCAGCAAATAACACGTGAAAAGTAGTGACATTCTGCCAGGTGTAGCCAGCACCTACGTGTAGCACATGCTCTGCATGGGGTGCATACGTTACAGCCACATAGTGGTGTCTGTGTGTGCAACAGTACAAAACATCACTCACCGCAACCACGTTTTTCTGTGACAGTAGTATACACCGTCACAAAAAGAATAACTTATATTACAGGGACACTGTGTGGGAATTATCCCCGTCTCACATCAAATCATGTATCCACGCATTCAAATAAACAGTGAACTTGACGGTGCCTCCTCGTTTCAAACTTTCATTACACCTACGGTAGGCACGTTCATCGCAAAGCCCTTCTCACTGATTGCAGGGAAAATGCCTTGGTGCCATTTGTCCCTTGCGTTAGTTTCCAGATTTTGGGAGACAAAAACAATCAAAAGCTCTTACTCATCGTTGCTTTAAATCTTTTTTTTTTTTTAAATTTTCCTTAAATGACATGTACTGTGAAAGCATGTACGGCTGACTTTGTGTAGACTACTTGATTCATTATTTTATACCATGCCTCGTCTTGCTTTTTTTCCTTGCTTTTCTGACAGATTTTTCCTTGCTTTTCTGACAGATTTACTGCGACCTGGCCATCAAGCTCTGAAGACCTCTGACTGAGAGACTGCAGACTTTTGTGTAGATCAAAATGCAGATTTTCCTGACCTGCTATTCACAATGCTTTAAAATGTCTTTCAAGCAAACGCGGCCTTTGCTGCAGTACTTGCTAATGTGCTTTTTTTTTTGCGATTTTTCAAGTTGTTGCATGCTTCCATAATCTGGGTAGATTCTAATCCCACGGACGAACAGTGTTTTCTCAAATAAATCGGTGAGAGATTTTAACCCGTCAGAAAGTAATCAAAAGAGCAGGAACAAAGTGTGCGTCGATGGTGAAGATCAAAAGTTGTACATGTCGGGATCGTCAGTCTGAGTTTGTTTGAGGCGCTGGTGGTTGTTTTACCATGTTTCCGTGGTTTGAAAAAGCAGGGCTCAGCTTCTCTGAATACTCCTGGTTTATGCAACATTCACCTGCCGTCACATCTGTGTCTTCTGGCTTTTAAGGGAAATGGCGGGCCGGGCACAGTGTGCGTGCTTCTCAGTGACACTCCGTATACGTGACAAGCATGGCAATTTCCCCTAAAGGAATGTGGCAGCGGAGCCACATATTGACTCACTCATTCTCTCTCTCTCTCTCTCACACTCACACACACACAGGAGGGATCCCGTGTCATTTATCACATGTTTTTGGACCATCACCCCCATCTCCCGCCTGCCAAAACTCTTCACCCATTAGCTTCTCTCCCTCCTTTCCACATTCCAGCGGATTTCAAAGCAAGCTTAAAAAAAAAAAAAGAAGCGGAGATGAGGGTAAATATCAACATTTAAAAACGTGACGGGCGTGCAGCTTCAAGAGCGGAGATGCCATTTTGGCCGTTTTCCAAAGAGATAAGTGAACGAGTGAGCAACTGCCTTCACACACTAGTGTGTGTCTGGCTTCCTGTTTTCAGAGCAACCCCGGTGGTTGAAATGCACATCACGGTTGAGGACAGGAAGAATTTGCATTGAAAACATGACACATAAACACAGCGAATCCTATGAGTTAACTAGACCTACGCATTCTACGACAAATGCAATGGCGCCCGGAGGCATGACTGAACAATCTGTGTTGCGTCATTTGCATCCAGTTTGACATCTATCGCCCTAATAGTTCTGGAGATATAAGCACAAATGCAATTTTTCCAGACACTGCAAAGCATATCCTCTTTTTAAGAAGCTCAAATCCTTTAAAATGGCTGGTTTTCAAATGACTTGTGCATTGCAGAGGCTGTCCTGTGTGTGGTCCTGCGACTGGCACACACGGTGGTGGTGGTGGTGGTGGTGGGGGGCAGTAGAGCCACGCAGCAGTCTGCAGGAAGCATGGGTTGCGACACACGGCGGAACGCATGTATCACCGCACCATATCCGATTCTTCACTTTCACCTCTGTGCGCCATCCCAATAGGAAAACCCAGTCAGTGTGAACTCCAAGTCTTTTTGAAATCAGCTGGGACTGTGAAAATCTCGTGGTATGTCTTGGCTGTCTGCATGTGTGCGAGTGTGTGTGTGTGTGTGTGTGTCTCAGCCATGTAGACCAGAGGAGCCCAGTGGACCAAGGAACAGTCGGGGCTTTGTGGGAGAAGGGGGCTTGTGCACCCTCTTTTTCCTAGGAGTGGGTGTGTGTGTGTGTGTATGTGTGGATTTATTAGTGTGTGTGTGTTTATAAGCACAAGACTGGAGAAGCTACAGAACTAGAAAACGGAGAAAATACAGAAGCTATGTGTAGGTCACAGTGGATGACCCCCTCCCACCCACCCACCCACCCACTGTGGGAGGGTGGGTGGGTGGGAGGGGAAGGAGAGGGTGAAAGAGAGAGAGAGAGGAAAAGGATGGATGAAAACTTAAAGAGACTGTGGACATAGGAGAGTGGAGGACCATCCTCAGCTGTTCTTTCTCATACTGAACCTCTGTTCAAGCAGCAGCCCACGACTACTCTGGTATCCAGTGTCTGCTGCTGCCATGGGAAAGTGAGAGTGAGAGCTTCTGTGCAGATCAGCCAAATGATATGCAGCACAATATTAATGCCAGACTATATCAAACCTATCATTAAATTTCCCATCATCCTTTTGCTACTGTGTCGCTTCCATGTGGTCATATCATCCTAATGTTATGTAACTTTGAATTATTTTTTTATAATATATTTATAAGTCTTTTTCTAGGCTTTTTAGTCTTTTTATTGTGTATAAATTTTGTATAAACCTTCAGATTCTTTTTCTCTTTCTATGTGCACACACCAGTTTCTTGAACTCTCTCTCTTTCTCTCGACTGTGGAGAAAGAAAGAGAGAAATGCATTTTAAACCCGTCTTGTCCAGCAGCTTGGGCACACTGTACAGTACTGAATGCCTCTATAGTACCGAGCAGATTTCATTCGACAAGCTATGCAGTTTAATATTCTTCACATTTCACGAGGTGAGGGGTCCAGGGGCAACTACTGCTATTCACTACATTTTATCCTCCTTAGTGCCACTGAACACTAGGGTCCAGAAAAGGAATGGATGGATGACAGGATGGACTGACTAAACTCCAGTGAAACTCCGCTGAAACGGCTCTGTTGTCTGTGACAGAAGCTCTGAGCGCTGCTGGGTCTGCAGGACAATCCTCAGTTCTCATCCTCCTAGACCTGTCAGCCGCTTTTCCACACAGCGAATCATCACATCCTGCCATTCCACCTCTCTGAAATGGGCATCTCCGGCAATGTCCTCTCCAGGTTTAGCTCATATCTAAATGGGCGTTCCTGCAAAGTTTCCTGGCAAGGGTACCTCCCCCTCCCATCCCCTCCCCACGGGGGTGCCCCAAGGGTCAGTGCTGGGCCCCCTCCTGTTTGGAACCTCTCCAAGACTGAAGTCTTAGTGACTCCTGCCAACCCAACCACTCCTCCGCAACATTGACATACAAATTGGCTCTTCTTCCCTCTGCCCAGTTAGAACCGCACGGAACCTAGGCGTCACGATCGACGACCAGCTCTCCTTGGCAGAGCACACTGCACTGGTCTCCCAGGCATGTTGCTTCGTTCTTTACAACATTCATAAAATCAGACCGTTCCTAATTCAATACACGACCCAACTCCTGGTTCAGGCAATGGTCACCTCCCGCCTTGATTACTGTAATTCTCTCCTGGCTTCGGGCTTACCCTGTGTGTCACCAAACCTCTACAGATGGTGCAGAGTGCTGCCGCACACCTCATCTTCAACCAACCAAAAAGGGCACTTCTGATAGACCTCCACTGGCTGCCAGTAGCAGCCCAAATCAAATTCAAGTCACTTGAACTCCTTCATACAGGTCTATGCTCCCTCTCGAGCATTAAAATTAATGCGTAACCTCCTCTGGGATTAAGTATCTCTATCTATCCATCCATCCATCCATCCATCCATCCATCCATCCATCCATCCATCCATCCATCACACTCCTCCCAAGAATGTCATCTTGCATCTCGAACCACATTTTGTGGTGGAACAAACTCCCAAACACCATCAGTGTGGGAACCTCTCTACCCATCTTCAAGAATCTCTGGAAGACTTTCCTCTTCTAAGAGCACCTCCTTTCTTAAACAGTGTTGTACCTCCTCTAATATGAAAAACAAACAAAGCACAAAAAAATCTGTCCTATCCTTCTATTGAACTTCTCCTATCCCATCTGACTTATCTACCCCAACTATCCCATCTTGTTGCACTGTAAGCACTTATACCGTCCCTCAACTCGCTAAGTGGCTTTGGATAAAAGCTTCTGCCAAATCAGTCAAGCATCAGTGAGGACGATGAAGTCACCTAAAGGCACATCTATACTCTACATGTGTAGCACTTTTGGTTCACACTTTCACAGTTTCAAGCGTCATTTGGCAGTAGGAACTACAAGAGTTTTTATGCTCTGCACAAGTCCACATTAGAGCATAGAGCATAAATGAACCTTAAATGCTGCAGAAGACCAATTATCATCTGGACCCCTCTGATACGACTGTGACGATTATGTACTTTGACTTCTTGAACATTTTAACACAATCCAGCTGGGGCTGCTTGGTAAGAAGACGAGAAAGATGCAGCTAGAGTCATTGGGCCTCATTCACGAAGCGTTCTTACAAACAAATTTGTTCTCAAGTCCCACTTACGAGGATTTTACGAAGATTGTGGCATTCATGAATTTCTTCTTATTCAGGATTTAGGAATAAATCACTCAGGAGTATACTTACGCACATATCAGTGCTGACATGATGTGGTTGTGTTTTCTTCTCTTGCACTATTCAATAAAATTCAATATTACAGTGATAATTCTGTCATATTTATTATTTACTCATTTTTTATTTTTGGAAATGTACAGAAATGTACCAATGATTTAACATGAATCAAGTACATTGGAAACTCCCCTATGTTGGCCCCGATGTGATGGTCCAACTCAGACAGGTTGGTGTCTGTTGTTTCCCCGCCTATCCGTTGCATCTACCGTCGGAATTTTGCCATTTTTTTTATTCGTTTCAGATTTTAAATGGAACCACTTCTTTTTCACCTCCACTACTGAGCGTCCTTCTCCTGACACTGCGTCCACTGCACGTGTGATCGCCTCCCAAAGTTCAATTAAAATGTAAGTTTACGTTAAGTTTAAGTTTCCTCTCCTTTTTTTTTCTCTTCACCTGCTGTGCTCCATCTGATCTCTGCTTGGCATTGGGCATTTTGTTGCCGTTTGCTCCGTTTTGTTGCTGCTAACTTGCTCCTGTCCACACAGCCTAACAGTTTCTTTAACAGGCCCTTTTATGGGCATTGATGGGGTGGTTACCTATGCTAATCCTATGTTAATTGGACTCAACTGGCACGGCCTCTCAATTTAAGAAGAAATGGCATTTATCAAGTGAGAACACAGCTGCGAACGTTTCTGAGGCTTACGAACGTGTTGTCGAATCTGACGCAGGGTTTTCTAAAGAAACTTCAACAACTTACAAAAGAACCTAAGAAGATTCTTAAGAAGATATTGGTGAATGAGACCCAATGCTCTTTGCCTAAGTCATGGACGATGACTTCTAGACTACAGTGCGTCGGCTTGAACAAGAACCGCGTCTCGACCAAGCTCCTGTATGGGGAACCTTAAGAAACTGTCTCGTCTCCTTCTCTCTTTATAATCATCACACATCAGACTTTGAATACAACTCTGACATCTGGCTTCAAAACTTTCCGATGACTCAGTGCATCCACACCAAAGGCCAAAGTCCCAGGGAGAATATAAAGAATATATGGACAATGACACGATGCAGCGTGTCATTGTCATACTCTCGTTAGTCCTCTAGGTGCAAAGCGACCTTGTTGTGTCTTTTGGAACTGCTGTACCCTGAAAAGAAAATGGCCTGTGCTCGAGCGTGTTTGTTTTTTTCTGGCTCCATTCTTCTTGAAACAACTGCAGGTTTCAGACAAGTAGTTTCGGGGGTGAGTTTTCTACCCAACTAAGATTTGGCTCGTAGTTACTGCAGTCAAAATGTGTATAGGTCAAGGAACTTGTTCCTGTGGTGCAAATGCAGCAAAAAACGAAGGACTTCAGAATAAAGAGACCTGTACTGTCACCATTGGAGGCACAAGGGTTGAGGTTGAAAACGGGCTGGACAAACTGTCTTGTTCATAAACACTTGTTAATATTAATAATTCATATTATGGTCTTATTATAACTTGCACATTACAATAGAATATGCCTCTAATTGTCCCACAATGTGGAAATTCACACAAGCAGCAAATCAGACACTGAAACAG
Organism: Karalla daura; assembly: GCA_029224185.1. Lineage (NCBI taxonomy): Eukaryota > Metazoa > Chordata > Actinopteri > Chaetodontiformes > Leiognathidae > Karalla > Karalla daura. The sequence goes on from CM055197.1 coordinate 22,876,501, forward strand.
AGGAACTTAAATCAAAAATAGGTCAAAGTAACATGAATAGAAACAAGTTGCACAATAATTGTAAAAATTGTATTCCCCGTCATCATCGTCCTGACGTCTGCAGTGCACTGCGTGAACAGTAAAGGGGCCACAACCGTTCCCTGAGGGGCCTCTGTGCTGCGGACCACCATATCCAAGACAATTTTTGAGCCTCACATACTGTGGGTCGTTGATTTTCCGTTTTTCATTGATCAATGCACATTTAACTTCAGCTAAGAATCTTTTCCCCCTTTGTGTCTTATTATCCTGTGGATTACATGTTGGCACACAATGAGCACTGATAGCTGTAGTTGTGACTGGGAAGCTCACATCTCGGGCCCATAGATTTGAGTAGCGTTTTTCAACTTCCAACTTCTTCATTTTGAGTGCCAGTCCATGACGGATGCCATCTCAAGGCACTTTTTGAATCCCCGTTCCATAGGCTTGTTCCACAGTTGCAACACAGACCACATCTTTGGCGATGTGATGGCACGCTGCTTTAGCGCTTTTGGCTTCACACACTCTTCATACAGTTTCAAAAAAGATTTGTAGCGCTTCCACCCCCGGCTGTAACCCGTTTATGCCACTGCCACCGCTTTTTCTTTTACGTAACAGTTTCTTTCAAATGTCTTTTTCCAAGCTCCGCAGTTGGTCCCCCACGCAGTGTGTCCTGCAGGGGCTCCAGCTCAGCTGCTTGCCTGGAGCAAGGCTCACAGCACAAATATGAACTATATCAACACATGCGATATGGTCCGTTTCCACATCACATCGAAGTTTATATCAATGTATTTTGACATCAGTATATCACCCAGCCCTAATACATACACAGACACATGGGTGCACACCTAGAGGCAAAGAGAAGGACCAAGTACTTACTCACTCTCACACACACACGCACACACACACTTTATATTGCCTATTGCCTGTTTATGTCTGGGTAATACAGTCTAGTAATTTACTCTGTATACAATAGTTGTGGTTTTACATAATTCCTTTGGTACAGTGGTGTAGGCTGTCAACTAACATGTATTGTATGCATTTAAGTGTGATTATGTGATTAAGTGTGAGTATGACTGCTAAAATGCCGGCAGTGTTCAGATCTGACCACTTCAGACTGAGACCGACTTAATGATCTGATTACACCTGGTTAATCCCAATTCAAATATTGCCTGTTTGAGTCGACTCCTAATTGGCATATTAGTCCAAACATTTTGACAACTGGTGTCATAGTCACAACATTGCCATTATTATCTTTTTCTGTGCGGACCGTTAGATATTGTTGTGATTGTAAATTGAGGATAACGTGCCACACTGTGTATTCTGAATGAGATGCTCTTTTGTACAATTTCTTGACAGCTGTACATAAATATTTCCCTTCTGGGATAAAGACATATTATTTTATGATCCTGTGCCCCTGGCGCCCAACTGCATAACCTGCAGAATGTGAATATATATAATGTGAATATATAACCTAGTTTTGATTGTGCTTTTTTTTCCAGCCTGGGAACGATATGCTCGGGCTGCGTGGTTTCACTGGTTTCATTCACAGAAGAATGGGGGGTGCCAGAGAAAGAAACGTGACTATTATGACAGAAGCATTGGTGTCCTCAAGGTTGCAGTAATAAGCAGAAACAATGTTGCTTACATTATCTGAGGAGGACAGTCCCCAAGATAGTGATGATGAAGACGGAGAGGAAGACAAAAGGTCAGTCTGCATGATGTTTGCCACTTACATTTATGCATTTTAAAATGCTTGTGCATGTGTGTACCAATCACACGACCTGATTGTCTTCTTAGATACTGAGACTATTTGCTGCTTTGGATACTTGTTTAGAAGTTAGATATGCCATTTGCATTTTTTGTGGTGACAAATTATGTGCTAATGTATGAAATTGTTTTTTTTCCTGGTAGGATTGGAGGACCGCTTATGTAGTCCATACCCTTCAGATGATTGATAAAGGAGCACTGTGTAGGATTTACTCCCATCTAGCGTTAAAACTGTGCATCGCACTCAAATGAGCAGTGCTTCACCTTTTCAAGCATGCATTGCAACTACAGAAGCCACGGTGTGTCAAAAAACCTCTCTCACTGATCCTCTCTTCTGACATGACATACATATGACCGCAGACGTTGATATTGGGCTACAAAAAATATTACTTTTAATATTAATGTGTTGAAAGCTTCTGGCAAATTTGCGTTGTGTCTTTGACTGGAAGATTCGCCTCCTTTCTGATCCGGATCACAGTGCTGGTTGCAGAATTTGGTTTTTCCTTCGGTGGTTGTAAAAGAAAAACTCAGGAAGAACTTGAGGAAGCCGGCTTGATGATTAGTTGGTTTAATCATAAAAAGTTGGTCCAAATGGTCGTACAAGACAAACAACTGGAGAATCTCACAGGAGCAATCATGTACAATAATCACAGAGTGGCACTCAGGATCATGTAACACAACGTCCAGGAGAATTCTCAGGGAATGTTGGTGGTCGAGATCTTTATATCTGCTTCAGGGGGATTAGATTTCAGAGAAGAATCAATGGAAAATATGGGGAGGAGGAATGGTTGGGTCTACTGTGAGCATGATTTAATCATGTGTGAAAAGGTAGTCCTTTGATCAAGGTGGTCCTGTTGATGTCTGTAGATGTCATGTTTAGTAAATGAGTATGGGGAAGTTTGGTAGGCAGGCTATTGTTTTATGTGATGTTGAAAACCACTGAAATCTAACAGTGTTCCAGAAAGGGCCCACAATCAGGTCAGGCCACTGGTCCAGCTGCTTTGCAAATCATCTGTTGCCACAGAGCAGTTACTGCATCAGTGTGGACTCATCCTCATCAAAGACTGTCCAGCCAGGTGGGCCAGCAGATATTTGATGACGTCTCGTGTTCTGGAAGCGAGGGACCATCTAGCATCAGTGGCTGATACCGTGAACTGGGAAGGCCTGCTGTGGTAGTAGGTGGCTATGCTTTACCATTTGCAGAGCACACACGCAGGTGCTTGCACTTACCAGTGACAAAGCAGCCCAGATTCAGGTTTCTCAGCACCACTCAACCACTGAGGTCCGGTACCTCCAACACCTCTAACACCAGATTCAGAAAGACAAAGAAGGGCTGTCCTGCGCGGCCGCTGATAATGCTGAGAAATCTGGGGTGGAGTTTCAGACCTCTCAAGATTGGCTTTGTGTTTGCACTGCTGAAATGCTGGCTTTGAACCTTTTGGCAGTGGCAGCATCAGAGGCTTGCTGAGTGGATCCAGAACGAAAACGGCGACCTCTCGAGTTGCCCACCACAACAGAAAAAGAGTTTTTCCTAAAAGTGTGATTTCCCTAAAATTAACGAGCACTACTGTGAAGGCTTATGGCTACTAGAGACTTGAAAATCCCTTGTAGCTTTCTTTCTTCGCAACACACTTGTTTCGTTGTCTAGGCTGATTCCGTGAGATCTCTTGACTCTCTGGGGTGTATTTTTACCAGTAGAAATATTCTTTTTTGCAAGAACGTGCATTTACAGTTGAACTACCTGAATTAAAAAGAGTAAAAAAAGTGGCTTATTCGCAGACGATTTCGTTTGGCATGTGGATAACCGAACCTTGAAATGAAACATGGCTCTCACATGCAGCTGGCCAACAGTTGTTGTTGGGATGAGCGTTCACAATATTTTTTTCCAGTGTGCTCGTTCAGAATCAATGATTGGTGATGACGGTTGTGAAGTAGTGAGCGCTTCCACTAGAGCTGGGTCGGGGAACAAAATCCCCATCTAATACTACTGACAAACTACTCCATCCGCAAATATGAAAATTCTATTGCCTAATATCCCTAATGCTCCATCATGACATACACACACATCACACTCAGGGTTAAAGCAAAAAAAATCTTTTGACTTGACTTTGAGGTAGGTGGAGTCCGGGGGTTAAAGCCCCCGTCTACAACCAGGAAGAGCCTTCAGACCAAAGACTTGTTAAGGAAGTCTGCCGCTCCATCCGCCTCTATAATACAGCTCCGACAGAGTACAAAGATGGTTTCCTCTGTGCAAACTCACGGCGTGAGATAGTACAGACGCTAGGGCGGGAGGAGCGTCTGTGTCGCCGATAGAGTTGTCCTCTCTCTCCCTAATTCAATACACAACCCAACTCCTGGTTCAGGCAACGTCACCTCCCGCCTCGATTACTGTAATTCTCTTCTGGCTTACCCTGTGTGTCACAAAACCTCTACCAGTAGCAGCCAAAATCAAATTCAAGTCACTTGAACTCCTTCATCCAGGTTCTCCCCCTCCCTCTCTCTCTCTCTCTCTCTCTCTCTCTCTCTCTCTCTCTCTCTCTCTCTCTCTCTCTCTCTCTCTCTCTCTCTCTCTCTCTCTCTCTCTCTCTCTCTCTCTCTCTCTCTCTCTCTCTCTCTCCTCTCTCTCTCTCTCTCTCTCTCTCTCTCTCTCTCTCTCTCTCTCTCTCTCTCTCTCTCTCTCTCTCTCTCTCTCTCTCCTCTTCTCTCTCTCTCTCTCTCTCTCTCTCTCTCTCTCCCTCTCTCTCTCTCCCTCTCCCTCTCCTCTCCTCTCCTCTCCTCTCCTCTCTCCTCTCCTCTCTCCTCTCTCATATTATTTTATGATCCTGTGCCCCTGGCGCCCAACTGCATAACCTGCAGAATGTGAATAGATAGAACCTACTTTTGATTGTGCTTTTTTTGTGCTTTTTTGTTGAACATTACAGAGCTCGGAAGAATGGTCGCAGAAGTATGGTCGAAGCAGGGCGCGTGGTCGCGGAAGCTTGTGCCGGCCTTAAGGCACGCATTTAAAAGCCTTTTTCCTTCCTACAGGTCCCTTCCCAAGCATTTTAATGTAAACTACGGCTATGTCTCTGGTCTGTCGCCGTTACAATATGCATCTCAATACACCAACTACCTAAGCAACAACTACCGATGTGGTACGACTCAAAGAGTATTGGAGTATTTACTAAAAAATACTCCCAAACTTCCGTATTTTACGATTTTACTAGGCTTTTTCTTCCCGTTTCCTAACTCTCTCCCTTGTGGTCTTCACCTGTGCTCTTGGAGTGAAGGGTGAAGGAACGTGAGCTACCAGCTACCTCTCCTTGCATCTTTTTTTTCTGGAAAAAACTTTTGGTGCGGTGTACTGCGACGACCTGTGACTGGCTGCCTTCCATCTTTGGATGGGTCGATACCCAAACAAGACATACCCTTCTTGTTCAGGATGTGCATAGCTGGCCCAATGCCGGGCACGCCCCGCGTCATGCCAATGCCTATAATCTCACTTCATATGAACCAAAAACTAAGCAATATGCAGAGCAGAGCCCAACAAAACTGGACAGGACCCCATGAGAATGCTGAAGTGACGCAGCAAGGAAAGAAGATCCCTTTAACGGTGAGAAAACCTTGGGCAGAACAAAGCCTTTGTGGCATTCAAGACCATGTGAACTGCATTCTCACTGATTTCCAGCAGTGGAAGGGTCTCTTTTCTCATTTCGGTCTCTGCTCCAGACCTCTTCCTCTCATCACATTGCATTCGTCGAGCAAGTTTCTGTACTGCTTGAATCTGACCCGATCCCAGGTCAGGCTGTTTGATCGAAATGTATCAGCAAGTGAGGGTTGTGGCACCTGCAATGCTGACCCGTCTTGTGGCCAAGTGGACACTTGGCCCGTATCTTCACATCTTCTCAACACGCAAATGTTGGCCATCTACAGCGCCCACAGTGGTCATCCCCTGCACTCGTCATGTCACTGTCCCTCATGAGCACGCCATCAGCAACCTGAGAAGCTGATAAGTGACCGTCGCTCCCGAGACGTCACACAAACAGGCTGGTCCACAACCCTCACTGCTTTGCTAAACCTATCCTTCTGTCCAGCTTAATTTGTTGAGAGCCACATCAATTTAACACCTGCATCATGACTAAATTTAACTGCCTAAACAGGATCACAACAATTGCCATTCAGTTTTACAAATGACTGCCCTGGTGATGGAGAATATCAATGCCTGCCACACAGATACGCAAAAGTTTGCTCTTTTTCTTAAATGTTGCTTAAAAGTCGGTTAAACCCGCGGATTAAAACATTCTGCGGCAGCTGAAATCCGGGAGATCGATGTACCTTGGTGGTGAGAATCTTGAAGCTGCTCTGCTCTGGTAGGATGGGATGTCGAAGTTGCAGCTGGAGGCTGTAGTTCTCCCCCGACGCCAGCTTCAACATGGCGAAGAGCTGCAGGGAGGGGGCAGAGGACACTGAGCAACAATTCAACAATCAATGTAAATGGTGCGCTGACACGCAAATGCATATCAGGCAGCACGAAAGAATTGCCCGACGTCTGGGCGCGACTTGTGTATGTATAAGTGTATGCCTTCAGCTTCAGCTACCAAGGCCCTCACCTGTGGAACCATCTACCAGTGTCAGTCTGGGAGGCAGACGCCCTCGCTACCCTCAATAGCCGGTTAAAAACCCTCCTTTTAGACAAAGCCCACAGGTAAACCTTCAATCCCAGAGAAGCTGCTATAGGCTGAGGCTGCTGGGGGTCCCTGTCCTTCATCTCTGTGGGTGTGAATTGTACACAGGCTCCCTCTTTTTTCTCCGTCTCTCCTCGTCTATCCTTCATCTTCTTCCTCCTCTCAATTCTCATTTCTTGATTTGCGGGGGACTAACAGTGACTGGGACCCACCATCTCTCTCCCCTCCCAGACCCCATAGATGCCGAGTTGAACCCAAGACTCCGTCCCTCACCACGCATGCACAGTTTTTACTATGGACTCATTCGACCTCTAGACTGAAATATAAATTGTTAGCCAACAATCCCGTACAACGTCTCGCTTCGGCCCACCTGTCGATCCCGGGTGAGGATCCCCTCCTCTGTCTCTAACTCGGGTTTCTCTCTTTTTTCTCCCCTGTCGTGGTTTTTCTTGGGAATCGTTCTGCATCTTTTGCAAGAGTCTAAGGGCAAGGGGCGTTTACTATGTCACTTCTGTGTACATATTGTTGCTCACCTGTGTAAAACGCCTTGGATATTATCATTGACTCTTGAAATGAAGTTGAGTTACGGACTTCACAGAGGTTAAATCCTAAAATGACGGGTGAAAGAAGAACCTCTAATGAGTTCAGTGGCTTTAAATGGAGTTGATTTACAAACTGCTGGACGGGTTTGCATTGAAAGCCTGTACAGCCAGGAAATGTCTGACATTGTCAGTGGGTGTTGCCAAATGTCTCGATAGCGCCATTCTCACATTTTCAAAAAACCCTCCCCATCAGGGCTACATAAATAATGTAGCCCATTGTTTTGTGGCTGAATCTTAATGTATCACCTTGTAAAGACTGGATGCTTTATTGTTCATTATTCATTCATTCATTCATTACTTTTAGCGTTTCAGGAGATATTCTGTCTTCTACAGAGATTACAAAGAATAAAATGTGCTTGTGTCAGTGTTGTAGCTCGTGCATATAAAATATTGGAGCTCGTGCAATAAGGAAACATTTGATTACACACCTGTGCATATGCAGAGATCAGTATGGTTTCTGTACATATAATGTGTGTGTATGTCTGCATAAAACAGTACCTGATCAATGAGATCACATGCCAATTTTGAGTTGAGGAGCATTTTCTACGATTTTTGCTCTTATAATAGATACTTTATGGGAATAAATTCAGCTTGTCATCAAGTGGTGTACAGGAAAAAACATTCACATTCACCAATATCAACTTGGGAAATCTTAAGCTTACACGTCTCTCCATCATACTGCTCCATCTCACCGTCACAGCTTTGCCATTCTATTACTGTCTGTCAGTCCATGTGTGTAGTGTGTGTGTGTGTGTGTGTGCGTGTGTGTGTGTGTTTGTTTGAGAGACAGACAGAGACAGAGAGATGGACAGAGACAGAGAGAGCTGTCTGAGTCTGTAGCGCAACATCAATCAAGAGGACCAAAAGCACAGCTCTTTTCATCCATTTTTCATGCAGCCGATCATGTGACAGCTCGGACGTGTTTGACTGGTGAAACGGTTCTGCGTCATGATTGGCTGTATTTGATTGGTAAGAGGCAGTCATGTGACAGAGGCTCTAAAAGGCGTCTACAAAATAAGATATGAACAGACCACGTATCAGAGAAAGATTAAAAAGGCAAGCGCAGTGTAGCTCCACTTCTTTTTCACAAATACAGTCAAGTAAAAGTAAAAAGTATCCTTAATTAAAATTGCTCTTACAATTACAATGTATCCAAAAGATCAGAGGGTGTAGCTATCCACCTCTGTCAGCTTCTGGCTCAAAACGGTTCATTATCGACAGAATCCTCTTTCAAATGTGCTAAAACAGAGTCTTGGGATGGCCTAAGGTCTTACATTGACCCCGCAGTTGCCGGTACCCCAATGGGCGCACATGCGAGGACCTGCTCACGGTTGCTTGCGGCTTTAGTTCAGATCGTAATTCTCAAACGCAGCAATCAGTGCCTCACAAGCTAAAGCCCCGATCCAGAGCTGGAGAGGGTAAGTTGTTCTTAGATTTGTACTTTAGGATCAATGGGCCTCATTCACGCACCGCTCTTGCGAACGAATCTGTTCTTACGAAGATTGTGGCATTCATGAAAAGTTTTTTGTCTCTTCACCTGCCGTGCTCCTTCCGATTTCTGCTTCATCTTAAGCATTTTGTTGCTGTTTGCTTGTTGCTGTTTACTTGCTCCCGTCCACACAGCCTTGCAGTTTCTTTTACAGGCACTTTCATGGGCATTGATGGGGCGGTTACCTATGCTAATCCCGTGTTAATTAGACTCAACTGGCACGCCCTCTCAACTTAAGAGGAGATGGCATTCATCAAGTAGGAACACAGCCGCGAACAATGAATCTGAATGAATGAAAACGATGAATCTGACGCAGGGTGTTCTTAAGGGACTTCTTAAGAACAACTTACGAAAGAATCTAAGAAGATTCTTAAGAGGATATGGGTGAATGAGGCCCGATGTTAACAAGGCAGCACCGGAGACACAGACGGGTCTTCAGGGCGAGTGTGTGCCATGAAGACAAAAAAAACAAAAGACTCGTCACACCGCTGCTCTGTTCATACCTCTTTTTCCATGAAGTCGACAGACACACCGTCTTTAGGAACATTTTTTGTCATGACCGTAACGATGACTTGGGATTCCGTTTGGTACCAGTCATGTCTGCAAAAACACAAGAGGCAACTTGTCAAGTCCAAAGCTTTTCTCCCATTTTCAGCACCGACAGGAAGATCGCAGTAGGCTCGACTCGGTCGAGCCCGATCGCTTTCGCTGATTCAATGAAGTTTAGGATTAAAAACATTTTTGCACTCACTTCACTTGTGGAGCTGCTGATGTCGGGGACTGAAATCAGAGGACATGTCCAGGAGGCAGAGGATTGAGAGACAAAGGAAAAAGTTCCAGAGGGAAAAAAAAGTTATATTCATTTAGAAACAGCAGGATATATGTGTCTGTATGGCTGCAGCCATGGATTATATGGATATTGATGCTCAGAGCGATGGCTCCCCCTGGTGGCTAAGAGGAACAACTCACCCTGCTGCCAGTCTTTTCTGGAAGAGAAGGAAAAGAAAAATTTGGGTTTGGTTACTCTACATGTATAACATGGACATGACATTAAGTGTAATTTTGTAAATTATGTCCCTATGGATGTAAAGTGGATGATTCGTTTAATTAGGATAACATAAACCATGGACATAAACCAAGACAACATAACCTGTCCTTACCATGACAAAGCACGCAAGCAAGCAAATGTGATATTAAACTTGTATGTATCGTATATATATATATATATATATATATATATATATATATATATATATATATAGCTATCAGTGTATCAATGATTTTAGCAGCTCTATATTGCAAAGACAAAATATTAAAACAGGGACAGTGAAAAGTAAATATAAAGACAAGTCTCTTCAAAACCAAAATCAGCGAAACGTACGTTTCAGAAAGTTGAATGTTCCTTCGGACACACACAAAAAATTGAAAACTCTACAATTCAAGACTTTTTAAGCATCGACGATCCAAGGTTGGGTGGGAGGTTGCGTGAGGCATGGTGCTGCTGACGCCATACCTCGCAGGCATTGAAAACCGTCATATTTGTCGTGGATTTTTACGAAGGTACACACTAATACGACTTTAGTGTTCAGTGTTCTTTTTCAACTTGGGAAATCTTTAGCTTACACTTCTCTCCATCTTACTGCTCCATCTCACTGTTGCTGCCATTACTGCCTGTCAGTCCATGTGTGTAGTGTGTGTGTGTGTGTGTGTGTGTCTGAGACAGAGACAGAGAGATGGACAGAGACAGAGAGAGCTGTCTGAGTCTGTAGTGCAACAAACAAATATTCTTAATTAGAATTGCTCTTACAATTACTATTTATTAATTTAATTTATTTATTAAATTAAATTTATTATTATTTAAGGTACACACTAGTACGACTTTAGTGTTTAGTGTTCAGTGTTTAATAACACTGAAAAATATAAGAGCACACATTTACCTGTACCTGGTGAAGGGTCATGATTTGTCAAATACATTGCCCTTGTGCATACTCTTGCAAGAGAAAGCATGTCTGCAGAAGCAACAGTTTAAGGATAAACAACAGCTATCCACCCTGAGATCGATGTCATACAGATGTTAAGTTTAGGGTGACCAGATTCCAGAATTTTTCAGGTTTTGAAATTGCACAAGAGCAGTCCGGGGTCCTGAGGTCAGCACGTCTTCACTACCGTTTCGCTCCATTTTTCTTAATCTAATACTTAGGTCATTTAGTCCAAAGAAAAGTGTTTGAGCTCTTATTAGTTAGTAAAAGTGAGCATTCAGCCAATTTTGTACAAGTTTTCAACATCATAATGACAATAAACAGCTGTGAAAATACACTGGTGCGTTTGCTGACCTCATGCAGACTTTTTGCGGTCAAACTACTTTGAAAGCTCGAATGCCAATGAAATGCAATGCTTTATACAAAACAATTGAGCTTGATACTCGAAAACCTGGTGTGATGGATGGATCACGTTTGTCTGGTGTCTATTTCCTGTGCACATAGGGCAAAGACAGGGATTCCCCCTGAAGAGCACCGCATTTACTCTTACCCACAGACAATTTAGAGCCTCCAATTGGCCTTTTGAACAAGATAAATATCCCAAAAAGACTGACTAATACTAAACTAAACTAAACAACTAAAAGACCGTTTCCAGCACTGGATTGATCCATGTTTAAATACAGACTTACCTCCGATCATCTCCTGGCAACGCTCTATCCAGACCTCAAATGATTTGTCAGAACCTGTGGAAGTGATCACAGAGGACACGGATTCACCGTCTTTCTTTTTTTACACAGTGGCACATTCCGATGACTTGAAGCCGGATGACAGGACAGATGAGGACTCCCAAGCAGATGTTACAGTCCTCATATGGAGCATACACCAGCAGGGTAAGATTTTACCATCAAATTTCTTTCACTCAAAACATAGATTCACAAATGCGAATGCAAATTTCAGTGAAATAAATCTTTGCACTGAATATGATATTGAGCGTATTTTGGTACTCTCTTTAAACATTAAAAAAACAGCAATTCTGACCTATGGGGGGCAATTTAACTAGTTGTTGTAATTACAATCTTTCCTTACTACAAGAAGATGATGATCTTTCGTAGTGTTGGGACAAACAATCAAGTGTGAGTCTGTCATAACTTGTAACCAGCAATTCTGTGTCTACAACCCTCCATGACACCTGGTTTAAAGAATATTTTGAACCTCCGTTCTCATTTTCATGTACTTTTGGGGGCTTTTCAAAGCCTCAATTTGAAAGGGTAGCTGTAGAGTGACAGGAAATGGGGTGAATGGGGGATGTTGGAGAATTGAAGGCACTTCAGTAAGACTGTAGCCTCTGTATATGGGGGTTAGTTAGGGAGTTAGGGAGTTGAAGGACACAATTCTTGAGACTTAACAAAAGGATGAATGAGTATGGCGGGGGAATGAGAGGGTTTACCAATCTTGTGAGCCAGTTCACGCTGTCCTTTTCAATATCACACACTGCACATCTATAGCCATAAATGACTAGACACAGACCCCGAAAATATACAAACTTGAGTATGGTCCCAACATGTACAAGTCAAGTGCACTTAATCGTCAATTTCTCATGTAAAAAATGTATTTCCTTTTTTTTTTTAATTGAGATTGCGATTCACCAGGCACCAGATGTGCATATTAAACTAAACTAAAAACACTCACACATGCATGGACGCACGCGCACGCACACGCACACGCACACACACACACACACACACACACACACACACACACACACACACACACACACACACACACACACACACACACACACACACACACACACACACACACACACACACACACACACACACACACACACACACACACACACACACACACACACACACACACACACACACACACACACACACACACACACACACACACACCAGCAATAAATACATCAGCAATCCATAAAATTATCTTTTACTGAAGTACTGACGTAGCTTCTTCTTGAGAGTATGCTGATTTTATCAAATGCAGATGCTTATAAGGCATTATAAAGCATTAGTAAACGTGAACAAAACATCCAAATTTGTAATTTGCATTGCACTTGCACTGACGTTTGTAAATGGTTGGGAAATGTTATGTTAATATTGAATATATAAGTTGTTCCACATATGGAAAACATTAAGTCAATGATGATACAATGATTAAATAAAAATAAGTGAACAGTTCTAAACATTTAAATCTGTTGGGAAGTTCACATCCTCGAATAAGTTGCGCGTCATTGTAAAATGTTAAATATTTTATTTGAAAATTAGTAAACTAATTCAAAGCAGTTCATAGCTATATTACTACCATTATGGGTGATTGAAATGAAAGCCATGGAAGCATCAACTCCAATATGGATAAATCACCCACTAATGTGTTAAATTAACACCTACTGAATGTCGATATATACCTAATTATTATTACCTCATCATTTGTAACTCACCATTACCTTTTACAAATGATCTCTTCATGTTTACACTTTATTTTCAAAGTTTTTTGCATCCCCTTATCGAAAGTGTGAATATGTTCACATGTTCAAACACTTACTTCCACATTTGTAGCTCACTATTACCTTTTACAAATGATCTGTTCATGTTTTTGCCTTTTGCATTCCCAAACATGAAGTAGAATGGAGAATAGAGACATACAGAAACTGAACAATAAAAACAACGCAAGTATCATCTACTGTATTCTGAAAGGGCAGAAATAACACCACGACTGCGTTGAACATATTTTTATTGAATGTCACAAAATACGAATACAAAATAAAAATAAAAGTAAACGCCTCTACAGGCTAAGCTGAAAGACACAATCAACAATAATATTGTGTTAATATCAAAGAAGGTGCACCTTAGTTCCATATCCATTCTGAGGAATCACACAGAACATGGAATAAAGTGAAACGGTTTGGAAAAATTGCACAGGCATGGGTCTATAACTTGACTGGCAAAAATCACAAAACAAATGGTAGGGTAACACCTACGATACGTACATTCATTCATATGCACTTCTTGTGACCATGTCAAAAAACACGGAAATGCTACAGATCCATGTTTTTACATACGGCGACTTTTGCACCGTATTATTAAAATGTCTGGTTTCATAACTGACTGCCACTTTGCACAGGCTGTCTTTTGTGGCTCTGCGACTCGCACACATGCGAGCCATGTGTGTCCCGTGTCAAAATCAGGGCACACACATGTATAGCATTTCCTATACATTTACGATGGTCAGCCTATTTTGAGACGATTCAACAAGACAATTCTTCTACCTCTCCTCCGGGGTTACAGGTTCGTACCGCCCCCCTTTACTCCCGCAGCCGCTCTGCCGAGCTCTGTAATATTCCACATCACAACAGGGGGATGTATACCCCGGTCTTTACTGGTCCGGTGTGAAAAGGAAGAGTCCGTTTTTACTAAGGGAATGCAAAAATCTTTTGAATATACATTACATATGTACACACAGGCCATATTGTGTGGACTATAAATGAAGCCAGCACGGAATTAACTTTTTCTGAAAATACCACAGAGATCTGCTGGGCCTGGCTCCAAAAAACACTTTCTCCGATACACACCCAGTCAAGAAACGCCATTTTCAATCATGAAATTTTTTACATCTTTTTTCATAACTCACGCCTGCTTCAACAGCTTAAGTTTCCCGTGCCAGCGTGTAATATGGTAGTCAATTTGTAAATAATTAATAAGATATCGGAGCTTAAAGAAATGAATGAATATGGGCACGTCCTACCCACCCTACACGCCCTATGGTTTCTGCGGGTTCCATTACGAGGAATGGCAGCCATGGCGACTCCTGGCTTCAGTCAGCGTCCTTCGCAAACCAATGGGTGACATCACAAAAGGGTTGGGGCTTGTGCGCACTTCATTTGGTTAAAAGCAAGCATCTATTAAGGTGTGAGGACCATTTCTATATTATTCTGTATAAAGCTTGTGCCGGCCTTTATGTATTCCACTTCATCTTCAGGAATGCCAAAGGCTTTGTAAATAAATTGTATAAATAAACTAAAAGGCAATAGCGAGTTACAAATGTGGAAGTAAGTCTTTCAACGTGAACATGTTCACACTTAAGATGAGGGGATGCAAAAACCTTTGTAACTAAATTGTAAACCGGACAGATCATTTGTAAAAGGTAATAGTGAGTCACAAATATTTAGGTTATAATAAGGTAATTCTTGTGGAGGCAGCTGTGGTGGAAATTTAACATGCATCGAGGAACTAGGGGTGTAACAGCTAATCTCTAAAATTCATAAAAAATGATTATTCAATTCGTTGGCAATGAATTCGATTAGCGATTCTTTGGGTGGCGATCAACTTGGCCCACAAGTGCAGCTCGCCGTGTCGCCAAGGCCCCCATGTCGCTTTCATTTTCTGAGCACAGCGGTGCTTGTGCAGCACAGGGGAAAACGGTTGTGGAGGAGAAAACCAAAATATCTTTGACAAAAACTAGAAAAAGGCATCAGCTGCAAATCGTGGAAAGTGGATCTTGCGTGGCACAGGAGCACCACGGCTATGCGAGAACATCTGAAACGATAACATGTTGGAGCCATGGATAATGCCAGGGAAGGGAGCTCGGCTGGGTAAGTTCGCTTATGTTACGAGAACAATTTCTCTTGATCTTCATTTAACAAAAGATGAGACTAACATGCGCAGTGTTTTAAAGTGATGAAAGGTTCATCTCACAGAAAACTGTTCGCTAGTTTCCACTGTTTGCTCACCACCCATCTCAACAAGATAACATAACGCATTACAGGTTTGACATTAGTTTGTGGCTAAGGTATGCTTGTCATGCCAAAGTCTCAGCTGTACTCGCCCTTATTAAGCATTAATAAGGGCAAGTAATGGTCTTTCCTGAATTCCAGTGATTAGGGTCTGAGCAACGAAGTTGCAATATAGAACATGCTATGGCGCACAGAAAATCCTCCTGAAACCACGCCATCAATCCCACAGGAAGTCGGCCATTTTGATTTGTTTGTTTGTCGACTGAGGCTGTTCCGCTCTGAACGGTGTCAATTTACCACCACGGTCTTTACTCAGGACAGGAGCATTAAATGTGGATGACTTAATATCCGCTCCCTGTCCTCAAAAGGCATTCTTGTAAATGAATTAATGTCTGACAACAGCATCGATGTGTTGTGTCCTTCAGGAACCTGGCTTTATAAAAGGTGACTATGCTAGCCTAAATGAGACCTCTCCTCCCAGCCACATTAATTACCATGTCACTCAATGCTCAGGCTGTGGAGGCGGGGTGGCAGCTGTCTTTGATCGTAGTCTATTAATTATCCCAAAACCTAATATTGATTATAATTCATTTAAAAGCTTGTCATCAGCTTGTCTCACCAAAGCTGGAAGACACAACTGCCAGTCCTTCTTGTAGTAATGTATCGGGCTCCAGGCCCTTATTCAGATTTTCTGTCTGAATTTCCTGAGTCTCTCTAAAGCTTAGTCCTCAAAACCGATAAAATCATTATTGCTGGGGACTTCAGTACTCATGTACATGTAGTCAGTGACAGCTGCAGTACAGCATTCACGGACTCAGTCAAGTCCATTGGGTTCTGTGAGCATGTGCACTGCTTTAATCACACCCTGGACCTTGTTGTAACTTATACTGTTAAATGAAACACCTGTTAACTTAACACTTAAATAAGTGATGTGGTCATGTGAAAAACAAAAACAGTATATACACAAGACACTTGACCGACAGTGCCTTAGCAACTTTAAGGAAGCTACTCCTGTCTCTCCGTGTTACATCACCTCTCTGTTATGAAAACCCTAGTCCCTCTTTCATTGATCACCTTGCTGATAGCTTAGTAGGCACTCTTCATGAAACTCTTGATTTGGTTGCACCCCTAACAAAAATATTATACCGAGAACAAGATCAGCCCCCTGGTATACACCTGAAGCTCGCCACCTAAAGCAGCTAGCACGCAAAATTTGGGAGGAAATGGAAAGGCTTGACCAAAAACAATATTTTTCTGACCTGGAAATATAGCCTGAAAACATACAGACTGGCTCTGTGTAATGCCAGAGCCAGATACTACTCCTCTCTAATTGAGGAAAATAAGCACAACCCCAGGTTCCTTTTCAGCACTGTAGCCAGACTCATTACTCCACTGAGCAGTGAATTCTTAGCAGCCATGACTTTATGAATCTTTTTAAAAATTAAATTTATAAATTTTTAAATTATAATGATCAGACAAGCAATTAACAACCACCTAGCATCAACTGCAATTAAACTACCCCCTATTGCAGCTATTCAGGATACAGCAGGAAATACAGACAGGTTACGATCTTCACTTGTCCCAGTTGACCTGCATCAGCTGACTGCCATCATCTCCTCCTCTAAATCATCGACCTGCCTCCAAGACCCAATCCCCACTAAACTGCTCAAGGAAGTGTTCCCTTTGATCGGCACTTCTTTACTTGACCTCAGGTTATGTTCCTCATAAGTTTAGAGTTGCCACAATCAAACCCCTGCTTATGAAACCTTCCCTCGATCCAGGAATTCTAGCAAACAGGCGACAGGCTGATCTTTAATCTCATCTTCAACTCAAAAATCCTACAGAAAAACACTGCCAACCAGCTCTGTGAGCACCTTGATAACGATAGCTTATTTGAATCCTTCCAGTCCGGTTTTAGAATGAATCATAGCACTGTGACTTCGCTGGTTAAAGTCACTAATGACCTCTTAATGGTTTGACCAAGGTTATTATTTCAGAACTTGCCTTGGAATCAGAGGCCCTCTTTAAGGTGCTTTCAGACTGACCACAGTACAGCGGCAGTGCACCGCTGGGTACGGCACAGTGCTGCCGCTGTACCGCGCGACAAAGTGGCAAAGCTGCTAAGCAACCGATAACAAGAATTTGCAGTTTGAGTCCAATTTTGTGAGAAGAAGTATTTGTCACCCGGTAGAGAACGGGTCCGAGGCAGTAGCACCCCCCCCCCCCCCCATCCGGCAATCGACTAGCCTCAGGCACAACCCCCCCTGCACCTCGAGTCATAACCAGGCCTTTACTGCTCATAGGTCCAAAACACCTATGACTATCTGAAGCCATAGACCATCAAAACAGATTTGCTACCCCTTCTGCCACCGCCGTAAGGAACCTAGCTTTGATCAAAACCTGTCTTTTAGTTCCCACTTAAATTCTTCTCACAGACTGCCTACTTCCACCTCCGCAATATTGCAAAAAGTAGGCACCTACCCCCTCTTAACGCAGCAGAACAGCTGGTCCATGCCTTTGGTACTTCCAGGCTAAACTTCGCTGAGAACTCTGCAGCTCATTCAGAACATGGCAGCTCGTGTCCTGACAAAAACTAGAAAGAGAGATCACATCTCTCCTGTTCTGGCCTCCCTCCACTGGCTTACTGTACCATTCAGATTCAGTTCAAAATCCTCCCCGTATGTAAAGCTCTTTATGGGCCGGCACCCTCTTACATCTCACACCTGTTAAAACCCTATTGCCCCACTAGGACACTACGTTCTCTGAATGCCGGCCTACTTGTGGTTCCAAGAAACTCTAAGTCTAGATTTGTAGCCGTCAGCTACAAAGGCCCTCTTCTGTGGAACCATTTACCAGTCTCAGTCTGTGAGGCAGACACCCTCGCTACCTTCAAGACCAGATTAAAACCCCTCCTTTTTTGACAAAGCCTACAGATAGACCTTGAATCCCAGATAAGCTTCTACAGTCTGCCGGGGGTCCCCGGTACATTGAGCGCCGTCTTCTCCGTTCTCTCTGTGCGTGTGGATCAGGCTCACGTTCCCTCCATCTTTTCACCCTCCTCTTGGGTCTCTCCATCTGTCCTCCTCCTCTTCCACTCCCTTCTCTCTTTTCTTATTCCATGACTGCACAGGAAAAACATATGGACCAGGGAATGCACATCCCTGCAGTGTTTGTGCTTTCTTCCCTCCCAGGTTCCATAGATGCCAAGTTGGATCCAGGACTCTGCTCCTCAACCCAGCTCTCCCTGCTGCATGCACTTTTCTACTCTGGACTACCTCTGATCTGCTCTGATCTATAATCTCAACAGTTAGCTATCAGTACATGTATCTCTCTCCCTGGATGAGGATCCCCTCCTCTGTCTCTCACCCTAGGTTGCTCCATTTGTTTCCCCTGTCAGGGTTTTTCTTGGGAGTCGTTCCTCAGCCTTTGCGAGGGTCTAAAAACAGGGGTTTTTCACCATGTACATATTGCTGCTCTCTTTGTAAATTATCTTGAGATAATGTCCGAATTGGCACTTAAAACAAATAAGATTTAAGTTGAACTGCATCCGAGAGGCAAAGTAAAATATTGTTTGTCCTTTTATACTGTCCGTTAATCACGTTGATCACAGATCAATCTTCTTTCGTGGGATTTTTTTCGTGGGATCTTGTGATATCACACAAATTCAGCTTGCTCGAGAGGCTCTGCGATATATGCATATTGTATCTTATACATCCATAACACGCCCGGCGGAATATGGGACACTGTACAGAACTGCTTTTAAAACAATGTATGCTACTTTGACACGTTAATTTTTTCCGGGATGAATGAAGTCTCTCTATCTCCATCGCTGCATACCCAAAATAAAAATAATGAAGACATGATTAAGTGGCGCACAATCTTAAATGTGTTTCTTTTCATAACTGTATGTTCCTTTTTTCTCTCATCTCTCACAGTTGACCCATAAACCTATTGATGACCTTGTGCCATCATGTAAGTTATTGAAGTTGCTTTGCCCTATTGCACCCGACGCCTCAAAGAGGGTTAGCACTCCATACTCAATCAGGAGACAAAGGGAGACAGTATGGTGCTTTGTGCAGCACTTTCAACCTCCCTTGTTCTAAACGTGCTGTATATTCGGGTTGAGACCGCTGTTAACAGTAGTAGAGCATGAAACCATGGTAAACTGGAAGTCAAACCAAAATGCACTCACCATCCAGTCGGTGTCCCTGAGTGAAAGCCGCGTGTGCCGATTCATAGTGTTTTAAATGGTATTCTGCTACTCTGTAGATGGGAAAGAAGAACATGCCACATGCACATAGGTCAGATTATTTCGGAAAACTCAATCCACCTCTCCCCCAAAAACTAGGATGTAAATCGCTTTTATAAATCTGGGTTAAAATCAGGGTTTTTCCCGCATTCAAAATTGCATAGCGGCCGCCTCCAGCTAATTTTGCGCCGCCTCCAGCCGAACCCTGCCAGAACGATTAATATTATTCAGAAAAAATAAATAAATAAAATGTCATTCTTGGGAAAAAAAAAAAAATCCAGATCCCACCTGCATTTGTGGGTTGTGGGTCAGAGCCAATTGTCATGGAGGCAGGCGCTGTAGGATGGCAGGCTGAGGTGCTAGTGGTAGCAGCGAAGTGCTGTGGACTTCACGCGAGTGTGTGTGTGTGTGTGTGTGCGTGCGGCTATGTGAGCGTAATCGAAACTGAAACTTAACTTGGCCCCTGGACTATAGTGGTAGGGCAAATACTGCATGCCGCCCAAGATGGTACCACTTCCACCTCATTTTGAGCCAGGAAAAACCCTGAGGATTACAATATATACACAGAGACAGCTTATGCCAGACCAACTGTTCTGAGTATTTCAGGAACTGCTCATCTACTGTGGTCTAAAACTATTTCTAGGGTTTACAGAGAATGGTCAAAAAAGACCAGTCAGTGGCAGTTCTCTTGCAGGTCAGAGGAGAATGACTGTAAAAACTACTCTTTACAATGAAAGTATGCATAGGACTATCTTCGACTATACAAACAATTGAATGTTAAAGCAGATGGGCCTCTTGTCAGCTGAGAACAGGAAACTGTAACGCTACAGTTCACGCAGGTTGCCATGTCACAAAAGCTCAAGTCATGTCAAACTCAACACGACAAAGAGTCCACTCCACTCCAATGGCGTCCGCAGTCATCTCTGTCCAATAGAGCACCTTTGAGGTGTGACAGAATTAAATATTTACCTCATGGATGTGCAGCCAAAGCTATAAAACTAAATAAATAAAGAAATCGGCAGCAACCATGTGATGCCATATCAATATGGACCAAAATCTTTGAAAAAAAAAAAAGCTAGGGTGACCAGATGTCCCACTGTGACAGGCCTGCATTTCCATTACTTTTCATGTCCTGCAAACAGAGATGCTGTTCTCCATTGTCCATGTCAGCCATCCACTATGTCAGAGGGGGAGCTTTCCTCTGACATAGTGGACTACCTGTGCGACCTGTACTACCTGAGTATGTGGTTCAGTATATTGTTCTACCTTAACAAACACTTCAGTGTTGAGGTGTTTGGTTTTGTGCTGGGGTTGTGCCATTATAATCTGTTGTTATCTGAGGAAAGCCACATTATACTTTAAAGGACAATTGAAGCCTTGATGACTGTACAATTTAGTCAGTTGTGTTAACCAATTGCGTTAACCTGGGTGGAAACAGCGCAAAAGCTTCATGCTTGTTTTTATTTGTACAATCCATTTTGTGCAAGGAAAAGTAATGAGTAGGGCAGTCGGTTTAAGGTGTAAATCTGATTAATTCATTTCACTGCGGATTAATGCAATTAATTATGAGCGGCGGTTTAATGCGCGAGTATATTAGATTTGGCCCATTGAATGACCCATAGCTAGTGGCATGTCACTTTGCGCGCAAATCTGTATTAAGGCCTCTGAATGGCAAATTTATCTATAAACACAATGAAAACAGGACTATCAACAAGCTGCTCCAGCTTGACTTATTGAAACCCTTAACACATCTGGACAAGCTCCACTGTATGGTAATTTGGGGTGGCTTTTTGATTTGAGTCGATACTGTAACCACAGATCCCATTTTGGGTTTGAGTTGTTATATCCCCCGATACAGTAGCTTTAGATTTTTGTGAACCTCTGGTAAACAACTCCATGTTTTTCCCGACATACCTGCTGTGTCAGCAACAAAGGTGGCTTCAGTAGGCCTAAAAGAAATGCCTGCTGGCTTCCTGTTCCTGATGTTGCCTTATCTAGAGGCGTGTTATACTTTAGCCATCTTAAACTGCTGTATTTGGTGTATTGAGTCAACTTGAAAACTTGAAATTGAGAGTACCTCAGCATATACTGCATGTGTATTGCACTTTTTGAATAAGGAACCTGGCCTAATTGGTTAACTGGGATGTTCTTGAACTTTCTCTCTAGAATTTAATTGATGAAACACTTCACCAATAAAGATGTGAATTTCAAATCTTCTCTTCTTAGTGTGTCCAACTGATTAGTCTTGCACTACAATTACGTAATGTCCTAGAATGTGAATTCTTTCTTCGGGGAGCATTAGCAGATCTGAGATTAAAATGTGTTTAATTAGATTAATTATTTTTAAATCCAATAATTAATGAAAAATCCTGTAATTCATTTGATTTCTTTAATTGCCTGACAGCACTCGGTATGAGCTAAGGGGCAGAACTGAAAGTTATACCAGACTTTACCTCAAGGCATTACTATCCTATATTGTTCCACACAAAAGTAGTCTTTGTCCCCCATCTAGGGAGTTGGGATCTGGTCACCCTATTTCCAGAACTATTCACAGAATTAAGGCCTTGACAAGTGTGTCAGTTTTTGTCCAAATATGCCAAATTATGCCTAAAATTGACACATAAATATAAATAAATTCAACCTCATGCTATGTCAATTCCAATGATACACTGACTTTCGTCTGTCGTAAAAAAAATGGTTCAAATTCATGCATTTTTTGCATCTGTGAAAAGCATCCAAAATGGCAGCACAGAGATTGATTAAACTTTGTCTCCCAGCGCAAAGCATCACATGGTAAATCATACAAAGTCTACAAAGATCCCGAATTCCGACAGTCTCCTGACTTAAACAAAGCTGTTAAGACAACATGGCACAACTCATGGAACATCGACCTGTCTTGAGAGGCCAAGAGCAAAGGAATTTCACCTGCTTGGAAAGGAACTGCAGAACTATCCAGGTCAATAAACTTTTACCATTAGAGGCTAGAGGCACACAAATGCATGCAAAAAAAAAGGTGTGTAGGTCTGTGCAAAGGCCTTTAAAAAGGTGCACTCTTGCACCGTATCCCACACTCACATTAGCCTAAACATAACCGTGCTTAAGCCTGGTTGCCTCCAACACATACGTCACCATGTTGATACATGTCATACACATGCCGCAACGCCGTTATGAAGTAGCTGTTGTTTACAAAGCAATACCTCCGACACTGCCAAGCATTTTTGACTCAGTTTAACCAGCCATAAGCTATGGGCCCTGACCAATATGAAAGCAACAAAGAAAACCTCACTGGTCATTAGCCTTTTTCTAACTTCCTACAAACCACTGTCATGGGAAACAGATACTCCGCAGGATTCTTAGCCAACCAATGCCAACACCTTAGTAAAGTGACCAGTGAGTGTACGACTCTTCCCTCTAAAATACACACCCTGTCCGCATGAAGGCGAGGGCCAGTGAGGGTTGATGCTGCTGTGCTTTTGTGCCATCATCAACAGCACCTGCAGAGGGAAGACATCAAGGCGTGAATAGTATACACATTGACCCATTCTTTCTCATTTGCAAAGAAACAAACGTGACGTCCAAATTTCTTCTTTCTGTAAGCAGTACAGGCATCCATATGCTGTAGGAGTTAGCAAGAAAAATTTGCCAGATAGTTGCCTGCAGTATTTGAAAATGTTCATGTTTTGTCAAATCTGTTTTAAATTGGTATTTTTAAAGTATTTACGTTTTTAAAAAAAAAAAAAACAAAACAAACAAACCTACAATAATGATCACCAATAAATGTGTACACTTACAGCTGTAGTTCTTGAGAAGTGTGTGGGCATAGGCCCGCTGGCAATACCATTCAGCATTGTCAGAGTCTCCTCGCAAGGCCTCATTTAGTGCCTATAAGGAGAGAGATTTCATTTCACTCACAGCTCTGTGAGGTTCCAGTAAAAGTAGTGATAAAATATTAAAGTAATAAAAAGCTTCACGAAACAAGCTGTCACTTTGTCATGTTTACCTTCTCTGCTATATTGTGTGAAGATCTGTAATACTAACAGTTGCATTTAACCAATTTACAAAATGCAAATAAGAAAAAGAGAATTGGAATCCATATGTGGAGTTCCCTTTGCCTTCAACCCAGCATCAATTCTTGTGCAAGGGTACAGAAGAGTTTTATAGGATTACAGTAGGGCAGTCTAATTTTCCCAAGGGGATCATCAATTTCACATTTAGTTGAAAGACGATCCAAAAACAAAAACAGTTGTCTAAAATCCTTCCACTGCGAGGTTGTGGTAAACAGTTTCATGTCACAGGACACACCATGCCAAGTTTGAGCATAGCAACAAGATAGAGTCCCGATAAAGATGACTGAGTCAGTCTGGGGTTATATGGCCAGGGATTTGAGGAAGCCTACATTTATAGCAGATCTGTGGTTACTTCAAGGAAGTTCTTTTTTTTTACACAAAGATATTGACAGGAAACGTTAGCTACTTTGTGTGACTAGTTAAGGTCAGTGTCAACATACAGTGCTTATACACAAAATATCGACGATCCCGCAGCTCCGCTACTTGCTCTATGACCACATGTCATTGCTACTGTGTTCTGTTACGGCCGATCAGCAGTTGTTTACCTCCAAAGCTTTAGGTGGATCTTCCTCAATTAAGCTATCCGGAAAGCTACGAAAGCAAGACGTCAACCATTAGCCAGCTACATGGAAATATTGTGAACAGAGATGTATATATATGTACACAGTAAAAGCTTGTGGGCGGGTTAAGCTTTACTTGCCGTTCGGTCGCCATGATCTTGCAGTGAATGCGATCGGTCTTTCAAGATTACCGGGAAAGTTCTAGCAAAATGTGGATTCCAGGCAGGTTTATGAAGGCAACAGCCCGAGTGTGTGGCCAGCGGATCTGGCAACTCTGCATCCAGCTTGAGGCCCTGCTCTTCCCCCTGTCGGCCGGGAGGACTCATTACACGGCAGGCCAGACGAGCGCTTCTGCTCATTCACCGTTAGCCATGGACATTTCCATATTTCCCTGTTCAACCCTGCCATTGACACAAAAATCCAAAAAACACAGAAATCCAAAAAAGCATTTTCCCCATCGACAGCAACAGTGAAAGAGACGGCTGTAAAGCTGTTGAGAGGAAGCCCGCAGCTCGTATTTGTTGGAATATGTGCCAGAATAAACTGTGGCTAACATGTAGAATATTGTGTCATAAGTGTTTGCATTTAGTTGAGTCAGTGTGTATGAAACACTAACATGATCCCTACACTCCAGGGATTTCTCCACCTTTTTATTGTTGTATTGTTTTATTTAAGAGGGACCTAATAGATGTTAGTTGTGTTTGGTAGGTGGAATGGTCGAATATTTTGTCTGTATCTGTAAAGAGTGTGGAGTTTATTTAAATTTCTTATGCTATATATTTATATATATATATATTGTTTAGATAATATACTTTTCAGAATATATAACAAGTTTGGTATTAAAGAAGTAACTTGAATATGTGTCAACTTGGGAAGTGACAAACCATCCAACAATGACGACATGACCAATACCAACACATTAAATGTGACATATTACACTTTCTCTCAACTGACATTGTTTGGCAGGACAGGGACGTCACTCCAGGGAGAAGACTGAACTGGTCCATCCATTCATTCCTTGATGAACCATGCAGCTGTGGAAGATAGTGAAAACACAAGTTTCGTTTATGAGAGTATGGCATGATGTAATTATTTTTATTATAGCAAAATTTCAGCTCGGCGTATCTTGTTTCAAATAAATTATTTGGTGAATTAGATGAATGATAATACACACACTACCAATGCCTTTACTGCTCACAATCACACAACATAAATGCTGATGCCGGTTTCATTTCAGTGATGGGATAGTGGGTCAGAGCTGCTGACAGTCTCCTGCTGCAGCAGGATGACAGATGACCTCATACAGACACACAAACACTTCACACACACACACTCAGTCAGTTTCTCTCTCATACATGCATGCACACACAGAATGCTGTCTTGTGAGCAATCCAAAGGCAGACAAAGTGCTGCAAACCAACGGGAACACACACCCTGGAGCACACACACACATTCAGTTTCTCTATCATACATGCACGCATCCCCAGAATGCTTGTGTGGGACCATCACAATATGCTGGACTACCCTGGGCACGAGCGCTAAGAGGAAGAAGGTGAGGGCGGACAGCAGATGACCCAGGCCCTGGGAGACTCCCAGAGTGGGAAAGGGCCCCCTCAGAATTGGGCAAGCCCAATCTCTTCTTAGTATAGGGCCGACATGATTTCTTCAGGGCTCTCTACCAGACTTCGGACTAACATGGGCACCATATTCAAAACCCATATTTTCCTATCATACAGCTGATAGGGTTACACCAGGGGTCTCTCTGAGTAGCTGGGTCAGCAAATACACAGTGTTGTGCAG
This sequence comes from Karalla daura, assembly GCA_029224185.1. Lineage (NCBI taxonomy): Eukaryota > Metazoa > Chordata > Actinopteri > Chaetodontiformes > Leiognathidae > Karalla > Karalla daura. The sequence goes on from CM055197.1 coordinate 22,902,455, forward strand.
TCCAGGCACAAGTATCTGGTATCTGGTGCGATACCGCAGCTAGTGACTCAATGGCGGGTACACATCCCGGAGCACTCTTGAAATTTCAGCGCGCTGGAATTTTCAAGTTAAAATTTCAATCCACATTATAAACCACTGCATTTCCAGTATTTACGGCCCCAACGTTGATGACCCCTCTTTCTTTCACACTTTCTTCGCTTCACTCTCAACTCAGATCTTAGTAGGAAGGGACTTCAACATCGTACTTAACACTGACCAAGATGGGTTTAGCTCCTCAGGCAACCACAGAATCTGCCACTCAGTTGATATGCTGAGACAATACATGAGCTCCCAACACCCTATTAACTGAGAATATACATTTTTCTCCCCGGTTCGCCACTCCTACTCACGTCCAACCGTGAGTGGATTGGACACCCAGATTCACTCCATTACCATCAGTGACCATGCACCAGTCTCACTCCACTTTACTAACAGAACATTCAAATGAACACCAACGAGGAAATTACTATGCTAATAAATCACTGCTGAAAGATTGTTTGGCGATTACTTCGATAGAGAGTGGACAGCATTTCTTGAATTTAATGATCTGCCCGGAGTCTCAGCTTGTACCCTTTGGGAGACGGCAAAAACAAATAATATCTTACTCATTACACAAGAGGGAAAAAAATCAGGCTCAGGAAACAGATCTGCAGCAAAAAATTACAGCATTAGAGTCTGATTATGCTACCTTCCAAGAGGAACACATTCTAAGAGACATAAATAAAATGAAGCTTCAACTTTCTAAATTTGGTGAGGAACGACTCCAATTTCAACTGCAGAGGCTACGCTGGGCATACTTTGAACACAGAAACAATTCAAGCAAGTTTCTAGCAAACCAACTTAAAGATAACAAAGAGAAAACAGTTCCATCAGAAATTCAGCGGGAATAACAACCCTCTCCCCTGAAGAAATGAATAACACCTTTAGGGACTTTTATAAGTATATTATACAGCTATCAAATAGACCCACCAACCACTGCTATAGAAGGCTTTCTAGATACTGTAGATCTTCCAATACTAAATAAAGATCTCCCCTCTGGACTCGCCCACATCACTGCAGGAGCTCCATGAAGCTCTCTGTCAGATGCCAAATAATAAAGCACCAGGAGCGGAAGGCTTCCCAGCAGAATTCTGCAAAGAGTTATGGCCAATTCTCGCACCTACTTTGTTTAGGACTCTGCTAGACATTAAAAAAGGCACATTCTACACCAGAATTAATTCTGCAAACATCAGCCTCCCACTTAAAGCAGACAAAGATCCCATGTTGCCATCAAGCCATCGTCCCATTTCACTCATTAATGCCAATCCTAAACTGATCTGCAAGGTCTTAGCTATGAGACCTGAAAAGATAACTCCCCACATAATACATACAGATCAGACTGGCTTTATCAAGGATAGAACAATCATCACACAACACTTGCAGACTTTTTAACTTAATGGATTATTCAAATACCCACAACCTGAACTCAATAATAGTCTCCTTAGCTGCAGAAAAAGCATTCGATACAGTTAACTGGAAGTTCCTTCTGTCTACAGTGTATAAATTCAGGTTCTGGGGTTCCTATACAACTTACCCTGTGCTGCTGTAAGGACAAACGATCAGACCTCCACCAGGTTCATCCTGCAGAGGGGAACAAGAAAAAGCTGTCCACTCTCTCTGTCGCTGTTCGCCATATCCAATGAACCACTGGTTGCAGCAACCCTCGACTATAAAATAAGTCTCTCTGCTGATGATGTACTACTTTTCCTTCAGAGCCCACAGTCCTCCCTATCCGAGACAATCAAGCTCATAGACAAATTCTGAGCCATATCTGACTACTCCATGAACTGGTCCAAATCTGTTATCTTCTCACTTAATAATTTTCAGGGCACGTTTTCCCCTCCAGTCCGAAACTCTGACTTACCATTTATCAGTAACACTCAGGAACGACACAGTTGCATGGAAAACCACAACATAGCCGCCTCACTGACAGCCTGGTGGGAATTCCTTAATATCACAGGGTGTTCACATATTCCACGCAGTCTCGCACCCATCTGGAACAACCCAGACATCCCTCAGGTTTTAAAACTACTGAATTGCTCCTCATGGCAGACAAAGGGGATAACTCATCTGTCATCATTAAAGACAGAAACTTCAAAACTACAACTCAAATCTATAATCCAGACCAAATTTAAAATTAGAGCCATGCAGGTAGATTTCCCGGTAGTGGAAAATTTTCTCAACCTATCACCCTGAAAGCTACTTTCCAAAATAGACACTCTGTTTTCAAAGACCTACTGCTCAGCCAGACACTCCAAACCAAGAATTCTGGAAGCAGATTTGCCTTAATACCTTCAGAGTGACCCAACCAAATTTGCAGCTCACACAATATAAAATCCTCCACAGAATACATTACACAGGACTAAGGATGTTCAAAATGGGCCTTGCACACCAGCTCCTTCACAGTGAGGGTTTCTCCTGTTCGACCAACATGTCAGTCCTAAAGGAGAGATTGGAAGGTGTAGTAGGGGAGGTACATAACCTGACCAGAGATAACTTGCTCAAAGTTTGTGATTTCCTGCAAATATCAGGCAAGCAAAGAGAAGTTGTTGAAGCAAAGTCCTGTATATCGTTATTTGCTCATGTGTCGAAACATGTGGAAAGAGAGGAGGTGGCAGAGTTAAAAGATGACGGCATGTCTGAATTGATTTGACCAAAAGCACATATAATGGAGCAGCACAAGCTGAGGAAAAGGTGGAACAAGCTGGAACAAAGTGGGAAATGGGACAACAAAGCTCATCCCTGTTCATATTATAGCCAATGAATCTCAATATCAGCCCCAGCTTACCATGAGCTCACAAGTCAACCTACAACCCCCTGTTAGTACCCAGCCACAACAACTAACCTCAAATTGACCCAAAGATTTCAAAGTTTCAGGTCAAATAGATGAACCAGGCTGGAAAGATAAATTGACATTTTAGATGGATGCTGTGATAAAGGCTATCTCTTCAAGCTCACAGCTTTGCAGCTAGAGAAACTCCACCACCATGGGACAGGTGTTGACCGTGAAGAGCAAGGGGTCCCAGAAATGTGCAAATTGTGCGGCTCGTCCGTTGTTTTTCTTTACTGCACTCTGGAAGTGATTTGGATTGGTGGTGCATTTGTTTGGTGTGTATTGTGTGTGAGGCCTTTTGTCTACTTTATGCTGTATGTGTTGTCTGGTTGGCATATTCCTTGTTCTCTGACTTCTGCAGAGGCCATGGAGTTTAATGTGGAGGATTTTGTGACAAATCTAACTGTAGATAGATTGTTGAAATGCAAGAAAAATGAGCTAACCCAAATTGCAGAGTATTATGAGGTTCAATTGTCGGCTGGTATGAGGAAGGAGGAGTTAAAAGACTTCCTATGTCAAAACTTGCATGAAAGTGGGGTTTTCAAGTTTGGTCCTAGAGGTGAACCAGGTGTTCTGGCTGGTGTTTCTACTCCATTCCCTGCCACTCCAGCCCAAGCTGGTGCTTTTGCAGCTCAGGCTAACTCTGCGCAGAGACAGGAGTTGGAGGTGGAAGCCATGCTTTTGAAGGTGAAGGCACCGGAGCTGGAGCAGGGAACTGCTTCAGCTGCAGGTCATATTCCCATACAGACACCCACACCCCAAGACAGTTTTGACGTGAGCCGGCATATCTTACTAGTTCCTCCTTTCAGAGAAACTGAAGTCGATACTTATTTCAGTGTTTTTGAGCGCATAGCAGCCAAAGAATGTGTGGCCACTATTACTTCAGTGTAAGTTGGTGAGAAAAGCCCAGGAAGTCTGTGCTTCACTGTCTGTTACAGACAGCTTAGATTATGATATTGTGAAAGCCATGGTTCTTTGTGCCTATGAGCTAGTGCCAGAGGCCTATAGGCAAAAGTTTAGGAAATGTGAGAAAAGGAATGCCACCCAGACATATGTAGAGTTTGCAAGAGAAAAAAGTGCATTATTTGAGAAATGGTGTCAGGCAAGCTGTGGCCACATTCTCCCCTTTTTGGCTCAATCCTACAGTGGGTCAGATATTGTGGTGTGGGGAGTTGAATTAAGTGCAGTGAATGTTCCCCTGCATTTTGTCCGTTGAGGTCTTCCATTGTCACAGGCAAGTTTCGGGTTGCAGTGCGTCCACAGTTACCGGTGCCAGGAGTTGATCTGATCCTTGGAAATGATTTGGCTGGCGGAAAAGTATATCCATCCCCAGAGGTGATCTTTAATCTCACTGTTAAAAGCACTGACGAATCAAACACACCCTCTCTGTTTCCTGTGTGTGTCATCACTCATGTGCAGGCAGGAAAGTTTGAAGATGCTTTGGATCTCGGTGATTCATTTTTAAGTGCCCTCTTTTTAAGCCACCTCTTCATCTGTGAATGGAAGTACTCGTTTGTGTAAAGAGACTTCAGCTGAGTGTAAAGACAATGTTTCCTTGCATACAGAGAGAGTGTCTGTGGGGCCTTTGCCTGAGTAAAGTGCTTTGGCTATTTCTAATAATCGTGAGGAGCTAATTAAAGCTCAAAAATCTGTCTTCTTGTTTTTCCCTTGCTGCCTCCCCAGTGTGTGAAAAGACAGTGTCTTACCTGGTCAATGATTGTGTCCTCCTGCGTTGCTGGTCTCCTCCCACAGGCCTTACTCATGAGTCAGTTATACAGGTCGTTGTGCCTCAGCCATTTTGTTCTCAAATGTTAACTTTGGCTCACGACCACAGCATATCTGGTCATTTAGGAATCAGTAAAACTTACAACCGAATACTCCGTTATTTCTTTTGGCCCGGTCTCAAAGCTGACATGGTTCAATTCTGTCGCTAATGCCATGTGTGCCAGGTTGTAGGTAAACCCAATCAGACCATTCCAGTTGCTCTGTTGAAACCAATCCCTGTTATCGGCGAACCATTTGAACACATCATTATTGACTGTGTTGGCCCTCTGCCAAAAACATAAACTGGTCATCAATATATACCACTAGACCTCGGAAGAGGGGATACGGGGTGGGGGAGGACAGCAGGAGCGCAGATATAGGGTGGGACAAGTGGGATTCGACCTACCCAGATTCAAATGCACTTCGATCTGTCCTCCTCACTTTAGGACAGGGTGACCAGACATCCCAGATTTCAGGGAACAGTCCCTGATTCGACCACTCTGTCCCTGGTTAAAACTGTCCGCTGCAGGGGGGCAGGGCGGGCAACAGTTGTACAGGATTAAGGGACCATGGTTGCTGCTGGGGGTGGCAGGCAGTGGGCCCGCAGGCTGGACCCGCTCCTCCAGATTCTGGTGTCAAGAGCGGAGGGCACTCATGCCCCAGCTGTCCGGCCGGCCTCCCTGCAGGTGGTGCTCATGACTGGGCCAGCGGCACCTAGCCCGGGAGCCCGCCAGGTTCTGCGGGGCTGTGGGCTCTGTGATGTCCTGATCCCCTGCCTCACTGCCTCTTCGGACTGTCGGGGTGTGACGACATTAATTTCTGTTCCTTTCCACTGAAGCCTAGTGACAAACCTCTCACCGATGTAGTTCTGCATATGAAGGCATGTGCACATAAGGGACCTCTCATCCACACACTTGTGCACGCACGCACACAAACACACACGCACACATAAACACACACACAGTATTGTGTCTCACTACTTGAACCTGAAAGTTCCCTTCTGCCATCCATCTCTACCCTCCCTGATCAGTAATGTTATGTTAGGTTGTGGTTATTATGTTGAGTGTCATCATTGCTACTGATTGTGGTTCCAACCACAAAGTCAGAGTTACAGAGTCGTTGCAATTCATGGCTGTCACTGCTCTATTTGTTGCTGTCCGCTGATGCTGCTGTCCCTCTCTGTACCCCTCTCCTCTCCGTAGCTGTTGAGACGTTGCTGCAGAGCCGTTGCAGCTACTCGCAGCAGTGAGAAAGGGAATAACAATTTCTGTTGTTCTCGCTCCCACTCTTACTGCTGCAGCAGTCATGCCCGGCTTGCTTATGGTTCTGTTATGTCTGTTGTGTTGCTGTCTGTTGTGTGTCATTGTCTGTTTCTTTTGTGAATCTGTTGTTTCTTCTCTCTCTTTCTTACTTGCTCTCCTCTCTTCTTCCTTTTTGTGTACCCCCCATCTCTCCCCCGGTTCGGTCCGTTTTTTTCAGCCCACCCATCTACTTAGTCACAGGGCGCAGCAGGGGCACTCAGACCTGTGCTGTGCCCTGGTGCTGCTGGGCCGGGCTCAATATAATTTCACATTATTAATAAATGCATTATATTATAAATGGAAAAAAGTTACGATAATGACTTGAATCAAGACATGTTTGTGGAAGTGGACACATAATCCATGCAATAACCTGTCTTTAATCAATGATGAATCAGAGTGAATTTTTCATCCCATCCATCAGTAATATATATGAAATAAAATGGGAAACAGCTACCAGGGTAAATAGGTAATTAGTTTGCATCCATGTTTTTAGCAATGGGGTCAGTTTTTTTTCACTTATGCATAATATTTGTAGGACACTAACTAGGAGCGATGAAATTGCAGAATTGGGAGAACTTAAAAAGAACAAATGCAATACAATTTTGATACCTAACTGTACTTGTACTGTACTATGTTTTGTAATACATACATAGATATTGTGCCTTCGGACATGTATAACCATGACTTACGTATGTTTATTTAGTGAGGAAAAACTGATAAGTTAGTAAACATGAACACATGCAGTTTTTAGTGCTGCTTCTCTGCTTTAAGAAAGAGTAAATGTGGCAGTTCATCAACAAATCGTGCAACTTTATTTGTATATGTGTCCATGACAAGCAGGAAAAAAGAGCTCATAGGCACTAACTGAAAGACGATAATGGAAATAAATATTCATTGGGGACTGATCTGAGAGCCAACACATGCATGGCGAGAATTTAATCCGTCCGATGGAGCAAACCAAGTCAGAACCAGAATATGCATAGCAACTGGAGTGTGCACAGCAACCACCCCGGCATGGTGGAAAGATCAAACAAATCTCTGATTCTTTGATTCAGAACATCTCAAAGTGTCTATGAGTTATTCCAGAAAAAGCCCTTCATGGCCCCATTATTCCTGGAGGGGCCACCTCAGACACTTGTAGAAGTGTTAGGAGACCGAAACTCGGCATGCTCGATACTCTTGACTTCCTGATAAACAAAGTCAAATTTCAGCTTGAAATTCAGTTCAAGGTGTCGATGAGATATTAAGCAAATAACATTTAAGGACCAGGTTCAGAAATCAGGGGCTGTAAAAGCTATAGCCAACTAGACCATCAGATTCTGGAGGCCATTCCAGAGAAAATCTCTTTCTAAAGGTGCTGTGAAACGAGCAGATATGTGTTGGTTTGGTCCTCATCAGAGCCGTACTTTTTGAAGGCCATTTAACACCTTTGAGGGCTTGCCACGGTCACAAAAATAGACTAAATGGCCTGAAACTCAATCTGCAGACTCCATTGGGGATCTGGAACAGACTCTCTGAGCCCTGCCTCCATAGACCCCTGGGAAGCAAAGGAGGCAGCAGGTCCAAATACAAGACCCTATGACAAGCAACATAGTCAAAAACTAAATGGAAACATCTAGGGGAACGTATTTTTCTATCCCCTCCTCCCTTCCGACTTGAAAGCTAACCACAAGCAATATATGTGTATTGTAGCCATGATGTCATGAAAAAGTGCAGCATGGCGGCTGCTGGAAGTTGGAGTTGTGTCAGAAAGAAAATGTGTGAATAAACGATTGGCCACTTTATTAGGTACACCTGTCCAACTGCTCGTTAACACTTAATTTCTTATCAGCCAATAACATGGCGGCAACTCAGTGCATTTAGGCATGTAGACATGGTCAAGACAATCTCCTGCAGTTCAAACCGCGCATCAGTATGGGGAACAAAGATGATTTGAGTGACTTTGAACGTGGCATGGTTGTTGGTGCCAGAAGGGCTGGTCTGAGTATTTCAGAAACTGCTGATCTACTGGGATTTTCACGCACAACCATCTCTAGGGTTTACAGAGAATGGTCCGAAAAAGAAAAAATATCCAGTGAGCGGCAGTTCTGTGGGCGGAAATGCCTTGTTGATGCCAGAGGTCAGAGGAGAATGGCCAGACTGGTTCCAGCTGATAGAAAGGCAACAGTGACTCAAATAACCACCCGTTACAACCAAGGTAGGCAGAAGAGCATCCCTGAACGCACAGTACGTCGAACTTTGAGGCAGATGGGCTACAGCAGCAGAAGACCACGCCAGGTGCCACTCCTTTCACTCCTTGGACAATAGAAGATTGGAAAAACGTTGCCTGGTCTGATGAGACCAGGCATCAGACCAGGCCTGGTCTGATGAGTCTCGATTTCTGCTGCGACATTCGGATGGTAGGGTCAGAATTTGGCGTCAACAACATGAAAGCATGGATCCATCCTGCCTTGTATCAACGGTTCAGGCTGGTGGTGGTGGTGTAATGGTGTGGGGAATATTTTCTTGGCACTCTTTGGGCCCCTTGGTACCAGTTGAGCATCGTTGCAATGCCACAGCCTACCTGAGTATTGTTGCTGACCATGTCCATCCCTTCATGACCACAATGTACCCAACTTCTGATGGCTACTTTCAGCAGGATAATGCGCCATGTCATAAAACTGGAATCATCTCAGACTGGGTTCTTGAACATGACAATGAGTTCACTGTACTCAAATGGCCTCCACAGTCACCAGATCTCAATCCAATAGAGCATCTTTGGGATGTGGTGGAACGGGAGATTCGCATCATGGATGTGCAGCCGACAAATCTGCGCCAACTGTGTGATGCCATCCTGTCAATATGGACCAAACTCTCTGAGGAATGCTTCCAGCACCTTGTTGAATCTATGCCACGAAGAATTGAGGCAGTTCTGAAGGCAAAAGGGGGTCCAACCCGTTACTAGCATGGTGTACCTAATTAAGTGGCCGGTGAGTGTATGTTCCTACCCTCGCCTATGGTCGTGAACTTTGGGTCATGACCAAAAGAATGAGATCCCCGGATGCAAGCGGCCGAAATGAGTTTTCTCTGCAGGGTGGCGGGGCGCTCCCTTAGAGATAGGGTGAGGAGCTCTGTCACCTGGGAGGAGCTCTGAGTAGAGAAACTGCTCCTTCACATCGAGAGGGGCCAGCTGAGGTGGCTCAGGCATCATATGCCCCCTGGACGCCTCCCCTGGGAGGTGTTCCGGGTATGTCCCACCAGGGGGAGACCCAAAGGAAGACCCAAGACACGCTGGAGTGACTGTCACCCGGCTGGCCTGGGAACGCCTCGGGATCCTCCCAGAAGAGCTGGAGGAAGTGTCGGGGAGAGGGAGGTCTGAGCGTCCCTATTCAGACTGCTGCGCCCACGACCCGGCCCCGGATAAGCAGAAGAAGATGGATGGATGGATGGATGGATGATTTATTGATTATTGCAATAGTAACTTGACAGTAACTTGTGCTTACTTGACAATTCTTCTCAAAAGTATAAAGGAGTGCTAAACTCTAGATAAACTAGTGGATGTGAATGAATTTTATTTGGTGATAAAAATTAAATTTATTTCATACAATATACCATTATCTTTTCAAAACCTTGACTGCACAAACCCAAAGCACAAAAATAATTCAACAGCAACTCCATCTTGCACGAGGTAACAAAACTAAGTATCAAGAGACCTTTAGATAATGGAAAATGAGGCTGTTCCAAAATAAACTGTTTACTTAATAATGACGTTGCATAGGATTACATAGGACAAAGGCACAAGTCACCACCATCTCCAGACAAAAAAAATTTTGTCCTCACAGAAGCGTATTTTACAAGCTCATTCATTTCATTTGGAGTCAGCAGAAGAAAAACGCTCAACTTAGTATTATGTCACGAAAAGGAGAAAACCGTTTTAGTCCCGGCACTGATAACGATGTGAGATAAAACTAATTTTTACAAACTTGAGGGAAAAAAATGGCAGTAAGGCACAGTCAGGCACATTTCCACACATCCAACGACACAGAACTCAAACAGACTGTATGATTTCCTGTATATATATATATATATATATATATATATATATATAACAAATGAACAAAACGTGCATAGCAGAAGATGAAATTTAAATAGAACTTCCTGGAGGCAGTGTAGCCTGGTCTAAGTACCAGGCTACAGAATATAGATATATCGACTTAATAGTAGCAGTACTACATTATCTACAACAGTGGTCCCTTATTTTCATCATTGTAAAATGCAAACCTAATTATGCAATTTTAGGGGGAAAAAAAGTAATCGCATGGAATGTTTTCCCTCAATACCAGGATTTCCAAGGGCAGAAAATGTGGGGGAAAAAGAAGAGATCTTCAGGCACTTAAGAGAAAATATATACAGCAAATGTAAACATTAGTGCAAAGTCACTTTCAAGGCAGCAGAACGACTGAGCATAGAGACTCACAATATTAACGCAAAATGCTGAAATTAAAAAAAGTGACACACAGGAGTTACGGATAAGAACATATAATTTTTTCCATGTCAATGGAGGTGCAGTGCAAGCAGAGGCATGTCTGTAGGGGCTGCAGTAAAGTAAGTAGATTCCAGTGCATGTTTATCTTTGGTATCATGTATTAGTGGCCCGTGGTGAATGACAGTTGGCTGGAATGAATGTGATTATGTGCATTCAAAAGACTACCTCAGGTAGAAAGTAACCTTTAAGGGTTCCGCCTACCTTCCCTCAACTCAGATGTTCGGGTGAGGGGACTGATCCAGAATTATTTTCATTCCTAATGGATAATTATATCACGTGTATAAAAACCATCATCGTCAAGACACATTTGACCAATATGTGAACAGGTGTGCGACAGCAATGTGCTGCTCTGTAACTGGTCCTGAGTCAGTGGAGAGTGTAGGTTTATTTGTGTGCTCAGCTAATTAGTTAGGGGCACCAGCAGCGGTGTCTCCGCTCCAGATGCTTTCCGTCCTGGGTGCAACTTGTCGGCAGCGACCGGCACAGTGTTACTGTCCACAGTTCCCTGGGCAGCTGTGGCATCCTGCTGCTCGCACAAACTTCCAAGCAGCCGAGCTGTTTTGAAGACTGAGGGCGGACCGGCTGGCTGCAGGGACTGTACCTTGGGCAGGTTCTGGAGGGTCCGCAGCATTTCAGCTGACACAATGGGCAGGTGCTGCTCCTGGATTAGGCTGGTGCAGGTGGGCCGTACAATGCCGTCATGCTGGACTGACGGCCCAGGCACAGCCCACAGAGGTGTTGGGGTCCGGACAGAACCCGATGACATCTTTTTTTGTCGTGTATGCGACTCTACCCCCTCCTCTTCTGACTGGTCACTGGAGTGTATTGTGCTGTCATCAGAGTTGTCACTTATATCATCGTCGTTTCCGCTAATGTCATCATAATCGTCTTCCTCTTTGGTGCCATCTCCATCTGTGATGTAAATCATGTCTTTGGGCAGAGAAGTGAATTGGTAGACTAGACGCTGACCTTCGACTTTGTTTAGAATACCTCTCTGGTAGTAGTACCTACATGAACACAAAGGTACAGAATTATTTCACCGTGCATCTACACACATTCTTGAGTAATATTTGAACTGCTGGAGCACTCATTCTGAACAGTACCTGAGTGCCCGACCCATCGTCTCATAATTCATATCTGGTTTGTTCTTGTGTTTGCCCCAGAGCCTGGCCACAGCTTTGGAGTTGACCAACTTAAAGGTCCCAGCATTGGGATTTGTCCACTTAATATAGCGGGGGCAGACCTGCGGATCCTGCAGCAACTCCATGAGGAACTGCCACAGGTACAGCGTGTTTCCTCCTAAGGCAAAACACAGCAGACATGGTGAAAAAAAACAAAATGATCACAATTGTGAGTTGCTTTGGATACATAAGTGAAAAATGAGCAAATATAACAATGTATTAATTGTTACAGGAACATTTTGCAAAAAACAACAAAACATTTTGCTTTAAAGTCATTCAAGCACGTGTGCCACAGCCCAGGCAGCTGAGGAAAATCTCAGCTGTGCTGCATGAAGGCCCCAGCCCAGTGTGCTACGGCAGAAATGGTCACACCCCTCACGGGGACTGCACAAAGCGAGTTGGGGTGCTGTGCGGTGGGAATTCTGCAGGGAAAGATGTGCACCCTACTGAACTTGCCACACCTGTAGATGGAGTTGAGTGCTCCAGTTTCACATGTGGGAGAGCTTATTTTTTCCCCCATGAGGAAGCAGTCTTCGTTGTTCGTCGTCATGGACGCATCAGACGAGAGACATCGACCGCTAGAGACGCTGCTTCACGTGTACTCACACTTGTACAGATGAAGCTGTGACATGCTATACATCCATGTTTCAAAGTACGATGACAAAACCTCCACTTTCGCCTGGGACATGTCCTCTTCTTACGAAGCTCACAGTCATCAAAATGTCCGTTTTTCAATTGACTGGCGCTTTGCACAGGCTGTCCTGTGACTCCCACACAGACAGGGAGAGAGAGAGACGGGGAGAGCACAGAGTAGAAATCATTTTTGACCCAATAGCGCCTCACCCCAAATAATCAAAACGATGAAAATGGTGATGCGCCAGCCAGTAGCTTGTTGGCCCATGCAGAGGTGCATGCAGAAGTGCAACCCCCCCCCCCACCCAACACCCCCATTGACAGCACACACCTTCGCTGGATTTGGCAGTGCATCCGCGTGCGCCCTCCCTGGACTAACAGCAGCGCATCCACGCTACAAACAAATACAAAGATTTCACGCATCATATAGAAAAACCAGGACCAGGATCAGTGTCCTCCACCCGACATGTCTCCCCCACCTGGATTACCCATTCACTACCTATGTGGCCCTGGATGAGATCCGAGAGATGGATTCCACCATAGATTGTGTGCGATCCTGAAGCAATCAGACCCTCAACTGTGAAGTTAAAATGATACAAGATGCCTTTTTACAGCTTGCGAAGCAAGTTTCGCTGCCTGGTCCTCAGGGCAGTAGGGGAATTTTCCCACTGGGTTTTGCCCCTACCTGTGAGCAAGGAACACAACTCAAGAAAGGTCCTCTTGAACTGTTGAATACAAACATAAAAAGCAACACTATAAGATCAGCGATTATTAGGAGGATGACCTTTGGAAGGTTCCCCTAGGAGAAATGAAGGCTATCTAATGATCAAACGGGGGAACTTAAGGTCTAGATAAAAACCACTATACGATCACGAATATTAATGATGATCATTGTTGTTTGATCAATGATCAGACAGGGGAATTGTTCGATTTCAGTGGTTTTCAGTTTTTCCCAAGGTGAACTCCAATAGCTTTGGAGACACACAACATGGAATTTCCTGTAAACAGGAAATTCACACCTTCAAAGCCCCTTATGTCCTTAGATCCATAGAAACAAAGGTGACATTGACATTCCACATCTTCTCCAGACAACCCCTGCTGCTTGCCAGCCACATCCAGCTGTATCCTCCATTCACACATATGTTAATGGGGACCACCGAGCAGCCACATTTACATACCTCACCTAACATACCCTTAAGTTGCACCTAAGCTGGGAAACCACTCCCCCTCAAACAGATACAAGAATGGAGAACCACCATAGTTTCTCCAGAGTTTTTACTTGAATGTTATGTGCATGGACCAGTGCAGCACCAGGGCTGGCAACCCCCTGGGAAGATTGGATTGAGATGGCTTACGAGCAGAAAAAGGCAAAGTATCTGGAGCTGGTAGAGGCCTGCATGCCGAATGGTTGGGGGGCCTGTGAACCGGTCTGGGTAGGTTGCCAGGGAATTCCAGGGTAGAGGTTGCACTGGACACTCAGGCTCTTTGGAATCAGGGGGTTACAGGAGAGAAAAGCCACAGAGATCATCAGCGAGCTAGCGGAGAGAGCCTCTCGGTGGCTGTGCATCAAGAGGGGTGATACATGGTGTAGTGTGCTGCTTGGACACAAGTCGGGGTTTGATTGACCCCCGGCTGTGTTGCCCAGGCGAGGATGTCTGATAATCCAAGACCTGAAACACCCCATGACCCTGGGTTTATCACTGAGGATGTCTCCAAGCTGCACCATTAAGTTGTAATTATAAAAACTTGGTAATCGCCCCTCTACATTGCAGAGACCTGGTTAAACCCGGGGATACCTGATGCTCACTGCCAGTTGGGATCACACCAAATACTCAGATGCGCAGATCTGATACGCAGATGTGGGGAGCTATGTATTTGCGTACATGATGATTGGTCCATGAATATAGAGTGACACTGCTGGCCTTATCTTACCCTGAGTGATCTTCACTGCTGTTTTCATCCCACCAGAAATCCCAGTAATGGAAAGCAGTGGGCCCACGGTGTTTGCATCATAGCAGGTGCCTTTAATAAGACCAGACTGTACTCCCGAAGCTCCACCAGCATGTCAAGTATTCAACAAGAAAAAAACTGTGAATTACAGTTAACTACAGGACTGCCTCCAACACACAGACTGGGACCTATTTGAACACTAGGTCCGGGAAACATTCACAGGGACAGAACTGAACTGTCTGTGGACATAATCAGCCGGGTTTTTTCATACCAGAAAACCTGGATGATCAGTCAGGTCTGCTCACCCCTCAAGGCCTGGAACACGGCCTTCAGGACGACAAAGCTTGCTACAGTGCAGCACGAGCTGAAAAAAGGAATTAAAAAAGCCAAAGTGGACTATGGACTCCCACCTCGCCAGCAATAGACCCTGGCAGAGGACAGTCAAAGGAGCACAGAGGATTGTTGGCTGCCCTCACCCCTCCATGATCAACATTTATAATACCTGGTGCCTCAGCAGAGCCCAGAAGACCACCAAAGACAGTTCCCATCCTGGTTATCAGCTGTTTGAGCTGAACTTCTTACCAAGAGCCATTACCACACTGAACTCTCATGTTACTGTTTAGTGATCTGATATACAATTACAAACCAATGAATGAATACCAATGAATGAATACCAATGAATACACACCAATTCTATGTTCCATTCCATGTTCAATTCTACTTGTGCAATACATACACTGTCATTGGTGCTCCTGTTTTCACTTGTGCAATACTTTTTTTTAGATGTTTACCTATGATATTTACCTATGATATCATATGTAGATATCAATGAAGTGCAGTCCAAGTCTAATACAGTACAATACGATACAATATAATATCTCCACTTGTTGTCCCCACATGTTTGACATAGGTGCCACTTTTTGCATAAAAGAGAGAATTTTGTTGCCCTAATTATAAAGCTTCATGTACCATGGGAAAGGTCTTTCTAAAGATGCAAAAATAATGTGATCTGTATGACCTCATGTAAACTCATTTACAAATGATTTGTTCTCAGTTTTTATCATTTGTTTCTCACAGTTTGTAAGAACTTGTGTTTGTATCAGTACAATGAAGGACTTACATTGGTCAGACAGCTGTACTCTTACAAACTGTATGGTAGGAACTAGCTTCAAATGCTTCAAAAGACCTTCCTGTAAAAAAGAAATTATTTCGGCATCTGTTAGCTTTTCTGTTATATTTCCTGAAACAACATCACTGTTTTTCAATTATTTAGTCTTTAAACAGACCAGAATCCAATTTCTTGGATAGTTTGCAGCATTTGGGCATGTATCTGTTGGCTTGAAAGAGCGCAGATAATCAGAGGCTGCAGAGGCTCCATCGGCTGTGCACGTAGTGTGAAAGTTGGACACGAGAAATCTCTGTAGGCTATCTTTGCCTGTGAGCATCGCAGAATAGCAAGTGTAAATTAAGGCTGCAAGCAGCTGTGAGCGGGTGTTCGCCTGTGGGGTACTAGCAACCATTGGGTCAATGTAGTTTCTAGGCCATCCTAAGAATCCTTTTTTAGCACATTCTGAAGAGGAATCTCTTCTGGGCAGAGCAGCATCCCTGTGATTCAGAAAGTGAATGGTCTCTCTACTTCGTCTTGATAAACTGTATAAGCCTACTTTTTGAAAATTTCAAGGTGGCGCTATAGAGACATTTGCCAAGCCCATTACCTGGCTGTTCAGGCATACAATGCAATCATGTTCAGCATTTTTGAAACTTTTTTGATGAAGTGCCTGCCCCGAAGAGCATTTTGAATTATTGGTGATGAATAAGTTAACTTTGTCATGCACTACTAGCCACACCTTAAGAAATTCTGTACATAAAATTTTCTCAGCTTGGCCCATAGATGATTTGTACCACATTTGAAGCCAATTCAGTTAACCCCTTTGGAGGAACTGTTTTAAAAATTCAAATCAAAATGGTTGACTTCCTGTCGGGTTACGGTCATCATGTCAAGACACCTTTTTGTATATCCCTTTAGGATGTATCTGCATACCAATTTTTATTTGTCTATGACAATGTTTAAAAAAAAAAATCCTTACGGGGATTGGTCAACATTTCTAGGTGGCGCTACTTTTGCACTTTGCCCCCCCACGGGCTGTGCTCCTATCATGTGTCAGAGCTCTTTGTCCTCAATCAGTGTACCAATTTTCATGATGATGATGATCTTTAAAGCTGTCAAAAAGCCACTCGTAATACATGGCGAAGGATCGCTTACATGCCCGCCACACCGATACCATTGGTGGTAGCTTCACTGCATTTGTAATGTAGCTTCACCAACTTGTTCTGCATGTATTACATTAAGTGGAATGAAGTTGATGTGGTCAATTATGTTGGAGTATTACATGTTAGTGTAAAACCTGATTACTTCCTGTCACCACTAGGGAGCAACATGAGTGAGGTAGGAAGTTAATATATCAAGCTATTCAGGATTGAGCCCTCATCACGTCCAGCAAGTTTCAAGGTGCCATGATCAAGTATGTGGGTGTGAGAGCCGTTCAAAGTGAAAGAGCGTGGAAAAAAAAAACACATTTTACACGTAGCAACCATGCCCTATGACCTACACAAATTCTTTTGACGAGTGTTGGTCACCATGGTTTCTGGATGATCTGTACCTAATTTGAAGTCAATCAGGTAAAAGCCCTAGGAACAGCTCCTTCCGAAAGGGAAAACATACAAGTCAAAATGGCCGACTTCCTATTGGGTTGATGGCGGGGCTTCAAGAGGGTCTTTTGTGCGCCCACCAAGTCTTATGCATTTCGGTAAAACTCAGAGGTGGGGCTCGCTGTTTCAAATTTTCTAGGTGGTGCTATTGTGTAATTTTGCCTCATGCATTTTGAATGACTTTAAAATATCTATTTTTTGGCCCATCCCAATGTGCGTGCTGAAAACGGTGGCGGACAACGGTCTACGATGGCCCTGAAGGTGTGTGTGTGTGTGTGTGTGTGTGTGTGTGTGTGTGTGTGTGTGTGTGTGTGTGTGTGTGTGTGTGTGTGTGTGTGTGTGTGTGTGTGAGGGTGGCTCATCCGCTCATCATTCGCTGGATTTGGTGGTGTATCCACGCGCATACGCGTAACAGATTTTGTGTTGATATGTGTACCAACACACGTCTATTCGTCATTCATGAAAATACGGAACAAATGGCCAGATTTAACAGCTAAATAAAGGGCGATCCCGTATTTTAAGGGACCGGTGGCAACCCTAATTCAGCTCGTCCTCCATTCCTTCCAGCGCAGGTTAACACTCATGCATGGACACAGCGGAAAAAGAAAAGTGTCATTTCTTGACTGACAAGGGCACCAACCAATAACATCAGCCAGAAGTGTTGTTGTAATTTGAAATGTCGTTGGGTTTTCTGAAATGTCGTTGGGTTTTCTGAAATGTTGTTGTGTTTTCTGAAATGTCATGTGTTTTCTGAGATGTTGTTGCATTTTCTGAAATATCAGTGTTTTTTGTAATGTTGTTTTGTTTTGTGAAATTTTTTATGTTTTGAGAAAAGTTTTTGTGTTTTGCGAAATGTTGAAGTGTTTTGTGAAATGTTGTAGTGTTTTCTGAATTGTTTTATATTGACCTTCAGGGCCACCGGAAGGGTCCAACATGAGGACAAAATGTAAAAAGTGAGGACGTGTGACAGGCGTCCGGACAGACGGCTCTATAACCAGACTGTCCAGACGAAATCCTGACGAATGGTCACCCTAACTGTGCAACATATCGGTAATTTTGCAGGCTAATAACATATTACTCCGCAAGTCAGGATCCTTGCATAGTAATATGTTGGTCGACAGATAGGTCTACTGTGCAACATATCTGGATCAGATGCGCCTTATAATCCGATGTGCCATTTGTGTGGACAATGACAGCAATTCACATATTAATTGATACTACACCTTATAATCAAAGGCGCCTTATAGCCCGAAAAATACGGTAATTCTTAAGTACATCATAGAGTTTTCCTTAAAAAAAAAAAAAAAACCTTTACGTGGCCCCTTCTCTTTACAATAGGGATTAGCATTGAGAACAAGAACCAAATTACAAAATAGCAGAAAATGCCCAGTTTGCAGGTACCCAAAAAGCTTTTCGGAATTTCAGTTCTGCTGATCAGTTCCATCCTTCCAAGAACCACATATCCTTTGCAGTTGGAGGGTTTACTTTTTACTACTTTATGTGTGCAGGTCTGCTCAACCCTAAGCCTTAATATTAGGCTTAAATGATATTATACATTAGGCATATACTGAGTTCAGTTATGGAAAATTACAACTTAAACATAAGTCATCCAATGTCTGAGGTGGAACCAATAAAACAAGATTCTTTAGTTTGGAGTCAAGATAAGACAAGAAAAACCTTAATTCATCTCTGAAAGGAAACTTCTGAAACTCCACACAGACTCCACTCATCATCACCTCATCTCCTTTCACCTAAGTCTTAAGTGCCCTTTTCCTAGGGACTGTTTTGGATTTTTAAATTAAATTTCTACATTTTTAAAAGATAAAATAGCTCCAACAGCAAAATTCTCTACAATATGACGTTAACATTATACAAAACTATAGATTTATAAAATAACGTTTTTCTAGGTAGATGCCTTGCAGGCATCAATCCGTGACGTCATGCATGCAGTGAACCTCTGTGCAGAAAGCGCATGCAGGTGGTTAACAGCAGGAGGGAGAGTACAGTGCGAGGAATGGCATGGCATGGTCACACTGAAAGTCTCCTTTCATTTTTTATCTGAAAATGCAATATTCTGCAGCTTAGAGCACAACAGTAAAATGCGTAGGGTTGCTTGTCAATAAATAAGCTGCCTAGGCTATAGGCTATTCAAACCGTTTACTCCATCCATTTCATTAATGTGGCAGATTCAGAAACATTGTTGGGTTTGTTGGGTTAAAACATAGGGAAACGTTTTCTAAATAAGTGAAAGCCTGCATTACTGTTGGTCCCGATTTCAAGCTGTTCTCCTTTTCATTCCACTACATTTTGTTCCATTTCCGGTGTCCGTGTGGCCATGCGCAGATCAAGTGAAACTGTGGCACCAACTCTCCAATGGTGTTGTGGTAGTTGACTGGGATAAACTTCTTTTAATTTTATGGGTAGCATGTGCCTTGTGACCACACATGCAATAACAAGTGTTACAGCTTTGAGTGCCGTTTGCACCCATTCCATTCTCCTTGGTGAACATGAAAATTCATAAAATATAGTAACCTCTATTGGTTAAATTAAACCAATTAAATTACCTATTTCACCATCATAATTCTTAAAATGGTATAAAAGAGTTAAACAAATTGCGAAACTAAAATTACAGCTCAGGTTCAGATCATTAAACCTGTACATCCACATGAATGAGAATTTAAGCTCCACATCCCGTTACATTGAATTTGTGTGAAACCTTTGTATGTATCTATGATTGACCTATAAACATGACATAACATGTGCATTGTGCAAAGATGCCTTGTAAAGAGAGGATAAAGAAGCAACTGCGGGAGGCAGCAAAAGGCAGTCTATCTCTGGCCAGTTGGGTCAGAAAGAACACTACAGGTCAGACTAATCTTCACTTCAGAATGAAAAAGAACTATCTGACATGTCTTGTTACCAAGATCAACTACTGTATATTTATATATTAAAGCTTCAATAAATACAGCATGAAAATGTTGGTAATAAGTCAGATGCATCTCGTCAGTTCTGAACTAATGTACCATATGCTCACATTGAAATGATTACTGAATAGACTACTGAATGGTAAATATACTGTTACTTGTTCTCAGAAGTGGAAAATTCCAGATCAGATGAACAGGTTGAGGCAGAAACTGGAGTTAGCACAAGAGCTTTTCAAAGTTAAAGCTAGTGAAAACAAGCCTTTCTCATGAAGAAAGGTTGTCAGACCTTCTTCAGCTTCTTCAGTGTACTTACTGGCTCTGACCTGTGCATAGGCAGAGACAGGGCGTCATAGTGGGGGGGTGTGGAGGGGGCAATCGGCATCAGGGCCCCACATATGGGGGCCCCAAAAGACTGAAAAAAGATCTGATTTAATTTGATTTTTTTTTATGTAGGTAATTCATGCAAATTTAATATTCTGCGGCAATAAATCAGTTGAAATGAGTGTCCCAACCTAAATACATTACCTATACACTAGCCTACATATACTACATGTATATCAACCCCATATCCAGTGCTAAGTGGTTTAGACTGCCTTAACTCTGGCTTTTAATTATACCAGAGGTAAATAAAGTCCGGTCTACAATGCAGGCTGTGGATATTATTAGAGCCAACATTTTAAAATGTCAAATTAAAAGCAAAAATATAAAAATGAGTGTCTAGGTTCATTAGAAAGCCTTAATACATTACAAATCAAAGAGCAAGAGACCTACACTCCTCCAGTCATTCTTGTCATTCATATTACCCTACATACGCCAAAGAACTAAAAGCAAAGACCATTTGATTTCTTATCTCTGCTAAAAGCACGCAGCAGTTGTTGACCGTATTATGGCGAAAAAAATTCAATGACAGTTGGAATGCTCCTCATCCAAAGCAGTTATAATCCACAACTAAGCCTGTCCTCCCGTCCACTGTTATGCTGCACTCACAATAACAGTCAAAATTGCCTGTGGTTGCTCAAGTCACTCAGGATGCATCACCTGTGGCAGCTCTACAGGTGTGGTGGAGGTGCCCGAGGGAGCAGGGCTTCAAGTTGCGGTGCAGATGTGTCTCCCCAGACTGATCGACTCTGCTCTGAGCATGTTGGAACTAATGTCATTCTTGCTTTCACAAGGTCTACTACTACTACTATATTAGGGCTGCAACTAAGGATTATTTTGATAACCGATTATTAAAAAACCGAGTTGATTATTTATTTGATCTGAGTTGGTTCTCAGTTTGATCCAGCATGTTGCTGGCATACATTTATTTATTTATTCCTACTTTTATTCAAAACCAGAACGTTACTCTGAATGAACAATATCACTACAAAAAAATGCACAACAAAGTTTTTGAAAGTTATTAGAGCAGCCCAGCTGTTAAACTAATAATAAATTGTAAATATTATAAATTATTTAAAAAAGGATCCTTGAGGGAAGAGTGTGATCAGGCTGCAGGGTGTGCTCTATCGTCTACCATTGATAGAGGCTTTACGTCGGTCATGAGCATGTTCAGGATGTTGTCAAGCACGTCACTGCAATGATTGACAGCAGTCCATCAGACCAATCGCTGGTCATGTGCGCTCCTCAGGAGGGGGGGTGGCTGTAGGAGAGAGTACCCCTGGAGGGAACACCACCCCCCACCCCGGATCACTAAAAAAATAAGTTGTTTAAAGTTATGAGATCCAATAGCAGCCCTGTGCACGGAAGATGCACATATGCGCAGCCGTGAGCCGCGATACTACAGGGAGTGTATCTTGCAGAAGGATGCAGCAATCTTAGAATTGCCAAGCTTCTGAAGCGTGACCATCGAACAATCAAGCGTTTTCAAAATAGTCAACAGGGTCGCAAAAAGCGTGTGGAAAAACCAAGGCGCAAAATAACTGCCCATGAACTGAGAAAAGCCAAGTGTGCAGCTGCCAAGATGCCACTTGGCACCAGTTTTACCATAGTTCAAAGCTGAAACATCACTGGAGTGCCCAAAAGCACATGGCCAAGGTAAGAAAGGCTGAAAAACGACCACCACTGAACAAGACACACAAGCTGAAACGTCAAGGCTGGGCCAAGAAATATCTCAAGACTAATTTTTCTAAGGTTTTATGGACTGATGAAATGAGAGTGAGTCTTGATGGGTCAGATGGATGGGCCAGTGGCTGGATCGGTAAAGGGCAGAGAGCTCCAGTCCGACTCAGACGCCAGCAAGGTGGAGGTACTGGTATGGGCTGGTATGATCAAAGATGAGCTTGTGGGGCCTTTTCGGGTTGAGGATGGAGTCAAGTTCAACTCCCAGTCCTACTGCCAGTTTCTGGAAGACACCTTCTTCAAGCAGTGGTACAGGAAGAAGTCCGCATCCTTCAAGAAAAACATGATTTTCATGCAGGACAATGCTCCGTCACATGCATCCAAGTACTCCACAGCGTGGCTGGCAAGAAAGGGCCTAAAGGAAGAAAAACTAATGACATGGCCTCTTTGTTCACCTGATCTGAACCCCATAGAGAACCTCTGGTCCCTCATCAAATGTGAGATTTACAAGGAGGGAAAACAGTACATCTCTCTGACCAGTGTCTGGGAGGCTGTGGTTGCTGCTGCAAGCAATGTTGCTCGTGAACAGATCAAAACACTAACAGAATCCATGGATGGCAGGCTTTTGAGTGTCCTTGCAAAGAAAGGTGGCTATATTGGTTACTGATTTGTTTTTGAATGTCAGAAATGTGCATTAGAAATGTATATTTGTGAATGTTGAGCTTTTATATTAGTTTCCCTGGAGAAAATAAATAATTGAAATTGGTATATATGTTTTTTGTTAAGTTTCCTAATAATTATGCACAGTAATAGTCACCTGTACACACAGATATCCTCCTAAAATCGCTAAAACTAAAAAAGCCACTCCACTCCAACTCCCCAAAATATTCAGATTTGATATTAATGAGTCTTTTGGGTTAATTAAGAACATGGTTGTTGTTCAATAATAAAATGAATCCTCAAAAATACAACTTGCAAAATCAGCTGTTAGGTATGGGGGGGGGGGCCTGTAGGAGAGAGTACCCTCCAAGGGAACACCAAGGGGGGTGGGGGTGGGGGCATGGGGCCCCTTCTGTCGTTTTTGAGTAGGGCCAGACTTTGGTCAGAAACAGCGCTGCCCACACCCCCGGGCCGTGGGCCGGTACCGGTCCGTGGATCAGTTGGTACCGGGCCGCACAAAAAAAAAAAAAAATTTCGCTTTATGTATTATCGGATTCTGGACGATCTGTTATTTTGAAATACCCTTTATTTTGAAAAATGATTCTCCCGGTGATGTCTGATGATCGTTTCACCCTACGCAAAAAAGACAAACGGGTCCCATGCGATTTATCAGTTTCATCGATTAGTTGTTACACCCCTATACTGCACAGCGTAATTTTTAGGATTAATAAAGTATCCATCTATCTATTTATCTATCTATGTACAAATCATAACTTTGATTAAATTAACTGATGCTCATAAAATCTGTTATGTGACTTCATGTTTGGTTTTGGGTTTACGTGGAGGGAAAAGGGTGTAGGATATTAACAGTAAGGTGATCCTATTTTGATCTCCAAAAAAGCATACATGAATAAATGGCAGCTCGTCACTCAGTTCACCTCAGTCACTTTCAGTGTGAGCGCAGGGTTGCAAGAAATGTGAGATCACTCCTAAACGATACGCAAGTTGAAAGATAGATAAGCTAACATTGAAGTCTAATGTTCCCTTTCCACTACACGGTTCTGGTATGGATTGGTATGGCTCGGTTGTTTTGATTTTCTACAAGCAATAGTAACTGATACTAAATGTGCAGAGCAGGACTTTTCCAAAAAGTTGGAAAATGCCTCATTATCCCAAGACTGTATAGATCTGGGGCCTGTTGCACAAAAGTAAGATTACGACCCCAGCAAAGGACAGCCATAGCTTCAAAAAAACAGGCAGGCCCATGTTGGAGGAGATCCCTAGGGGGACAGAGACCTTTCTGTTGTGACAATGGCCTGCCCATTCTTGCAAGATGTGGTGGATGAGGAAGCACTTGCGCTCAGGAGAGCCTTCAGGGTCAGGTTGGTCCCACTGGCCTTCCCTTATGACCATCTATATGAGAGGTACAGGTTTTCTGCAGATGGCACCAGGTATCTGTGCAGACTGCTGGGTCCCAGCATTAAACATCGCACAGCACGAAGCCATGCACTGAGTGTGGAGCAGATGGTGTGTGTGGCCTTGCGCTTTTTTGCAAGTGGAGGCTTCCTTTACTCAGTGGGGGATGCAGAACACCTGAACAAGGCCACAGTTTGCCGTAGGCCACAGTTTAAGTAGTGTGTGTCTGGCTATCAAAGGCTTGTCAGGTATCCTCATCTCCTTCTCTGGCCACAGAAGACTCTGTGACATCAAAGAGGAGTTCTACAGGATTGCAGGTAAGACAATCTACAAATTACAGGGCAACTGTTAACATTCATAGTATGATACTCATTACTTTGTGTTACAGGTTTCTACTCTACCAGGTTTCTACTTGACCAGCGCTTATCACAAGGAGGGAACCCACAACTACTTTTAATAACCACTTCTTACATCATGGCTGTATCCAGAATGTTACTCTGTTTGTCAGGTTGTATTGATGAGATTTTGTGTTGACAGGTGAATTCTCCGGTGTGTTGCTGGGGGACAGCTGGTATGCCTGCCCGCCTTTTGTCCTGACACCATATCCAGACCCCCAGGGAGCACAGCAGGCCTACAATCATGCCCATGTCAGGACCAGGGTTGATGACAGTGGTCGGCTGCTGAAGGACCAATATGTCTTAAATTATTTTCGTTAATATATATGCTGTGAATTTCAGTTAAATATGTCCTGCAGTGGCAGAGGAATTTGTGTTTTTGTATTTTTTATTTTAACTGATACTGATTTGGCCTCTTATGATTGTGCTGTATATTGTGTGTATTAACCATTTTCTAGGTGATTTGGTCAGTGTGTGGTTAACCAAACCAAATTAAGGTAATTTGATAACCAAACCACTTCTTCCACACTATCCTGATGTAAAAGCACTCAAAGTCTGACATTGGTGCAAATATGTAAAAAAAAAAAAAAAAAGTGTAAAACTGCCATTGCTTTAACAAAATGAGCTGCTTGTCTGAATACCTTTGTTGTATTTGTCCTTCTTCACTTTAATGTCTGGTGTGGGAGATTCAGGCCTTCTTGGTCGAGGTTTTCTTCCTAAACAGTTGAATAGTAAAAGCATATTGTTACATACATACATATATTGTTACACTAGCCATAATGTAGTATTAAATCATCTGATAATCCAGACGGTGACAAACCTCTCTTCTTGGACTGCAGCTGTGTTGTCAGTCTCTTTGTGTGTAACGAGTGCCACTGTGGCTGGTTGACAGCTCCCACAATCCCTTCCGCAGACACAGTCACCTGGGTAACAGGAGTGATGACATCATCCAGTGATGGGAAGAAGGTCTGGGCTGCAGATGGGTGCATAAACAGAGTTAGTCGAAGTACAGCACTGTGACCACCATGTAGAAGTAACAACTTGTAGCCAGACATGTCCTAGATCAAAAATGAGTGGAAAGGTTTTACTGGGGCATCTTCACTCCATTACCATACATGTGCACAGTGTCAATAAGTTTGTGTCTCTATGAGTGAGTCTGTGTGTGTGCGTGCACTCACAATAGTGTTGTTCCAGAGAGAGAGTATTGGAGCTGTCCATTTCAAGGAGCGCATCAGCAGCTACAAGTGTCTCCATGTTCTTTTCCTCTCCACTTTCACATGGATCCACTATAAACCCCCGTTAGGGCAATATACAAATAGGACAAATTGTTTTAGCAAATGGAGGAATGTGGTGAAGCCCTGTGTAACATCAAACATTTTATTTGCTGGATAAGTCTAACAAAGCATCTTTTTATTTACAGTTTTATAATGTTATGACATAAGAAACTCCAAATTGTCTGTATCCTCCAATTCCATGCATGCACATGCGATAAAAGGACAAGGACAATGAGACCATCTGAAAGTGAGGCAGACATTTAAAAAGAAAAAAAGAGTAAGCATGACCTACAGCCATGATCTGGACCTCCAACCCCAGACCTAAGGTTTGAATCCCACTACGGCTCCAATGCTCCTTAACAACGTACCCGTACCAACGTAAAACGTACCTGGATTTGTACCCCAAAAGTCACAGTTTCAAATCCCCCACACAGTCCGAATTATTCACAAGTTGCTGTGACACCTCAACTTTTCTGGTTGTGGGCTAACAAGTGACTAAAAATATAATAAAAATCAACCAAACCTGAATGTATGAAATTGCAGTTGCTTCAAACTCACCACAGACAAAAAGTGAGGCGGATTCAAGTTTGACAAGGCCAACAAAAACGTCAATGCTTGATGCTCGGGCACAATTATTTTGCATCTCATTCAACTGTAATTAAGAAAGGCTGTAATAGACCCGTGTGCTATTTAGTCCAGTAGCTTTAGATTTGTATTTAGACAGTGCATATCTGTGGTCCAGCTTTTACCCTGCTGTTACAGCCAGTGGAACGCAGTCAAGTGCTCGTTTCTTATGGCCGAACTGAGAGCCGTGAACACAGCCACTTACGAGCTGTTAATTGTTCGGCTAACGACGCGGCAATGACAGGCGCCTTGTTGGCTGACTACAGCGGGTGAGCCCCGCACAAGACAGCAATGATTACTGAAGCAAACACTATAGACCTGTGGCCGTAGCTAGCAGTGACCGTTAGCGACGTTAAGCTAGCTCCAGCTGCTTGCTGCAAAAACGCTCTGTGTCGGACAAAACAACGCGATTCGGAGATGAAACTTACTTTACACTCGCCAGCACTGGCGAGGAACAAACTATGGCATATGTGCCGTCGCCCGAGTTGGTCAGGTCTACATCATAATGCGCCTCCCGAGGAGTCTTTTGCATGCCCAAGTGAAGTCTGTTTTGTTTCACTTCCTGAATGTTTGCAGGGGGGTGGACCATGTGCGCAAAGCACGACTGCGCGTGTATATCAGCGGACATGTACATTTACATTTATTCATGACTAATAACAGACTAATAACTTCAGACAAATAACAGAGTTTGTTTTAGAGTTTATGTGTGTGTGTGTGTGTGTGTGTGTGTGTGTGTGTGTGTGTGTGTGTGTGTGTGTGTGTGTGTGTGTGTGTGTGTGTGTAACTTTCTGTGTGACTGACATCAGTCTGGCATGCACTGACCTTTAAGCAGCAGTTGGCTTTCCTCCCCTAGATGTGGATGTTGTGTTGACACAGTACACCTACATATGAGAGGTGAACCTGCTCAACAATTACTGCAGGGTAAGCTGAGTAACTCCCCTGCTGCAACAGACACACACACACACACACACACACACACACACACACACACACACACACACACACACACACACACACACACACACACACACACACACACACACAGTGAACAATGAAAATGGCATAAGATTACTATTTCCCATATTCACCAGAGGGCTACATGGTTGAACAGTGGTAAGTGCCATTCCCTCACAGGAAGAAGGTTGTCGTACCTACTGCAGGCCATTTCTGTTTGCATGTTCCCCCCTTGTGTGCATGGGTTTCCTATACCAGTTTCCTCCCACAGTCCAAAAATATGCAGTAAGGTCAACTGGAGACTTTAAATTGTACATAGGTGTGAGTTAGAGAGTTAATGGTGTGTGCCCTGGGGTGGATTGGTGTAAGAGAGTCAGAAATGAACATTTGAATTTCTGCAAAATAGAAGCGTTCTCATTCATATTTACGTTGTTTTTAGCGCCCCCTGGTGGTTTGTTTTTGTAGCTGTAGACAGGTTTCTTTGCACACGGCACTTATTCCAACAGAGAAATTTCTCTTCCTGGAGCTACGTGCACTGTAATTATTGTTGCCACCTGTGTCACACAAAAAAACGGGACATTTCAAGGGGGGCACACACGCCATTGACAGCGGCGCATCCGCGCATGTAGGCTACAAATACGCTTTTTTTCCCCCGGGACAGTCCGTGAAAATCTGGAACAATCAGGGAAAACCGGGACAGGTGGCAACACTAGCTGTAATAGAGCTGTTCTTATATTCGTATTTTTAATGCCATTTAAGTTGTTAACAAGGGTTATGGTTTATAGAGTGGTTATGAGTATCGCTACCATGTAATTCCGAAGTTTCAGATGATTTCTTTCAAAAATAGTAATTTTATTGGTGAGCAAACTTTTAGACCCCATGGAATTAGCTGCCAGCCAGTCCCTGCTAGTGCAGCATCATACCGCATGGCTTGCTCACTGTGATGTCATTTGGGTGCATTTTGTTGTAAATTTAAATGGTAATTTTCTTTCACTCTCCGTGTGCAGATGGAACACAGCTGCAGATTGTGATTGTAGTGCTTTCTGTTAGTTTGACCAGAATAAGTGTGTCCTGCATCTACAGTAGCAGCCAAGAAAGCACACCAATGTTGCATTGGCAGCCTGTTCAGGTTGTATTCTCTGCCTTCAAGACCATCTGGAAGAGCACAGGTCTGAGATTCCTCTGTGTCCACACAGCTCCAGAGTTTGTTGTATTTAGACAAACAGTAGTTGGCTCAGCATGGATCACCAAGACAGCTTGCGTCAGGTTATGGTGATGATCCCTCCATGCTGCACAGGTCAGCAGAGGCAGACTGATGTGAGTAGACTGACCAGAGACTTGGGGTGTCACTGGAAACCCACAGGGAAAAAAAAAACACAAACAGAGAGTACAAAATAAAAATACACAAAAAACCCCCACACATTACTATTTTATTTTGAACTGCTGCTGCTGATTAAATAGCATTTGGTGCAAAAACAAAACAGTGATAGAAGTCAGCAACCAGAGTGGAGAGGGAACCAAATGTGTTTTGAATCATAGTTTATTGGGGTCTTTAAAAAGGGAATCGGGAGTGTGTGGGGATCAGAAGAGTGGAGCCCCGACAGGCGGGGACAGGCGGGTAGCGAGGTCTCAGGCACAGGCAAACTTCAGAGTCAGGGACAGAATGCTGGGTTGATTACTGGGGCAGAAAAGGGAACAAAGTCGCGGCGATCCAGGGAGGATCTTGGGAGTCAGGAAAGTAAGCAGGTTGAGCAGGCAATCCAAGCAGACGATATGACAACTGAGAGCTGAAGAGCAGGGGTTTTAATACTGAGGTAATTGACAGACAATGAGAGAGAGAGCAGAGAATAGAGATGGCCCTTGGGTGGTGTGGTTTCAGGGAGGTCGATGGCACAGTCATAGGGCTGGTGCGGGGGCAATTAAGTGGCTTTGGCTTTGTTGAACACCTCTCGCAGGGCATGATAGCACTCGGGCATGTAGGGATATCTGGGATGGAGCTGGTGGATGCCATATGGGGGGTTGTTGTGGCAGCTTGTAAACAGGTCTGATGACCGTCCTTACCTCACTCCCTTACAGTTCCAGTCGTCCAGTCGAGGTGAGGATTGTGTTGGTGGAGCCATGGATAGCCAAGGATGAGTGGCTGGCCAGGGGAGCAGAGCAGATGCAACTGGATGGTTTCATGGTGATTCCCTGACAGCATCATGGGAACAGGAGCGGTGAGGCAAGTGACGATACCAAGAGGGTGGTCATCCAGTGCCCGGGCAGGAACGGGGGAGGACGGATGATAATTCTTCAGTCCCAACTGGTCCATGATGTTTGCCTCAGCACCAGAGTCTATCAGAGTAGCTAGGGTGTGGGTAGTGTCGGACAGGCGAAGGAATTCTTGAAGGAGAGGCTTGTGGTGCATGGAGGACTGGGTGGTCATTGAGCTCAGCCGGACCCCCCCTACAACCAGTGAGCTCTGGCTTTTACTGGACAGGAGACGACACGGTGGCCATCACCTCCACAGTACAGACACAGGTTGGAGGTGATCCGGCGCTGACGCTCTGTGGGAGTGAGAGAGGTGGAGCTGATCTCCATGTGCTTTGGCTGGTCCGAGCGGGTTGGTGGAGGCGCAGGAAGAGACAGGGAAACTGTGGAGCCCCTCAAGCTGACACAGACTAGCGCTTTGAATCTGGCGGTTGATGCGGACAGACACGGCTATGGCTTCGTCGAGTGTGGACAGTTGCTCATGGGAGACCAGCTTGTCTTTCATGTAGTCATCTATTCTAGACTGTGAAGGAGGACATCCACCAGTGCCTCCATGTTCCATGAGCTGCGCCCTGCCATGGTCCGGAAGTCGATGGAGTAATCGGCCACCGTCCGTGTGCTTTGACGAACACTTTTACAAACATGTCTCAACATGTTTCAAATCATGATCAGAGCTTCTTTTTATTATTATTATTATTATTATTTTTTTAAATTGCCGTATGTCAATGTGAACCGGAGAGGGAGAAGTGGTGCGCAGGAAGGCGGGGTAAGAAAGGAGAGCAAGCAAGAGAGCAGAGATAGAGGGAGACAAAAGACACAAGACAAAAGACGGCAACACAACAGAACAGATCCAGTCTTTGCTGCTGCTGTTGCAGCTGCTGCTGATGGCCAAGTTGGATCAAGGCTGAAATGTCATCCAGCTGACATCCAGCTGATATTTCCCTCAGTGCGCTGCAGTCGTTCTAATGCAGATGGTGCTGGTTCCATGTCTGGATAGATTGTACTGTCAGGAACCAGACCGGAAAGTGAACCAAATGTGTTTTGAACCACAGTTTATTGGAGTCTTTCGGAAAGGAATTGGGAGTGTGTGGGGATCAGAAAAGCGAGCCAGAAAGCAGGCAGGAAATCAAGGAAGGCTGGATCCGATAATTGGTGAATGCCGAGGTAATTGACAGGCAATGACAAGCGGCTGGTAGAGAAGCAGAGTGGCAGCAGGTGAATATCATTTGGGAGTCATCACGGCTTTTTACATTAAAAAGTCCAGAGAAATATGGCCGCTTCAAAATGAGATTCAGAGAAATTTGCAGTTTGCTTCTGTGTGATTTTTGTTCCATCAACAGAGAATATGCTATTATATTCTCTGTTTCTCTTACCTTGGTTCTAAAAGAGGCTAAAGCAGCAACAGGAAGGAACTTCCTGCATTGCAGTATGTGTGTGTGTATTTATGTTAGTGCAAGTGAGTAAATGTCTATGACTAAAAGTGTATGTGGTTTTATTATGAGTAAGTAATCTCTCAGTGTCCTGGCTCTCACTGAGACCTGGTTGAAACTGGAAAATTCTGCCACCCGAGCTACATTCTCAACCAATTACTCCTTCTCTCACACCTCCCGTCTGATGGGTAGAGGAGGAGGGACAGACCTCCTGATTGCCAAAAAATGGAGATTCATTCCCCAATTACCCCCACACAATTTCACCTCATTTGAGTACCACGCTATTCAGGTGACTGCCCCAGTCCATCTTGGAGTAGTTGTAATCGACCGACCTCCAGGACAAAAAGGGTGCTTTGTGGATGAATTGGATGCCCTCCTGTCATCCATTCCCAACCATGAGTGTCCACTACTCATTCTTGGTGACATGAATATTCACATAAATTGTACAAGCTCTGACAATTTCCCGTCTCTGATAAACTCCTTTGATCTAATTCGAGTCTGGACCCCTCCACCCACAGAGCTGGCAAAGAACTTGACCTAATCCCCACCCGCAACTGTTTCATAAACTGCCTTGCAGTCACACCTCTGCAATTGTCTGACCATTTATTCATTAACTTCAAAATACAGCTATAATCACACCCCCACCTTCTCTGGTGTCACTCCGCCACAATCTCCGCAATCTGTCTCCTACCCACTCTTCTTCTGCAGTGACATTTGCTTTACCCACACGCACCTCCTTTTCCCCTCTGG
The DNA here is from genome assembly GCA_029224185.1 of Karalla daura. Lineage (NCBI taxonomy): Eukaryota > Metazoa > Chordata > Actinopteri > Chaetodontiformes > Leiognathidae > Karalla > Karalla daura. The sequence continues at coordinate 22,934,164 of CM055197.1, forward strand.
AGGTAAATGAGGCCACTGAGTGCCTGTTCCACCATATCCTCCTGCCTAGACAGACTCTGTCCTCTGTCCACCAAGGCAGCTCACTCCCCTGCACCCAAGCCATGGCAAACCAACAATATCTGGGAACTACGCAGTACCTTAAGAGCTGGAGAGAGAAACTATTCTCCACCTACAAGTCACTGTTCAACCCTCCAACTCTGCCACCACCAACTTATCTGTCTGTTGAGTCCTTTGCTTCCTCCATTACAGAAAATATGGAAATGATCAGCCAACAGTTTTCTACGCCACCCACTCTCAGCCAGCCTCCTCAGGACGAGGGCCCATCACTCTCCTCGTTCACCCCTCCCTTTGAGACTGAGTTGTCAGGTCTCCTGATATACAGCCATGCTACCACCTGTGCTTTGGACCCTATTCCCACAAATCTCCTACAAAACATTGTCCCTACCATTGTATCAGCCGTCACATGTCATCATTTCCTATTGGTCTCTGGAACTTTTCCTGACTCCTTCAGACAAGTTCAGGTGGTGCTTCTGCTCAAGAAACCCTCACGAGATCCAGGTCAAGTCGAGAACTATCGGCCGATTTCTCTTCTTCCCTTCCTTTCAAAAACCATTGAAAGAGCAGTCTTCAGTCAGGTCTCAAACTTCCTCACGCACAACGCCCTCCTTGACCTCAATCAGTCAGGTTTTCAGACCGGTCATTCCACTGAAGCAGCTCTGTTGTCTGTGAAAGAAGCTCCAAGGGCTGCAGTACAATTCTCAGTTCTCATCCTCCAAGACCTATCTTGGGCAATGGCATCTCTTTTTTTTTTCTCTCTGATTCATTGTTGGTTAAAGACAGGTGATTGCATGGATTGTGTGTCCACTTTTACAAACATGTCTCAACATGATTCAAATCATTATCAGAGCTTCCTTTTTTTAATTATTATTATTTTTTATTGATGTATGCCAATGTGAACAGGAGAGGGTGAAGTGGTGCGCAGGAAAGCGAGGTAAGAAAGGAGAGCAAGTAAGAGAGCAGAGATAGAAGGAGACAAAAGACACAAGACAAAAGACAAAAGACGGCAACACAACAGAAATGACATCAGCAGGAGCAGCTGCAGTCACATCGGGCCGCAGACCGGAGTGGAGCGCACGGACAGAGGGGCCAGAGCGCCACTTCCTATCTCCCACCCCCAGTCCCAGACCCAGTGGGTCTGCCAGTGAGGGGGCCGGCGCTACCACCACTAGGGCATGAGCATAGCCAGGGCCCACTAACCCGGGCAACGCTAACCCCAACACGTGTACCAGACCGTCCCCCAGCAGTGGCCGCGTCAGAAGTGCCCTGAGCACACCCTCACAGCACCCCCAACACACACTAGGGCATGGGGGTTCACTCACGGGACACAGCATTAGGCCTTGGAGGGGGGTACGGGGTGGGGGAGGACAGGCCCCCCCGACCCAAACCCCCCCTCCAAATTTTATTGCAGGGTTAGGCCCAAGAGGTGATGCAGGGTAGCGTTGTTGCAGCCCTATCTCCTTCCTGGCCTGGGGCGCCCCCTTTACCACTGGGTGGTATAGGGAGGGTGGGGTGTGGGGCCCAGGTGCGCCGCCTAGTAGAGGCCTCGGGGGCCTCTGGGCTTCACCCGATCCTCAATAATCCTGCCCCACCCTGGAACCAAAGCAAACTTCGCCACACCCGACACATTCACATGCTCCATCTGCCTCCGGGGATGAGCACCCTCGGTCTAGTCACCTGCTCACCCGGCCCAACAGGCGAAGAAGGGGCTGTGGGGTCGCTGTCGGGTCACCCCGTTGGGTGCATGGCACGCTGCAGGGGGGGCAGGCGGGCGGGCGATGGTTGTACTGGATTATGGGACCCCGGTCTCGATTTGCTGCTGGGGGTGGCGGACCTAACCTGTGGGCCCGCTGCCCTCGGATCCTCCGGGTTCTGGTGTCGAGCGCTGGGAGGGCTCATGCCCCGGCCGCCCGGCCGGCTTCACTGCGGGGCTGGTGCTCATGATGGGACCGGAGGCACCCAACCCGGCAGCCCGCCTGGTTTTGCGGGGTCGTGGGCTCCACCGTGCCCTGGCCTCCGGTTACACTGTTGCCTCGGACTGTGCTCGGGGTGGTCATGGCGCCCACCCTTGTCTAGGCGTGACGTCATTAATTCCTGTCCTGTCCAGTGCCAGGCGTAGGCACTGATGCAAATGTTCATCGGTTAGTTTGCCCCGTATTGATTTTTCACCATTGTCATTGTAGAAAATGCTGACTCGCAAGAGTACGTCGATGGAAACATTGTCAGTATCTGCAGGGCCATTTTCTGCAAAACACCTGCAGGGGCCAACTTTGTCCAGAAGGTGGCAGGGTCACAGAGAGATTCCTGCAGAGCAAGGTTTTCTTGAAGATCAATCAGCTCTTATTGTAGAGTGGCAACACTAACCCATGGGCAGACCTTCAGGGCTTCATGTGAGAATTCTGTCACATTTCTCACCAGGAATGCGTTTTCAATGAACAACAAGACCTGTTTTCCCAGGGGGAAATCTCCAAACCTGGTTTCAAAATTTTCAATCAACTTTTCCAGGAATTCCACATAATTGAGTGTTGTGTGTCTGAAGCTTGGCTTTTTAGATTTGGGAAGTGAAGCATGCTCCCCTCCTGAAGGTCACTTTTGAAGATTTAAAGCTTCCTTTGAAAACCAAGAATCGCTGACATGAGGTTACACACTGTGTTATTTCTGCCCTGGAGCTTCACATTTAAATCATTGAGGTGGGCAGTGATGTCGGTCAGAAATGCAGCAATTTGCATTTTTTCATTGTTTTGGAGAAATTCCACATATGGCTTTGCTTTTGGGCTGGACTGATTTAGTAAAAAGGTTTCCAACTCCTTCCTCAGTGCCCAAAAACGCTCCAACACCTTCCCCTTACTAAGCCACCTGACATTATTGTGAAGAAGTAAATCATCAAATTCTGCATCCACCTCTGTGAGGAATGTGCGTAGCAAGCGATGCTGCAAAGCTGAAGATGCCCTCAAAAAATTGATGAGCTTCATCACTGTTGACATAATTTCTGAAAGCTCCTTTCCCAGGCTGGCACACAAAACCATCTGATGAAAGACACAGTGGTTTGCGATGAGGTCAGGGTGGTGTGCCTTCAAGAGGGAGACTAATCCCCTCTCTCTCCCAGTCATACTTGGGGCTCCATCAGTAGCAATTGAAACAACATGCTTCAGGTCTATCCCTTGCTCTTGCAAGATCTGCATCGCTGCATCATAATGATCACTGCCTCTTGTGTGGCCATGGAGTGTTTTCAAACCCAACACGTCTTCAATGAACTCCCCCTTTTCTGCATCAAAAAATCTGACAAACACCATCAGTTGGGCTTTATCTGTGTTGTCAGTGGATTCGTCCAATGCCAATGAAATGCAATTAGCATTTTTCACCGCACTATTCATTTGGTCCAATAAATCGTCAGCAAGTATTTCTGTTCGCCTCGCTGCAGTGGAATCAGAGAGGGATATTTGGCTTATTTTTTGGGTGATCTCATCTTCTAACGGGGTTCCCTCATATAGAGCGATCGCCACCTCACGCATACACTCTTTCACAACTTCGGCGTCAGTGAAGGGCTTTCTGTGCTTGCCCAACACCCAAGCGACTCGCAGAGAGGCTTTGGTCGTGCGCTCTTGTTGGGTCGCTGACCTGACTATCACAGCGCGTGACACTTGATAAGATTCTTGCATTTGTGTGATCTTTCTGCTTCTTACCGTGGTGTTTTGGGGGTAGTTTTGGTCAAATACTCCATGCTTTGTCTCATAATGACGTTTCACGTTTCCACTTTTGATCAGTGCAACCGTCTCATTGCAGATTAAACACATTGGTTTCGTGCTCCCCGCTGGCAGCACAAATGCATATTTATCTGTCCACTCCGCCTTAAATTCCCTGTTTTCTGCATCCACCTTTCTTTTCTTTTGCTGTTTGGAGCATGCCATTTCTTTTTGTCTCTTGAAGATAAACCGAACAGACAGCAAATAACTCTCACGCGGATCTCATGTTCGCGGCAACGTCAGTGAGTGAGTTGTCATGGTGATGATAAACAATCTCATATTTTGCTTTCTTCACATGCTCTGAGATTGGCTACGGGCCTTAATGCGGACTAGACCAGAAATAGCATGCCATTTATTACGCCTGAAACACTATTTATTATTAATGATAATATTAATAGTAATAATAATGATAATAGTAATAATATTTTTTAAAATCCTGATTTTGTCTGGGTCCGTATGGCATTGTGTTTGGGTCCGTACGCGGACCCCGGTCCGCCATTTGAGTAAGTCTGGTCTATACTGTCACTCATTAAAATAATAATAATTATATATATATTTTTTAAAAAGGGCTCTGATAATGATTTGAATCAAGACATGTTTGTGAAAGTGGACATACAATCCATGCAATCAGCTGTCTTCAACCAACGATGAATCAGAGCGGATAAAAAAAAAAAAAAAGAAGTGCCATGAGCAGGCACCACCCCAAACCCCCCAGAGCGCAGGCCGGGAGGGGGGCGGCAAGGGCCCCCGTGAGTGTCTCAGGGCGCACCGCCAGAGGGCGACGTGCGGCTCCGGTGCACAGGACCCAGGCCCCAGATCCATCCACCACTGTAAGGTGGCCTGACCCCACTCAGAGCCCCCCACCCGCAAACCCCCAGGGCACGAGCATCAGTGCCCTGGGGCCACCCGACCCCACCTGCCCCCCCAGCAGCCCAGCAGGGCAGTCCCACGGTGTCCCGAAGACCCCCGCGCCGTGCCCACCGTGTCAGCTGGGCCGGTGTGCATCCACACAGCACCGGACATCTCCCCACCATCACCCTAAGAAAGCGCACAGCCTGGTGACAGGCCCCGACCCCAGTCAATCGTGTTACTGAGAGGGGTCCAGACTGTCTCAGCCATCTCGTTTCTGATAGAGGCAGAAACCGGCCACTTTATTAGGTACACCATGCTAGTAACGGGTTGGACCCCCCTTTTGCCTTCAGAACTGCCTGAATTCTTCATGGCATAGATTCAACAAGGTGCTGGACGCATTCCTCAGAGAGTTTGGTCCATATTGACATGATGGCATCACACAGTTGGCGCAGATTTGTCGGCTGCACATCCATGATGCGAATCGACCGTTCCACCACATCCCAAAGATGCTCTATTGGATTGAGATCTGGTGACTGTGGAGGCCATTTGAGTACAGTGAACTCATTGTCATGTTCAAGAACCCAGTCTGAGATGATTTCAGCTTTATGACATGGTGCATTATCCTGCTGAAAGTAGCCATCAGAAGTTGGGTACATTGTGGTCATGAAGGGATGGACATGGTCAGCAACAATACTCAGGTAGGCTGTGGCGTTGCAACGATGCTCAATTGGTACCAAGGGGCCCAAAGAGTGCCAAGAAAATATTCCCCACACCATTACACCACCACCAGCCTAAACCGTTGATACAAGGCAGGATGGATCCATGCTTTCATGTTGTTGACAGCAAATTCTGACCCTACCATCCCAATGTCGCAGCAGAAATCAAGACTCATCAGACCAGGCAACGTTTTTCCAATCTTCTATTGTCCAATTTTGATGAGCTTGTGCAAATTGTAGCCTCAGTTTCCTGTTCTTAGCTGAAAGGAGTGGCACCCGGCGTGGTCTTCTGCTGCTGTAGCCCATCTGCCTCAAAGTTCGACGTACTGTGCGTTCAGAGATGCTCTTCTGCCTACCTTGGTTGTAACGGGCGGTTATTTGAGTCACTGTTGCCTTTTTATCAGCTCGAACCAGTCTGGCCATTCTCCTCTGACCTCTGGCATCAACAAGGCATTTCCGCCCACAGAACTGCCGCTCACTGGATATTTTTTCTTTTTCGGACCATTCTCTGTAAACCCTAGAGATGGTTGTGCGTGAAAATCCCAGTAGATCAGCAGTTTCTGAAATACTCAGACCAGTCCTTCTGGCACCAACAACCATGCCACGTTCAAAGCCACTCAAATCACCTTGCATCCCCATACTGATGCTCGGTTTGAACTGCAGGAGATTGTCTTGACCATGTCTACAAGCCTAAATGCACTGAGTTGCCGCCATGTGATTGGCTGATTAGAAATTAAGTGTTAACGAGCAGTTGGACAGGTGTACCTAATAAAGTGGCTGGTGAGTCTATGTGTTATAATATGTGCGCATGATGTCATGCAGTTAATTTAGAAAGGAGTCTGTATCAGCACTTATGTTCTAAAAGTGATGTTCTAATCTGAATCATTACCATGGCGCCAGCATGAGCTGGGTGCCTGTTACAACGACTCCTGCTTCTTTATTTCATTTTTACTCTTTTTTTCTAACTTTGTGTGCCTTATTGTTGACGAGTGACTAGTGTTCACTTGTGTTTTTGTGCTTTTGTGCTTTTTGTGGAGACTAAACATTCCAAAGGAGAATAAAGAAAAAAAAAACCACTTTCTCCAATACACACCCAGTCAAAAAACGCCATTTTCAATTCTGAAATACTCAATCAATCAAAAGGTTTTTTTCATAACTCACACTGGCTTCAATAGCTAAAGTTTCCCATGCCAGCGTGGAATGGAGGAAGATGGAGCAGCTGCAACGACAGAACGTCAACATGGTGTGGAGTAGCCTAAAGACCATCTCAGGTTTCAAAGCACCTCATGCCCAAGTTATGGGGGACCTATGATGGGTGAATGATCTCAATCAACATTTCTTAAGATTCAATCAATCATCCTCTCCTCCATCCACACAACCACATACCCCCCACCTAACTCCTGGTCCTGGCCCCTCTCCCTCAGTCCTTCATGCACCATAACCCTAACCCGATCACTTCACTCCACCCAAACACCACTCCACCCCAACTCCACACCACCATACAGCTGCAAGCACGTTTCCACTCCCCCAGCATAAAGACCCTCTGTCCACCTTTGTACTTCACATCAGCCGAGGTGAGAAGCAAGCTAACAAAAATCAGATAGGATGGCACCTGGACCAGACGTAATCAGCTCCAGGCTCCTTAAGTCATGCGCAGACAAACTGTATGAAACTATAGAGCATGTCTTCAACCTGAGCCTAAAGCTGCGGGTGGTACCACAAGCGTGATTCCTTTTGGGAAATGTTCAGGTCAAATAAACTTTAGTCCTTTGACTTTAATTTGCTAAGCACTATCAAAGTGTTAAGCTTTGAATGTAGAATGATCAGTTTTGTTCCTCGTCCACCCATTTCTGTTAAGGAGGTTGAGAGTAAATCCTGTGTCATTAGTTTGATTTTGGATTTCAAAATCAAGCCAATGACACAGGGGCAGACTTTTCTTTTCAATGTTGTATTGTTTTATTTTCTTATAGATGTCACAGAGATATCATCAACTACTCACTACATGAGTAAGACACCTGACAATGTCACGGTGACAAATGTCAGACAAGGTGAGACAGTGTGACATCATTGCTGACGCCTTTGATCTTCCTGAAGACTTCAAAGCGTGATTCCTTTGGGAAAGGTTGAGTCTGTCCCTGTGTAATTAGCTTGATTTTGAAATCCAAAATCAAACTTATGACACAGGATTTGCTCTCAACCTCCTGAACTCAAATGGGTGAAGGAGGGAAAAACTGATCATTCTACAATCAAAGTATTGTCACTTTGATGTTGCTGAGCAGCCTAAACTCAATGGACTAAAGTCGAGATGACCTGAACATTTCCCAAAGGAATCACGCTTTGAAGTCTTCAGGAAGATCAAAGGCGTCAGCGATGATGTCACACTGGCTCACCTTGTCTGACATCAATATGTCACTGTGACATTATCAGGTGTCTTCCTCATGTAGTGAGTAGTCTGATGATATCTCTGTGACATCATTAGGAAAATAAAACAAGACAACATTGAAAAGAAAAGTCTGCCCTGGGTAAGTAGCTTGATTTTGTAATCCAAAATCAAGGTAATGAGAAAGGGGTTTCACTTGACCTCCTAAACTCAAATGGGTGGAGGAGGAAAAAAACTGATCATTCAACAATCAAAATAATTACACTTTGATAGTGCTGAGCAACTTAAAGTCAAAGGACTAAAGTTGACATGACTTGAACATTTCCCAAAGGAATCACGCTTTGAAGTCTTCAGGAAGATCAAAGGCGTCAGCGATGATGTCACACTGGCTCACCTTGTCTGACATCAATATGTCACTGTGACATTGTCAGGTGCCTTCCTCATGTAGTGAGTATTTTGATGATATCTCTTGACTCGAATAGGAAAATAAAAAAGGACAACTTTGAAAAGAAAAGTCTGCCCTGGGTAATTAGCTTGATTTTGAAATCAAAAATCAGACTTATGAAAAAGGATTTACTCTTAACCTCCTTAACACACATGGGTGAAGGAGGAACTAAATTGATCATTCTAAAATCAAAGTAATGATACATTGACGTTGCTGAGCAGCCTCAACTCAATGGACTAAAGTCGAGATGACCTGAACATTTCCCAAAGGAATCACGCTTTGAAGTCTTCAGGAAGATCAAAGGCGTCAGCGATGATGTCACACTGGCTCACCTTGTCTGACATCAATATGTCACTGTGACATTGTCAGGTGCCTTCCTCATGTAGTGAGTATTTTGATGATATCTCTGTGACTCGAATAGGAAAATAAAAAAGGACAACATTGAAAAGAAATGTCTGCCCTGGGTAATTAGCTTGATTTTGAAATCCAAAATCAGACTTATGACAAAGGATTTACTCTTTTCTTCCTGAACACAAATGGGTGAAGGAGGAACTAAATTGATCATTCTAAACTCAAAGTAATGACACATTGACGTTCCTGAGCAGCCTAAACTCAATGGACTAAAGTTGATATGACCTGAACATTTCCCAAAGGAATCACGCTTTGAAGTCTTCAGGGAGATCAAAGGCGTCAGCGATGATGTCACACTGGCTCACCTTGTTTGACATCAATATGTCACTGTGACATTGTCAGGTGCCTATCTCATGTAGTGAGTATTTTGAAATCTCTGTGACTCGAATAGGAAAATAAAAAAGGACAACTTTGAAAAGAAAAGTCTGCCCTGGGTAATTAGCTTGATTTTGAAATCCAAAATCAGACTTATGAAAAAGGATTTACTCTTAACCTCCTTAACACAAATGGGTGAAGGAGGAACTAAATTGATCATTCTACAATCAAAGTAATGATACATTGACGTTGCTGAGCAGCCTAAACTCAATGGACTAAAGTTGATATGACCTGAACATTTCCCAAAGGAATCACGCTTTGAAGTCTTCAGGGAGATCAAAGGCGTCAGCGATGATGTCACACTGGCTCACCTTGTTTGACATCAATATGTCACTGTGACATTGTCAGGTGCCTATCTCATGTAGTGAGTATTTTGAAATCTCTGTGACTCGAATAGGAAAATAAAAAAGGACAACTTTGAAAAGAAAAGTCTGCCCTGGGTAATTAGCTTGATTTTGAAATCCAAAATCAGACTTATGAAAAAGGATTTACTCTTAACCTCCTTAACACAAATGGGTGAAGGAGGAACTAAATTGATCATTCTACAATCAAAGTAATGATACATTGACGTTGCTGAGCAGCCTAAACTCAATGGACTAAAGTCGAGATGACCTGAACATTTCCCAAAGGAATCACGCTTTGAAGTCTTCAGGAAGATCAAAGGCGTCAGCGATGATGTCACACTGGCTCACCTTGTCTGACATCAATATGTCACTGTGACATTATCAGGTGTCTTCCTCATGTAGTGAGTAGTCTGATGATATCTCTGTGACATCATTAGGAAAATAAAACAAGACAACATTGAAAAGAAAAGTCTGCCCTGGGTAAGTAGCTTGATTTTGTAATCCAAAATCAAGGTAATGAGAAAGGGGTTTCACTTGACCTCCTAAACTCAAATGGGTGGAGGAGGAAAAAAACTGATCATTCAACAATCAAAATAATTACACTTTGATAGTGCTGAGCAACTGAAAGTCAAAGGACTAAAGTTGACATGACTTGAACATTCCCCAAAGGAATCACGCTTTGAAGTCTTCAGGAAGATCAAAGGCGTCAGCGATGATGTCACACTGGCTCACCTTGTCTGACATCAATATGTCACTGTGACATTGTCAGGTGCCTTCCTCATGTAGTGAGTATTTTGATGATATCTCTTGACTCGAATAGGAACATACAAAAGGACAACATTGAAAAGAAAAGTCTGCCCTGTGTAATTAGCTTGATTTTGAAATCCAAAATCAGACTTATGAAAAAGGATTTACTCTTAACCTCCTTAACACAAATGGGTGAAGGAGGAACTAAATTGATCATTCTACAATCAAAGTAATGATACATTGACGTTGCTGAGCAGCCTAAACTCAATGGACTAAAGTCGAGATGACCTGAACAATTCCCAAAGGAATCACGCTTTGAAGTCTTCAGGAAGATCAAAGGCGTCAGCGATGATGTCACACTGGCTCACCTTGTCTGACATCAATATGTCACTGTGACATTATCAGGTGTCTTCCTCATGTAGTGAGCAGTCTGATTATATCTCTGTGACATCATTAGGAAAATAAAACAAGACAACATTGAAAAGAAAAGTCTGCCCTGGGTAAGTAGCTTGATTTTGTAATCCAAAATCAAGGCAATGAGAAAGGGGTTTCACTTGACCTCCTAAACTCAAATGGGTGGAGGAGGAAAAAAAGTGATCATTCAACAATCAAAATAATTACACTTTGACAGTGCTGAGCAACTGAAAGTCAAAGGACTAAAGTTGACATGTCTTGAACATTTCCCAAAGGAATCACGCTTTGAAGTCTTCAGGAAGATCAAAGGCGTCAGCGATGATGTCACACTGGCTCACCTTGTCTGACATCAATATGTCACTGTGACATTGTCAGGTGCCTTCCTCATGTAGTGAGTATTTTGATGATATCTCTGTGACTCGAATAGGAAAATAAAAAAGGACAACATTGAAAAGAAATGTCTGCCCTGGGTAATTAGCTTGATTTTGAAATCCAAAATCAGACTTATGACAAAGGATTTACTCTTTTCTTCCTGAACACAAATGGGTGGAGGAGGAACTAAATTGATCATTCTAAACTCAAAGTAATGACACATTGACGTTCCTGAGCAGCCTAAACTCAATGGACTAAAGTTGATATGACCTGAACATTTCCCAAAGGAATCACGCTTTGAAGTCTTCAGGGAGATCAAAGGCGTCAGCGATGATGTCACACTGGCTCACCTTGTCTGACATCAATATGTCACTGTGACATTGTCAGGTGCCTATCTCATGTAGTGAGTATTTTGAAATCTCTGTGACTCGAATAGGAAAATAAAAAAGGACAACTTTGAAAAGAAAAGTCTGCCCTGGGTAATTAGCTTGATTTTGAAATCCAAAATCAGACTTATGACAAAGGATTTACTCTTAACCTTCTTAACACAAATGGGTGAAGGAGGAACTAAAGTGATCATTCTAAAATCAAAGTAATGATACATTGACGTTCCTGAGCAGCCTAAACTCAATGGACTAAAGTCGAGATGACCTGATCATTTCCCAAAGGAATCACGCTTTGAAGTCTTCAGGAAGATCAAAGGCGTCAGCGATGATGTCACACTGGCTCACCTTGTCTGACATCAAAATGTCACTGTGACATTGTCAGGTGCCTTCCTCATGTAGTGAGTATTTTGATGATATCTCTGTGACTCGAATAGGAAAATACAAAAGGACAACATTGAAAAGAAAAGTCTGCCCTGTGTAATTAGCTTGATTTTGAAATCCAAAATCAGACTTATGAAAAAGGATTTACTCTTAACCTCCTTAACACAAATGGGTGAAGGAGGAACTAAATTGATCATTCTAAAATCAAAGTAATGATACATTGACGTTGCTGAGCAGCCTAAACTCAATGGACTAAAGTCGAGATGACCTGAACATTTCCCAAAGGAATCACGCTTTGAAGTCTCCAGGAAGATCAAAGGCGTCAGCGATGATGTCACACTAGCTCACCTTGTCTGACATCAATATGTCACTGTGACATTGTCAGGTGCCTTCCTCATGTAGTGAGTATTTTGAAGATATCTCTTGACTCGAATAGGAAAATAAAAAAGGACAACTTTGAAAAGAAAAGTCTGCCCTGGGTAATTAGCTTGATTTTGAAATCCAAAACCAGACTGATGACAAAGGATTTACTCTTAACTTCCTACACACAAATGGGTGAAGGAGGAACTAAATTGATCATTCTAAAATCAAAGTAATCATACATTGACGTTCCTGAGCAGCCTAAACTCAATGGACTAAAGTCGAGATGACCTGAACATTTCCCAAAGGAATCACGCTTTGAAGTCTTCAGGAAGATCAAAGGCGTCAGCGATGATGTCACACTGGCTCACCTTGTCTGACATCAATATGTCACTGTGACATTGTCAGGTGCCTTCCTCATGTAGTGAGTATTTTGATGATATCTCTGTGACTCGAATAGGAAAATAAAAAAGGACAACTTTGAAAAGAAAAGTCTGCCCTGGGTAATTAGCTTGATTTTGAAATCCAAAATCAGACTTATGACAAAGGATTTACTCTTTTCTTCCTGAACACAAATGGGTGAAGGAGGAACTAAATTGATCATTCTAAACTCAAAGTAATGACACATTGGCGTTCCTGAGCAGCCTAAACTCAATGGACTAAAGTTGATATGACCTGAACATTTCCCAAAGGAATCACGCTTTGAAGTCTTCAGGGAGATCAAAGGCGTCAGCGATGATGTCACACTGGCTCACCTTGTTTGACATCAATATGTCACTGTGACATTGTCAGGTGCCTATCTCATGTAGTGAGTATTTTGAAATCTCTGTGACTCGAATAGGAAAATAAAAAAGGACAACTTTGAAAAGAAAAGTCTGCCCTGGGTAATTAGCTTGATTATGAAATCCAAAATCAGACTTATGAAAAAGGATTCACTCTTAACCTCCTTAACACAAATGGGTGAAGGAGGAACTAAATTGATCATTCTAAAATCAAAGTAATGAGACATTGACGTTCCTGAGCAGCCTAAACTCAATGGACTAAAGTCGAGATGACCTGAACATTTCCCAAAGGAATCACGCTTTGAAGTCTTCAGGAAGATCAAAGGCGTCAGCGATGATGTCACACTGGCTCACCTTGTTTGACATCAATATGTCACTGTGACATTGTCAGTTGCCGATCTCATGTAGTGAGTATTTTGAAGATATCTCTTGACTCGAATTGGAAAATAAAAAAGGACAACTTTGAAAAGAAAAGTCTGCCCTGGGTAATTAGCTTGATTTTGAAATCCAAAATCAGACTTATGACAAAGGATTTACTCTTAACTTCCTTAACACAATTGGGTGAAGGAGGAACTAAATTGATCATTCTAAAATCAAAGTAATCATACATTGACGTTCCTGAGCAGCCAAAACTCAATGGACTAAAGTTGATATGACCTGAACATTTCCCAAAGGAATCACGCTTTGAAGTCTTCAGGGAGATCAAAGGCGTCAGCGATGATGTCACACTGGCTCACCTTGTTTGACATCAATATGTCACTGTGACATTGTCAGGTGCCTATCTCATGTAGTGAGTATTTTGAAATCTCTGTGACTCGAATAGGAAAATAAAAAAGGACAACTTTGAAAAGAAAAGTCTGCCCTGGGTAATTAGCTTGATTTTGAAATCCAAAATCAGACTTATGAAAAAGGATTCACTCTTAACCTCCTTAACACAAATGGGTGAAGGAGGAACTAAATTGATCATTCTAAAATCAAAGTAATGAGACATTGACGTTGCTGAGCAGCCTAAACTCAATGGACTAAAGTCGAGATGACCTGAACATTTCCCAAAGGAATCACGCTTTGAAGTCTTCAGGAAGATCAAAGGCGTCAGCGATGATGTCACACTGGCTCACCTTGTCTGACATCAATATGTCACTGTGACATTGTCAGGTGCCTTCCTCATGTAGTGAGTATTTTGAAGATATCTCTTGACTCGAATAGGAAAATAAAAAAGGACAACTTTGAAAAGAAAAGTCTGCCCTGGGTAATTAGCTTGATTTTGAAAACCAAAATCAGACTTATGACAAAGGATTTACTCTTTACTTCCTGAACACAAATTGGTGAAGGAGGAACTAAATTGATCATTCTAAACTCAAAGTAATGATACATTGACGTTCCTGAGCAGCCTAAAATCAATGGACTAAAGTTGATATGACCTGAACATTTCCCAAAGGAATCACGCTTTGAAGTCTTCAGGAAGATCAAAGGCGTCAGCGATGATGTCACACTGGCTCACCTTGTCTGACATCAATATGTCACTGTGACATTGTCAGGTGCCTTCCTCATGCAGTGAGTATTTTGATGATATCTCTGTGACTCGAATAGGAAAATACAAAAGGACAACATTGAAAAGAAAAGTCTGCCCTGTGTAATTAGCTTGATTTTGAAATCCAAAATCAGACTTATGAAAAAGGATTTACTCTTAACCTCCTTAACACAAATGGGTGAAGGAGGAACTAAATTGATCATTCTACAATCAAAGTAATGATACATTGACGTTGCTGAGCAGCCTATACTCAATGGACTAAAAACGAGATGACCTGAACATTTCCCAAAGGAATCACGCTTTGAAGTCTTCAGGAAGATCAAAGGCGTCAGCGATGATGTCACACTGGCTCACCTTGTCTGATATCAATATGTCACTGTGACATTATCAGGTGTCTTTCTCATGTAGTGATTATTTTGATGATATCTCTGTGACTCGAATAGGAAAATACAAAAGGACAACATTGAAAAGAAAAGTCTGCCCTGTGTAATTAGCTTGATTTTGAAATCCAAAATCAGACTTATGAAAAAGGATTTACTCTTAACCTCCTTAACACAAATGGGTGAAGGAGGAACTAAATTGATCATTCTAAAATCAAAGTAATGATACATTGACGTTGCTGAGCAGCCTAAACTCAATGGACTAAAGTCGAGATGACCTGAACATTTCCCAAAGGAATCACGCTTTGAAGTCTCCAGGAAGATCAAAGGCGTCAGCGATGATGTCACACTGGCTCACCTTGTCTGACATCAATATGTCACTGTGACATTATCAGGTGTCTTGCTCATGTAGTGAGTAGTCTGATGATATCTCTGTGACATCATTAGGAAAATAAAAAGAGACAACATTGGAAAGAAAAGTCTGCCCTGGGTAATTAGCTTGATTTTGTAATCCAATATCAAGGTAATGAGAAAGGGGTTGCACTTGACCTCCAAAACTCAAATGGGTGGAGGAGGAACAAAACTGAACATTCTAAAATCAAAGTAATTACACTTTGATAGTGCTTAGCAACTTAAAGTCAAAGGACTAAAGTTGATATGACTTGAACATTTCCCAAAGGAATCACGCTTTGAAGTCTTCAGGAAGATCAAAGGCGTCAGCGATGATGTCACACTGGCTCACCTTGTCTGACATCAATATGTCACTGTGACATTGTCAGGTGCCTTCCTCATGTAGTGAGTATTTTGATGATATCTCTTGACTCGAATAGGAACATACAAAAGGACAACATTGAAAAGAAAAGTCTGCCCTGGGTAATTAGCTTGATTTTGAAATCCAAAATCAGACTTATGAAAAAGGATTTACTCTTACCCTCCTTAACACAAATGGGTGAAGGAGGAACTAAATTGATCATTCTAAAATCAAAGTAATGATACATTGACATTGCAGAGCAGCCTAAACTCAATGGACTAAAGTCGAGATGACCTGAACATCTCCCAAAGGAATCACGCTTTGAAGTCTTCAGGAAGATCAAAGGCGTCAGCGATGATGTCACACTGGCTCACCTTGTCTGACATCAATATGTCACTGTGACATTATCAGGTGTCTTTCTCATGTAGTGAGTAGTCTGATGACATCTCTGTGACATCATTAGGAAAATAAAAAAAGACAACATTGAAAAGAAAAGTCTGCCCTGGGTAATTAGCATGATTTTGTAATCCAAAATCAAGGTAATGAGAAAGGGGTTACACTTGACCTCCTAAACTCAAATGGGTGGAGGAGGAACAAAACTGATCATTCAAAAATCAAAGTAATTACACTTTGATAGTGCATAGCAACTTAAAGTCAAAGGACGAAAGTTGATATGACTTGAACATATCCCAAAGGAATCACGCTTTGAAGTCTTCAGGAAGATCAAAGGCGTCAGCGATGATGTCACACTGGCTCACCTTGTCTGACATCAATATGTCACTGTGACATTGTCAGGTGCCTTCCTCATGCAGTGAGTATTTTGATGATATCTCTGTGACTCGAATAGGAACATACAAAAGGACAACATTGAAAAGAAAAGTCTGCCTTGTGTAATTAGCTTGATTTTGAAATCCAAAATCAGACTTATGAAAAAGGATTTACTCTTACCCTCCTGAACACAAATGGGTGAAGGAGGAACTAAATTGATCATTCTAAAATCAAAGTAATGATACATTGACGTTGCTGAGCAGCCTAAACTCAATGGACTAAAGTCGAGATGACCTGAACTTTTCCGAAAGGAATCACGCTTTGAAGTCTTCAGGAAGATCAAAGGCGTCAGCGATGATGTCACACTGGCTCACCTTGTCTGACATCAATATGTCACTGTGACATTGTCAGGTGCCTTCCTCATGTAGTGAGTATTTTGATGATATCTCTTGACTCGAATAGGAAAATAAAAAAGGACAACTTTGAAAAGAAAAGTCTGCCCTGGGTAATTAGCTTGACTTTGAAATCAAAAATCAGACTTATGACAAAGGATTTACTCTTAACTTCCTTCACACAAATGGGTGAAGGAGGAACTAAATTGATCATTCTAAAATCAAAGTAGTGATACATTGACGTTCCTGAGCAGCCTAAACTCAATGGACTAAAGTCGAGATGACCTGAACATCTCCCAAAGGAATCACGCTTTGAAGTCTTCAGGAAGATCAAAGGCGTCAGCGATGATGTCACACTGGCTCACCTTGTCTGACATCAATATGTCACTGTTACATTGTCAGGTGTCTTGCTCATGTAGTGAGTAGTCTGATGATATCTCTTGACTCGAATAGGAACATACAAAAGGACAACATTGAAAAGAAAAGTCTGCCCTGGGTAATTAGCTTGATTTTGAAATCCAAAATCAGACTTATGAAAAAGGATTTACTCTTACCCTCCTTAACACAAATGGGTGAAGGAGGAACTAAATTGATCATTCTAAAATCAAAGTAATGATACATTGACGTTGCAGAGCAGCCTAAACTCAATGGACTAAAGTCGAGATGACCTGAACATCTCTCAAAGGAATCACGCTTTGAAGTCTTCAGGAAGATCAAAGGCGTCAGCGATGATGTCACACTGGCTCACCTTGTCTGACATCAATATGTCACTGTGACATTGTCAGGTGCCTTCCTCATGTAGTGAGTATTTTGATGATATCTCTGTGACTCGAATAGGAAATACAAAAGGACAACTTTGAAAAGAAAAGTCTGCCCTGGGTAATTAGCTTGATTTTGAAATCAAAAATCAGACTTATGACAAAGGATTTACTCTTAACTTCCTTCACACAAATGGGTGAAGGAGGAACTAAATTGATCATTCCAAAATCAAAGTAGTGATACATTGACGTTCCTGAGCAGCCTCAACTCAATGGACTAAAGTCGAGATGACCTGAACATCTCCCAAAGGAATCACGCTTTGAAGTCTTCAGGAAGATCAAAGGCGTCAGCGATGATGTCACACTGGCTCACCTTGTCTGACATCAATTTGTCACTGTGACATTGTCAGGTGCCTTCCTCATGTAGTGAGTATTTTGATGATATCTCTGTGACTCGAATAGGAAAATACAAAAGGACAACATTGAAAAGAAAAGTCTGCCCTGTGTAATTAGCTTGATTTTGAAATCCAAAATCAGACTTATGAAAAAGGATTTACTCTTACCCTCCTGAACACAAATGGGTGAAGGAGGAACTAAATTGATCATTCTAAAATCAAAGTAATGATACATTGACGTTCCTGAGCAGCCTATACTCAATGGACTAAAGTCGAGATGACCTGAACATTTCCCAAAGGAATCACGCTTTGAAGTCTTCAGGAAGATCAAAGGCGTCAGCGATGATGTCACACTGGCTCACATTGTCTGACATCAATATGTCACTGTGACATTATCAGGTGTCTTGCTCATGTAGTGAGTAGTCTGATGATATCTCTGTGACATCATTAGGAAAATAAAAAAAGACAACATTGGAAAGAAAAGTCTGCCCTGGGTAATTAGCATGATTTTGTAATCCAATATCAAGGTAATGAGAAAGGGGTTGCACTTGACCTCCAAAACTCAAATGGGTGGAGGAGGAACAAAACTGAACATTCTAAAATCAAAGTAATTACACTTTGATAGTGCTTAGCAACTTAAAGTCAAAGGACTAAAGTTGATATGACTTGAACATTTCCCAAAGGAATCACGCTTTGAAGTCTTCAGGAAGATCAAAGGCGTCAGCGATGATGTCACACTGGCTCACCTTGTCTGACATCAATATGTCACTGTGACATTGTCAGGTGCCTTCCTCATGTAGTGAGTATTTTGATGATATCTCTGTGACTCGAATAGGAAAATAAAAAAGGACAACATTGAAAAGAAAAGTCTGCCCTGTGTAATTAGCTTGACTTTGAAATCAAAAATCAGACTTATGACAAAGGATTTACTCTTAACTTCCTTCACACAAATGGGTGAAGGAGGAACTAAATTGATCATTCTAAAATCAAAGTAGTGATACATTGACGTTCCTGAGCAGCCTCAACTCAATGGACTAAAGTCGAGATGACCTGAACATCTCCCAAAGGAATCAAGCTTTGAAGTCTTCAGGAAGATCAAAGGCGTCAGCGATGATGTCACACTGGCTCACCTTGTCTGACATCAATATGTCACTGTGACATTGTCAGGTGCCTTCCTCATGTAGTGAGTATTTTGATGATATCTCTGTGACTCGAATAGGAAAATACAAAAGGACAACTTTGAAAAGAAAAGTCTGCCCTGGGTAATTAGCTTGATTTTGAAATCAAAAATCAGACTTATGACAAAGGATTTACTCTTAACTTCCTTCACACAAATGGGTGAAGGAGGAACTAAATTGATCATTCCAAAATCAAAGTAGTGATACATTGACGTTCCTGAGCAGCCTCAACTCAATGGACTAAAGTCGAGATGACCTGAACATCTCTCAAAGGAATCACGCTTTGAAGTCTTCAGGAAGATCAAAGGCGTCAGCGATGATGTCACACTGGCTCACCTTGTCTGACATCAATATGTCACTGTGACATTGTCAGGTGCCTTGCTCATGTAGTGAGTAGTCTGATGACATCTCTGTGACATCATTAGGAAAATAAAAAAAGACAACATTGAAAAGAAAAGTCTGCCCTGGGTAATTAGCATGATTTTGTAATCCAAAATCAAGGTAATGAGAAAGGGGTTACACTTGACCTCCTAAACTCAAATGGGTGGAGGAGGAACAAAACTGATCATTCAAAAATCAAAGTAATTACACTTTGATAGTGCTTAGCAACTTAAAGTCAAAGGACGAAAGTTGATATGACTTGAACATATCCCAAAGGAATCACGCTTTGAAGTCTTCAGGAAGATCAAAGGCGTCAGCGATGATGTCACACTGGCTCACCTTGTCTGACATCAATTTGTCACTGTGACATTGTCAGGTGCCTTCCTCATGTAGTGAGTATTTTGATGATATCTCTGTGACTCGAATAGGAAAATACAAAAGGACAACATTGAAAAGAAAAGTCTGCCCTGTGTAATTAGCTTGATTTTGAAATCCAAAATCAGACTTATGAAAAAGGATTTACTCTTACCCTCCTGAACACAAATGGGTGAAGGAGGAACTAAATTGATCATTCTAAAATCAAAGTAATGATACATTGACGTTCCTGAGCAGCCTATACTCAATGGACTAAAGTCGAGATGACCTGAACATTTCCCAAAGGAATCACGCTTTGAAGTCTTCAGGAAGATCAAAGGCCTCAGCGATGATGTCACACTGGCTCACCTTGTCTGACATCAATATGTCACTGTGACATTATCAGGTGTCTTGCTCATGTAGTGAGTAGTCTGATGATATCTCTGTGACATCATTAGGAAAATAAAAAAGACAACATTGGAAAGAAAAGTCTGCCCTGGGTAATTAGCTTGATTTTGTAATCCAATATCAAGGTAATGAGAAAGGGGTTGCACTTGACCTCCAAAACTCAAATGGGTGGAGGAGGAACAAAACTGAACATTCTAAAATCAAAGTAATTACACTTTGATAGTGCTTAGCAACTTAAAGTCAAAGGACTAAAGTTGATATGACTTGAACATTTCCCAAAGGAATCACGCTTTGAAGTCTTCAGGAAGATCAAAGGCGTCAGCAATGATGTCACACTGGCTCACCTTGTCTGACATCAATATGTCACTGTGACATTGTCAGGTGCCTTCCTCATGTAGTGAGTATTTTGATGATATCTCTGTGACTCGAATAGGAAAATACAAAAGGACAACTTTGAAAAGAAAAGTCTGCCCTGTGTAATTAGCTTGATTTTGAAATCCAAAATCAGACTAATGAAAAACGATTTACTCTGAACCTCCTTAACACAAATGGGTGAAGGAGGAACTAAATTGATCATTCTAAAATCAATGCAATGACACAATGACGTTCCTGAGCAGCCTAAACTCAATGGACTAAAGTCGAGATGACCTGAACATCTCCCAAAGGAATCACGCTTTGAAGTCTTCAGGAAGATCAAAGGCGTCAGCGATGATGTCACACTGGCTCACCTTGTCTGACATCAATATGTCACTGTGACATTGTCAGGTGCCTTCCTCATGTAGTGAGTATTTTGATGATATCTCTTGACTCGAATAGGAACATACAAAAGGACAACATTGAAAAGAAAAGTCTGCCCTGGGTAATTAGCTTGATTTTGAAATCCAAAATCAGACTTATGAAAAAGGATTTACTCTTACCCTCCTTTACACAAATGGGTGAAGGAGGAACTAAATTGATCATTCCAAAATCAAAGTAATGATACATTGACGTTGCAGAGCAGCCTAAACTCAATGGACTAAAGTCGAGATGACCTGAACATCTCTCAAAGGAATCACGCTTTGAAGTCTTCAGGAAGATCAAAGGCGTCAGCGATGGTGTCACACTGGCTCACCTTGTCTGACATCAATATGTCACTGTGACATTGTCAGGTGCCTTCCTCATGTAGTGAGTATTTTGATGATATCTCTGTGACTCGAATAGGAAAATACAAAAGGACAACTTTGAAAAGAAAAGTCTGCCCTGGGTAATTAGCTTGATTTTGAAATCAAAAATCAGACTTATGACAAAGGATTTACTCTTAACTTCCTTCACACAAATGGGTGAAGGAGGAACTAAATTGATCATTCTAAACTCAAAGTAATGACACATTGACGTTCCTGAGCAGCCTAAACTCAATGGACTAAAGTTGATATGACCTGAACATTTCCCAAAGGAATCACGCTTTGAAGTCTTCAGGAAGATCAAAGGCGTCAGCGATGATGTCACACTGGCTCACCTTGTCTGACATCAATATGTCACTGTGACATTATCAGGTGTCTTGCTCATGTAGTGAGTAGTCTGATGATATCTCTGTGACATCATTAGGAAAATAAAAAAAGACAACATTGGAAAGAAAAGTCTGCCCTGGGTAATTAGCTTGATTTTGTAATCCAATATCAAGGTAATGAGAAAGGGGTTGCACTTGACCTCCAAAACTCAAATGGGTGGAGGAGGAACAAAACTGAACATTCTAAAATCAAAGTAATTACACTTTGATAGTGCTTTGCAACTTAAAGTCAAAGGACTAAAGTTGATATGACTTGAACATATCCCAAAGGAATCACGCTTTGAAGTCTTCAGGAAGATCAAAGGCGTCAGCGATGATGTCACACTGGCTCACCTTGTCTGACATCAATTTGTCACTGTGACATTGTCAGGTGCCTTCCTCATGTAGTGAGTATTTTGATGATATCTCTGTGACTCGAATAGGAAAATACAAAAGGACAACATTGAAAAGAAAAGTCTGCCCTGTGTAATTAGCTTGATTTTGAAATCCAAAATCAGACTTATGAAAAAGGATTTACTCTTACCCTCCTGAACACAAATGGGTGAAGGAGGAACTAAATTGATCATTCTAAAATCAAAGTAATGATACATTGACGTTCCTGAGCAGCCTATACTCAATGGACTAAAGTCGAGATGACCTGAACATTTCCCAAAGGAATCACGCTTTGAAGTCTTCAGGAAGATCAAAGGCCTCAGCGATGATGTCACACTGGCTCACCTTGTCTGACATCAATATGTCACTGTGACATTATCAGGTGTCTTGCTCATGTAGTGAGTAGTCTGATGATATCTCTGTGACATCATTAGGAAAATAAAAAAAGACAACATTGGAAAGAAAAGTCTGCCCTGGGTAATTAGCTTGATTTTGTAATCCAATATCAAGGTAATGAGAAAGGGGTTGCACTTGACCTCCAAAACTCAAATGGGTGGAGAGGAACAAAACTGAACATTCTAAAATCAAAGTAATTACACTTTGATAGTGCTTTGCAACTTAAAGTCAAAGGACTAAAGTTGATATGACTTGAACATTTCCCAAAGGAATCACGCTTTGAAGTCTTCAGGAAGATCAAAGGCGTCAGCAATGATGTCACACTGGCTCACCTTGTCTGACATCAATATGTCACTGTGACATTGTCAGGTGCCTTCCTCATGTAGTGAGTATTTTGATGATATCTCTGTGACTCGAATAGGAAAATACAAAAGGACAACTTTGAAAAGAAAAGTCTGCCCTGGGTAATTAGCTTGATTTTGAAATCAAAAATCAGACTTATGACAAAGGATTTACTCTTAACTTCCTTCACACAAATGGGTGAAGGAGGAACTAAATTGATCATTCCAAAATCAAAGTAGTGATACATTGACGTTCCTGAGCAGCCTCAACTCAATGGACTAAAGTCGAGATGACCTGAACATCTCCCAAAGGAATCACGCTTTGAAGTCTTCAGGAAGATCAAAGGCGTCAGCGATGATGTCACACTGGCTCACCTTGTCTGACATCAATATGTCACTGTGACATTGTCAGGTGCCTTCCTCATGTAGTGAGTATTTTGATGATATCTCTTGACTCGAATAGGAACATACAAAAGGACAACATTGAAAAGAAAAGTCTGCCCTGGGTAATTAGCTTGATTTTGAAATCCAAAATCAGACTTATGAAAAAGGATTTACTCTTACCCTCCTTTACACAAATGGGTGAAGGAGGAACTAAATTGATCATTCCAAAATCAAAGTAATGATACATTGACGTTGCAGAGCAGCCTAAACTCAATGGACTAAAGTCGAGATGACCTGAACATCTCTCAAAGGAATCACGCTTTGAAGTCTTCAGGAAGATCAAAGGCGTCAGCGATGGTGTCACACTGGCTCACCTTGTCTGACATCAATATGTCACTGTGACATTGTCAGGTGCCTTCCTCATGTAGTGAGTATTTTGATGATATCTCTGTGACTCGAATAGGAAAATACAAAAGGACAACTTTGAAAAGAAAAGTCTGCCCTGGGTAATTAGCTTGATTTTGAAATCAAAAATCAGACTTATGACAAAGGATTTACTCTTAACTTCCTTCACACAAATGGGTGAAGGTGGAACTAAATTGATCATTCTAAACTCAAAGTAATGACACATTGACGTTCCTGAGCAGCCTAAACTCAATGGACTAAAGTTGATATGACCTGAACATTTCCCAAAGGAATCACGCTTTGAAGTCTTCAGGAAGATCAAAGGCGTCAGCGATGATGTCACACTGGCTCACCTTGTCTGACATCAATATGTCACTGTGACATTATCAGGTGTCTTGCTCATGTAGTGAGTAGTCTGATGATATCTCTGTGACATCATTAGGAAAATAAAAAAAGACAACATTGGAAAGAAAAGTCTGCCCTGGGTAATTAGCTTGATTTTGTAATCCAATATCAAGGTAATGAGAAAGGGGTTGCACTTGACCTCCAAAACTCAAATGGGTGGAGGAGGAACAAAACTGAACATTCTAAAATCAAAGTAATTACACTTTGATAGTGCTTTGCAACTTAAAGTCAAAGGACTAAAGTTGATATGACTTGAATATATCCCAAAGGAATCACGCTTTGAAGTCTTCAGGAAGATCAAAGGCGTCAGCGATGATGTCACACTGGCTCACCTTGTCTGACATCAATTTGTCACTGTGACATTGTCAGGTGCCTTCCTCATGTAGTGAGTATTTTGATGATATCTCTTGACTCGAATAGGAAAATAAAAAAGGACAACTTTGAAAAGAAAAGTCTGCCCTGTGTAATTAGCTTGACTTTGAAATCAAAAATCAGACTTATGACAAAGGATTTACTCTTAACTTCCTTCACACAAATGGGTGAAGGAGGAACTAAATTGATCATTCTAAAATCAAAGTAGTGATACATTGACGTTCCTGAGCAGCCTCAACTCAATGGACTAAAGTCGAGATGACCTGAACATCTCCCAAAGGAATCAAGCTTTGAAGTCTTCAGGAAGATCAAAGGCGTCAGCGATGATGTCACACTGGCTCACCTTGTCTGACATCAATATGTCACTGTGACATTGTCAGGTGCCTTCCTCATGTAGTGAGTATTTTGATGATATCTCTTGACTCGAATAGGAACATACAAAAGGACAACATTGAAAAGAAAAGTCTGCCCTGGGTAATTAGCTTGATTTTGAAATCCAAAATCAGACTTATGAAAAAGGATTTACTCTTACCCTCCTTAACACAAATGGGTGAAGGAGGAACTAAATTGATCATTCTAAAATCAAAGTAATGATACATTGACGTTGCAGAGCAGCCTAAACTCAATGGACTAAAGTCGAGATGACCTGAACATCTCTCAAAGGAATCACGCTTTGAAGTCTTCAGGAAGATCAAAGGCGTCAGCGATGATGTCACACTGGCTCACCTTGTCTGACATCAATATGTCACTGTGACATTGTCAGGTGCCTTCCTCATGTAGTGAGTATTTTGATGATATCTCTGTGACTCGAATAGGAAAATACAAAAGGACAACTTTGAAAAGAAAAGTCTGCCCTGGGTAATTAGCTTGATTTTGAAATCAAAAATCAGACTTATGACAAAGGATTTACTCTTAACTTCCTTCACACAAATGGGTGAAGGAGGAACTAAATTGATCATTCCAAAATCAAAGTAGTGATACATTGACGTTCCTGAGCAGCCTCAACTCAATGGACTAAAGTCGAGATGACCTGAACATCTCCCAAAGGAATCACGCTTTGAAGTCTTCAGGAAGATCAAAGGCGTCAGCGATGATGTCACACTGGCTCACCTTGTCTGACATCAATATGTCACTGTGACATTGTCAGGTGTCTTTCTCATGTAGTGAGTAGTCTGATGACATCTCTGTGACATCATTAGGAAAATAAAAAAAGACAACATTGAAAAGAAAAGTCTGCCCTGGGTAATTAGCATGATTTTGTAATCCAAAATCAAGGTAATGAGAAAGGGGTTACACTTGACCTCCTAAACTCAAATGGGTGGAGGAGGAACAAAACTGATCATTCAAAAATCAAAGTAATTACACTTTGATAGTGCTTAGCAACTTAAAGTCAAAGGACGAAAGTTGATATGACTTGAACATATCCCAAAGGAATCACGCTTTGAAGTCTTCAGGAAGATCAAAGGCGTCAGCGATGATGTCACATTGGCTCACCTTGTCTGACATCAATTTGTCACTGTGACATTGTCAGGTGCCTTCCTCATGTAGTGAGTATTTTGATGATATCTCTGTGACTCGAATAGGAAAATACAAAAGGACAACATTGAAAAGAAAAGTCTGCCCTGTGTAATTAGCTTGATTTTGAAATCCAAAATCAGACTTATGAAAAAGGATTTACTCTTACCCTCCTGAACACAAATGGGTGAAGGAGGAACTAAATTGATCATTCTAAAATCAAAGTAATGATACATTGACGTTCCTGAGCAGCCTATACTCAATGGACTAAAGTCGAGATGACCTGAACATTTCCCAAAGGAATCACGCTTTGAAGTCTTCAGGAAGATCAAAGGCCTCAGCGATGATGTCACACTGGCTCACCTTGTCTGACATCAATATGTCACTGTGACATTATCAGGTGTCTTGCTCATGTAGTGAGTAGTCTGATGATATCTCTGTGACATCATTAGGAAAATAAAAAAAGACAACATTGGAAAGAAAAGTCTGCCCTGGGTAATTAGCTTGATTTTGTAATCCAATATCAAGGTAATGAGAAAGGGGTTGCACTTGACCTCCAAAACTCAAATGGGTGGAGGAGGAACAAAACTGAACATTCTAAAATCAAAGTAATTACACTTTGATAGTGCTTAGCAACTTAAAGTCAAAGGACTAAAGTTGATATGACTTGAACATTTCCCAAAGGAATCACGCTTTGAAGTCTTCAGGAAGATCAAAGGCGTCAGCAATGATGTCACACTGGCTCACCTTGTCTGACATCAATATGTCACTGTGACATTGTCAGGTGCCTTCCTCATGTAGTGAGTATTTTGATGATATCTCTGTGACTCGAATAGGAAAATACAAAAGGACAACTTTGAAAAGAAAAGTCTGCCCTGGGTAATTAGCTTGATTTTGAAATCAAAAATCAGACTTATGACAAAGGATTTACTCTTAACTTCCTTCACACAAATGGGTGAAGGAGGAACTAAATTGATCATTCCAAAATCAAAGTAGTGATACATTGACGTTCCTGAGCAGCCTCAACTCAATGGACTAAAGTCGAGATGACCTGAACATCTCCCAAAGGAATCACGCTTTGAAGTCTTCAGGAAGATCAAAGGCGTCAGCGATGATGTCACACTGGCTCACCTTGTCTGACATCAATATGTCACTGTGACATTGTCAGGTGCCTTCCTCATGTAGTGAGTATTTTGATGATATCTCTTGACTCGAATAGGAACATACAAAAGGACAACATTGAAAAGAAAAGTCTGCCCTGGGTAATTAGCTTGATTTTGAAATCCAAAATCAGACTTATGAAAAAGGATTTACTCTTACCCTCCTTTACACAAATGGGTGAAGGAGGAACTAAATTGATCATTCCAAAATCAAAGTAATGATACATTGACGTTGCAGAGCAGCCTAAACTCAATGGACTAAAGTCGAGATGACCTGAACATCTCTCAAAGGAATCACGCTTTGAAGTCTTCAGGAAGATCAAAGGCGTCAGCGATGGTGTCACACTGGCTCACCTTGTCTGACATCAATATGTCACTGTGACATTGTCAGGTGCCTTCCTCATGTAGTGAGTATTTTGATGATATCTCTGTGACTCGAATAGGAAAATACAAAAGGACAACTTTGAAAAGAAAAGTCTGCCCTGGGTAATTAGCTTGATTTTGAAATCAAAAATCAGACTTATGACAAAGGATTTACTCTTAACTTCCTTCACACAAATGGGTGAAGGTGGAACTAAATTGATCATTCTAAACTCAAAGTAATGACACATTGACGTTCCTGAGCAGCCTAAACTCAATGGACTAAAGTTGATATGACCTGAACATTTCCCAAAGGAATCACGCTTTGAAGTCTTCAGGAAGATCAAAGGCGTCAGCGATGATGTCACACTGGCTCACCTTGTCTGACATCAATATGTCACTGTGACATTATCAGGTGTCTTGCTCATGTAGTGAGTAGTCTGATGATATCTCTGTGACATCATTAGGAAAATAAAAAAAGACAACATTGGAAAGAAAAGTCTGCCCTGGGTAATTAGCTTGATTTTGTAATCCAATATCAAGGTAATGAGAAAGGGGTTGCACTTGACCTCCAAAACTCAAATGGGTGGAGGAGGAACAAAACTGAACATTCTAAAATCAAAGTAATTACACTTTGATAGTGCTTTGCAACTTAAAGTCAAAGGACTAAAGTTGATATGACTTGAACATATCCCAAAGGAATCACGCTTTGAAGTCTTCAGGAAGATCAAAGGCGTCAGCGATGATGTCACACTGGCTCACCTTGTCTGACATCAATTTGTCACTGTGACATTGTCAGGTGCCTTCCTCATGTAGTGAGTATTTTGATGATATCTCTTGACTCGAATAGGAAAATAAAAAAGGACAACTTTGAAAAGAAAAGTCTGCCCTGTGTAATTAGCTTGACTTTGAAATCAAAAATCAGACTTATGACAAAGGATTTACTCTTAACTTCCTTCACACAAATGGGTGAAGGAGGAACTAAATTGATCATTCTAAAATCAAAGTAGTGATACATTGACGTTCCTGAGCAGCCTCAACTCAATGGACTAAAGTCGAGATGACCTGAACATCTCCCAAAGGAATCAAGCTTTGAAGTCTTCAGGAAGATCAAAGGCGTCAGCGATGATGTCACACTGGCTCACCTTGTCTGACATCAATATGTCACTGTGACATTGTCAGGTGCCTTCCTCATGTAGTGAGTATTTTGATGATATCTCTTGACTCGAATAGGAACATACAAAAGGACAACATTGAAAAGAAAAGTCTGCCCTGGGTAATTAGCTTGATTTTGAAATCCAAAATCAGACTTATGAAAAAGGATTTACTCTTACCCTCCTTAACACAAATGGGTGAAGGAGAAACTAAATTGATCATTCTAAAATCAAAGTAATGATACATTGACGTTGCAGAGCAGCCTAAACTCAATGGACTAAAGTCGAGATGACCTGAACATCTCTCAAAGGAATCACGCTTTGAAGTCTTCAGGAAGATCAAAGGCGTCAGCGATGATGTCACACTGGCTCACCTTGTCTGACATCAATATGTCACTGTGACATTGTCAGGTGCCTTCCTCATGTAGTGAGTATTTTGATGATATCTCTGTGACTCGAATAGGAAAATACAAAAGGACAACTTTGAAAAGAAAAGTCTGCCCTGGGTAATTAGCTTGATTTTGAAATCAAAAATCAGACTTATGACAAAGGATTTACTCTTAACTTCCTTCACACAAATGGGTGAAGGAGGAACTAAATTGATCATTCCAAAATCAAAGTAGTGATACATTGACGTTCCTGAGCAGCCTCAACTCAATGGACTAAAGTCGAGATGACCTGAACATCTCCCAAAGGAATCACGCTTTGAAGTCTTCAGGAAGATCAAAGGCGTCAGCGATGATGTCACACTGGCTCACCTTGTCTGACATCAATATGTCACTGTGACATTGTCAGGTGTCTTTCTCATGTAGTGAGTAGTCTGATGACATCTCTGTGACATCATTAGGAAAATAAAAAAAGACAACATTGAAAAGAAAAGTCTGCCCTGGGTAATTAGCATGATTTTGTAATCCAAAATCAAGGTAATGAGAAAGGGGTTACACTTGACCTCCTAAACTCAAATGGGTGGAGGAGGAACAAAACTGATCATTCAAAAATCAAAGTAATTACACTTTGATAGTGCTTAGCAACTTAAAGTCAAAGGACGAAAGTTGATATGACTTGAACATATCCCAAAGGAATCACGCTTTGAAGTCTTCAGGAAGATCAAAGGCGTCAGCGATGATGTCACACTGGCTCACCTTGTCTGACATCAATTTGTCACTGTGACATTGTCAGGTGCCTTCCTCATGTAGTGAGTATTTTGATGATATCTCTGTGACTCGAATAGGAAAATACAAAAGGACAACATTGAAAAGAAAAGTCTGCCCTGTGTAATTAGCTTGATTTTGAAATCCAAAATCAGACTTATGAAAAAGGATTTACTCTTACCCTCCTGAACACAAATGGGTGAAGGAGGAACTAAATTGATCATTCTAAAATCAAAGTAATGATACATTGACGTTCCTGAGCAGCCTATACTCAATGGACTAAAGTCGAGATGACCTGAACATTTCCCAAAGGAATCACGCTTTGAAGTCTTCAGGAAGATCAAAGGCCTCAGCGATGATGTCACACTGGCTCACCTTGTCTGACATCAATATGTCACTGTGACATTATCAGGTGTCTTGCTCATGTAGTGAGTAGTCTGATGATATCTCTGTGACATCATTAGGAAAATAAAAAAGACAACATTGGAAAGAAAAGTCTGCCCTGGGTAATTAGCTTGATTTTGTAATCCAATATCAAGGTAATGAGAAAGGGGTTGCACTTGACCTCCAAAACTCAAATGGGTGGAGGAGGAACAAAACTGAACATTCTAAAATCAAAGTAATTACACTTTGATAGTGCTTAGCAACTTAAAGTCAAAGGACTAAAGTTGATATGACTTGAACATTTCCCAAAGGAATCACGCTTTGAAGTCTTCAGGAAGATCAAAGGCGTCAGCAATGATGTCACACTGGCTCACCTTGTCTGACATCAATATGTCACTGTGACATTGTCAGGTGCCTTCCTCATGTAGTGAGTATTTTGATGATATCTCTGTGACTCGAATAGGAAAATACAAAAGGACAACTTTGAAAAGAAAAGTCTGCCCTGGGTAATTAGCTTGATTTTGAAATCCAAAATCAGACTTATGAAAAAGGATTTACTCTTACCCTCCTTTACACAAATGGGTGAAGGAGGAACTAAATTGATCATTCTAAAATCAAAGTAATGATACATTGACGTTGCAGAGCAGCCTAAACTCAATGGACTAAAGTCGAGATGACCTGAACATCTCTCAAAGGAATCATGCTTTGAAGTCTTCAGGAAGATCAAAGGCGTCAGCGATGGTGTCACACTGGCTCACCTTGTCTGACATCAATATGTCACTGTGACATTGTCAGGTGCCTTCCTCATGTAGTGAGTATTTTGATGATATCTCTGTGACTCGAATAGGAAAATACAAAAGGACAACTTTGAAAAGAAAAGTCTGCCCTGGGTAATTAGCTTGATTTTGAAATCAAAAATCAGACTTATGACAAAGGATTTACTCTTAACTTCCTTCACACAAATGGGTGAAGGAGGAACTAAATTGATCATTCTAAACTCAAAGTAATGACACATTGACGTTCCTGAGCAGCCTAAACTCAATGGACTAAAGTTGATATGACCTGAACATTTCCCAAAGGAATCACGCTTTGAAGTCTTCAGGAAGATCAAAGGCGTCAGCGATGATGTCACACTGGCTCACCTTGTCTGACATCAATATGTCACTGTGACATTATCAGGTGTCTTGCTCATGTAGTGAGTAGTCTGACGATATCTCTGTGACATCATTAGGAAAATAAAAAAAGACAACATTGGAAAGAAAAGTCTGCCCTGGGCAATTAGCTTGATTTTGTAATCCAATATCAAGGTAATGAGAAAGGGGTTGCACTTGACCTCCAAAACTCAAATGGGTGGAGGAGGAACAAAACTGAACATTCTAAAATCAAAGTAACTACACTTTGATAGTGCTTTGCAACTTAAAGTCAAAGGACTAAAGTTGATATGACTTGAACATATCCCAAAGGAATCACGCTTTGAAGTCTTCAGGAAGATCAAAGGCGTCAGCGATGATGTCACACTGGCTCACCTTGTCTGACATCAATTTGTCACTGTGACATTGTCAGGTGCCTTCCTCATGTAGTGAGTATTTTGATGATATCTCTTGACTCGAATAGGAAAATAAAAAAGGACAACTTTGAAAAGAAAAGTCTGCCCTGTGTAATTAGCTTGACTTTGAAATCAAAAATCAGACTTATGACAAAGGATTTACTCTTAACTTCCTTCACACAAATGGGTGAAGGAGGAACTAAATTGATCATTCTAAAATCAAAGTAGTGATACATTGACGTTCCTGAGCAGCCTCAACTCAATGGACTAAAGTCGAGATGACCTGAACATCTCCCAAAGGAATCAAGCTTTGAAGTCTTCAGGAAGATCAAAGGCGTCAGCGATGATGTCACACTGGCTCACCTTGTCTGACATCAATATGTCACTGTGACATTGTCAGGTGCCTTCCTCATGTAGTGAGTATTTTGATGATATCTCTTGACTCGAATAGGAACATACAAAAGGACAACATTGAAAAGAAAAGTCTGCCCTGGGTAATTAGCTTGATTTTGAAATCCAAAATCAGACTTATGAAAAAGGATTTACTCTTACCCTCCTTAACACAAATGGGTGAAGGAGGAACTAAATTGATCATTCTAAAATCAAAGTAATGATACATTGACGTTGCAGAGCAGCCTAAACTCAATGGACTAAAGTCGAGATGACCTGAACATCTCTCAAAGGAATCACGCTTTGAAGTCTTCAGGAAGATCAAAGGCGTCAGCGATGATGTCACACTGGCTCACCTTGTCTGACATCAATTTGTCACTGTGACATTGTCAGGTGCCTTCCTCATGTAGTGAGTATTTTGATGATATCTCTTGACTCGAATAGGAAAATAAAAAAGGACAACTTTGAAAAGAAAAGTCTGCCCTGTGTAATTAGCTTGACTTTGAAATCAAAAATCAGACTTATGACAAAGGATTTACTCTTAACTTCCTTCACACAAATGGGTGAAGGAGGAACTAAATTGATCATTCTAAAATCAAAGTAGTGATACATTGACGTTCCTGAGCAGCCTCAACTCAATGGACTAAAGTCGAGATGACCTGAACATCTCCCAAAGGAATCAAGCTTTGAAGTCTTCAGGAAGATCAAAGGCGTCAGCGATGATGTCACACTGGCTCACCTTGTCTGACATCAATATGTCACTGTGACATTGTCAGGTGCCTTCCTCATGTAGTGAGTATTTTGATGATATCTCTGTGACTCGAATAGGAAAATACAAAAGGACAACTTTGAAAAGAAAAGTCTGCCCTGGGTAATTAGCTTGATTTTGAAATCAAAAATCAGACTTATGACAAAGGATTTACTCTTAACTTCCTTCACACAAATGGGTGAAGGTGGAACTAAATTGATCATTCTAAACTCAAAGTAATGACACATTGACGTTCCTGAGCAGCCTAAACTCAATGGACTAAAGTTGATATGACCTGAACATTTCCCAAAGGAATCACGCTTTGAAGTCTTCAGGAAGATCAAAGGCGTCAGCGATGATGTCACACTGGCTCACCTTGTCTGACATCAATATGTCACTGTGACATTATCAGGTGTCTTGCTCATGTAGTGAGTAGTCTGATGATATCTCTGTGACATCATTAGGAAAATAAAAAAAGACAACATTGGAAAGAAAAGTCTGCCCTGGGTAATTAGCTTGATTTTGTAATCCAATATCAAGGTAATGAGAAAGGGGTTGCACTTGACCTCCAAAACTCAAATGGGTGGAGGAGGAACAAAACTGAACATTCTAAAATCAAAGTAATTACACTTTGATAGTGCTTTGCAACTTAAAGTCAAAGGACTAAAGTTGATATGACTTGAACATATCCCAAAGGAATCACGCTTTGAAGTCTTCAGGAAGATCAAAGGCGTCAGCGATGATGTCACACTGGCTCACCTTGTCTGACATCAATTTGTCACTGTGACATTGTCAGGTGCCTTCCTCATGTAGTGAGTATTTTGATGATATCTCTTGACTCGAATAGGAAAATAAAAAAGGACAACTTTGAAAAGAAAAGTCTGCCCTGTGTAATTAGCTTGACTTTGAAATCAAAAATCAGACTTATGACAAAGGATTTACTCTTAACTTCCTTCACACAAATGGGTGAAGGAGGAACTAAATTGATCATTCTAAAATCAAAGTAGTGATACATTGACGTTCCTGAGCAGCCTCAACTCAATGGACTAAAGTCGAGATGACCTGAACATCTCCCAAAGGAATCAAGCTTTGAAGTCTTCAGGAAGATCAAAGGCGTCAGCGATGATGTCACACTGGCTCACCTTGTCTGACATCAATATGTCACTGTGACATTGTCAGGTGCCTTCCTCATGTAGTGAGTATTTTGATGATATCTCTTGACTCGAATAGGAACATACAAAAGGACAACATTGAAAAGAAAAGTCTGCCCTGGGTAATTAGCTTGATTTTGAAATCCAAAATCAGACTTATGAAAAAGGATTTACTCTTACCCTCCTTAACACAAATGGGTGAAGGAGAAACTAAATTGATCATTCTAAAATCAAAGTAATGATACATTGACGTTGCAGAGCAGCCTAAACTCAATGGACTAAAGTCGAGATGACCTGAACATCTCTCAAAGGAATCACGCTTTGAAGTCTTCAGGAAGATCAAAGGCGTCAGCGATGATGTCACACTGGCTCACCTTGTCTGACATCAATATGTCACTGTGACATTGTCAGGTGCCTTCCTCATGTAGTGAGTATTTTGATGATATCTCTGTGACTCGAATAGGAAAATACAAAAGGACAACTTTGAAAAGAAAAGTCTGCCCTGGGTAATTAGCTTGATTTTGAAATCAAAAATCAGACTTATGACAAAGGATTTACTCTTAACTTCCTTCACACAAATGGGTGAAGGAGGAACTAAATTGATCATTCCAAAATCAAAGTAGTGATACATTGACGTTCCTGAGCAGCCTCAACTCAATGGACTAAAGTCGAGATGACCTGAACATCTCCCAAAGGAATCACGCTTTGAAGTCTTCAGGAAGATCAAAGGCGTCAGCGATGATGTCACACTGGCTCACCTTGTCTGACATCAATATGTCACTGTGACATTGTCAGGTGTCTTTCTCATGTAGTGAGTAGTCTGATGACATCTCTGTGACATCATTAGGAAAATAAAAAAAGACAACATTGAAAAGAAAAGTCTGCCCTGGGTAATTAGCATGATTTTGTAATCCAAAATCAAGGTAATGAGAAAGGGGTTACACTTGACCTCCTAAACTCAAATGGGTGGAGGAGGAACAAAACTGATCATTCAAAAATCAAAGTAATTACACTTTGATAGTGCTTAGCAACTTAAAGTCAAAGGACGAAAGTTGATATGACTTGAACATATCCCAAAGGAATCACGCTTTGAAGTCTTCAGGAAGATCAAAGGCGTCAGCGATGATGTCACACTGGCTCACCTTGTCTGACATCAATTTGTCACTGTGACATTGTCAGGTGCCTTCCTCATGTAGTGAGTATTTTGATGATATCTCTGTGACTCGAATAGGAAAATACAAAAGGACAACATTGAAAAGAAAAGTCTGCCCTGTGTAATTAGCTTGATTTTGAAATCCAAAATCAGACTTATGAAAAAGGATTTACTCTTACCCTCCTGAACACAAATGGGTGAAGGAGGAACTAAATTGATCATTCTAAAATCAAAGTAATGATACATTGACGTTCCTGAGCAGCCTATACTCAATGGACTAAAGTCGAGATGACCTGAACATTTCCCAAAGGAATCACGCTTTGAAGTCTTCAGGAAGATCAAAGGCCTCAGCGATGATGTCACACTGGCTCACCTTGTCTGACATCAATATGTCACTGTGACATTATCAGGTGTCTTGCTCATGTAGTGAGTAGTCTGATGATATCTCTGTGACATCATTAGGAAAATAAAAAAGACAACATTGGAAAGAAAAGTCTGCCCTGGGTAATTAGCTTGATTTTGTAATCCAATATCAAGGTAATGAGAAAGGGGTTGCACTTGACCTCCAAAACTCAAATGGGTGGAGGAGGAACAAAACTGAACATTCTAAAATCAAAGTAATTACACTTTGATAGTGCTTAGCAACTTAAAGTCAAAGGACTAAAGTTGATATGACTTGAACATTTCCCAAAGGAATCACGCTTTGAAGTCTTCAGGAAGATCAAAGGCGTCAGCAATGATGTCACACTGGCTCACCTTGTCTGACATCAATATGTCACTGTGACATTGTCAGGTGCCTTCCTCATGTAGTGAGTATTTTGATGATATCTCTGTGACTCGAATAGGAAAATACAAAAGGACAACTTTGAAAAGAAAAGTCTGCCCTGGGTAATTAGCTTGATTTTGAAATCCAAAATCAGACTTATGAAAAAGGATTTACTCTTACCCTCCTTTACACAAATGGGTGAAGGAGGAACTAAATTGATCATTCTAAAATCAAAGTAATGATACATTGACGTTGCAGAGCAGCCTAAACTCAATGGACTAAAGTCGAGATGACCTGAACATCTCTCAAAGGAATCATGCTTTGAAGTCTTCAGGAAGATCAAAGGCGTCAGCGATGGTGTCACACTGGCTCACCTTGTCTGACATCAATATGTCACTGTGACATTGTCAGGTGCCTTCCTCATGTAGTGAGTATTTTGATGATATCTCTGTGACTCGAATAGGAAAATACAAAAGGACAACTTTGAAAAGAAAAGTCTGCCCTGGGTAATTAGCTTGATTTTGAAATCAAAAATCAGACTTATGACAAAGGATTTACTCTTAACTTCCTTCACACAAATGGGTGAAGGAGGAACTAAATTGATCATTCTAAACTCAAAGTAATGACACATTGACGTTCCTGAGCAGCCTAAACTCAATGGACTAAAGTTGATATGACCTGAACATTTCCCAAAGGAATCACGCTTTGAAGTCTTCAGGAAGATCAAAGGCGTCAGCGATGATGTCACACTGGCTCACCTTGTCTGACATCAATATGTCACTGTGACATTATCAGGTGTCTTGCTCATGTAGTGAGTAGTCTGACGATATCTCTGTGACATCATTAGGAAAATAAAAAAAGACAACATTGGAAAGAAAAGTCTGCCCTGGGCAATTAGCTTGATTTTGTAATCCAATATCAAGGTAATGAGAAAGGGGTTGCACTTGACCTCCAAAACTCAAATGGGTGGAGGAGGAACAAAACTGAACATTCTAAAATCAAAGTAACTACACTTTGATAGTGCTTTGCAACTTAAAGTCAAAGGACTAAAGTTGATATGACTTGAACATATCCCAAAGGAATCACGCTTTGAAGTCTTCAGGAAGATCAAAGGCGTCAGCGATGATGTCACACTGGCTCACCTTGTCTGACATCAATTTGTCACTGTGACATTGTCAGGTGCCTTCCTCATGTAGTGAGTATTTTGATGATATCTCTTGACTCGAATAGGAAAATAAAAAAGGACAACTTTGAAAAGAAAAGTCTGCCCTGTGTAATTAGCTTGACTTTGAAATCAAAAATCAGACTTATGACAAAGGATTTACTCTTAACTTCCTTCACACAAATGGGTGAAGGAGGAACTAAATTGATCATTCTAAAATCAAAGTAGTGATACATTGACGTTCCTGAGCAGCCTCAACTCAATGGACTAAAGTCGAGATGACCTGAACATCTCCCAAAGGAATCAAGCTTTGAAGTCTTCAGGAAGATCAAAGGCGTCAGCGATGATGTCACACTGGCTCACCTTGTCTGACATCAATATGTCACTGTGACATTGTCAGGTGCCTTCCTCATGTAGTGAGTATTTTGATGATATCTCTTGACTCGAATAGGAACATACAAAAGGACAACATTGAAAAGAAAAGTCTGCCCTGGGTAATTAGCTTGATTTTGAAATCCAAAATCAGACTTATGAAAAAGGATTTACTCTTACCCTCCTTAACACAAATGGGTGAAGGAGGAACTAAATTGATCATTCTAAAATCAAAGTAATGATACATTGACGTTGCAGAGCAGCCTAAACTCAATGGACTAAAGTCGAGATGACCTGAACATCTCTCAAAGGAATCACGCTTTGAAGTCTTCAGGAAGATCAAAGGCGTCAGCGATGATGTCACACTGGCTCACCTTGTCTGACATCAATTTGTCACTGTGACATTGTCAGGTGCCTTCCTCATGTAGTGAGTATTTTGATGATATCTCTTGACTCGAATAGGAAAATAAAAAAGGACAACTTTGAAAAGAAAAGTCTGCCCTGTGTAATTAGCTTGACTTTGAAATCAAAAATCAGACTTATGACAAAGGATTTACTCTTAACTTCCTTCACACAAATGGGTGAAGGAGGAACTAAATTGATCATTCTAAAATCAAAGTAGTGATACATTGACGTTCCTGAGCAGCCTCAACTCAATGGACTAAAGTCGAGATGACCTGAACATCTCCCAAAGGAATCAAGCTTTGAAGTCTTCAGGAAGATCAAAGGCGTCAGCGATGATGTCACACTGGCTCACCTTGTCTGACATCAATATGTCACTGTGACATTGTCAGGTGCCTTCCTCATGTAGTGAGTATTTTGATGATATCTCTTGACTCGAATAGGAACATACAAAAGGACAACATTGAAAAGAAAAGTCTGCCCTGGGTAATTAGCTTGATTTTGAAATCCAAAATCAGACTTATGAAAAAGGATTTACTCTTACCCTCCTTAACACAAATGGGTGAAGGAGGAACTAAATTGATCATTCTAAAATCAAAGTAATGATACATTGACGTTGCAGAGCAGCCTAAACTCAATGGACTAAAGTCGAGATGACCTGAACATCTCTCAAAGGAATCACGCTTTGAAGTCTTCAGGAAGATCAAAGGCGTCAGCGATGATGTCACACTGGCTCACCTTGTCTGACATCAATATGTCACTGTGACATTGTCAGGTGCCTTCCTCATGTAGTGAGTATTTTGATGATATCTCTGTGACTCGAATAGGAAAATACAAAAGGACAACTTTGAAAAGAAAAGTCTGCCCTGGGTAATTAGCTTGATTTTGAAATCAAAAATCAGACTTATGACAAAGGATTTACTCTTAACTTCCTTCACACAAATGGGTGAAGGAGGAACTAAATTGATCATTCCAAAATCAAAGTAGTGATACATTGACGTTCCTGAGCAGCCTCAACTCAATGGACTAAAGTCGAGATGACCTGAACATCTCCCAAAGGAATCACGCTTTGAAGTCTTCAGGAAGATCAAAGGCGTCAGCGATGATGTCACACTGGCTCACCTTGTCTGACATCAATATGTCACTGTGACATTGTCAGGTGTCTTTCTCATGTAGTGAGTAGTCTGATGACATCTCTGTGACATCATTAGGAAAATAAAAAAAGACAACATTGAAAAGAAAAGTCTGCCCTGGGTAATTAGCATGATTTTGTAATCCAAAATCAAGGTAATGAGAAAGGGGTTACACTTGACCTCCTAAACTCAAATGGGTGGAGGAGGAACAAAACTGATCATTCAAAAATCAAAGTAATTACACTTTGATAGTGCTTAGCAACTTAAAGTCAAAGGACGAAAGTTGATATGACTTGAACATATCCCAAAGGAATCACGCTCTGAAGTCTTCAGGAAGATCAAAGGCGTCAGCGATGATGTCACACTGGCTCACCTTGTCTGACATCAATTTGTCACTGTGACATTGTCAGGTGCCTTCCTCATGTAGTGAGTATTTTGATGATATCTCTGTGACTCGAATAGGAAAATACAAAAGGACAACATTGAAAAGAAAAGTCTGCCCTGTGTAATTAGCTTGATTTTGAAATCCAAAATCAGACTTATGAAAAAGGATTTACTCTTACCCTCCTGAACACAAATGGGTGAAGGAGGAACTAAATTGATCATTCTAAAATCAAAGTAATGATACATTGACGTTCCTGAGCAGCCTATACTCAATGGACTAAAGTCGAGATGACCTGAACATTTCCCAAAGGAATCACGCTTTGAAGTCTTCAGGAAGATCAAAGGCGTCAGCGATGATGTCACACTGGCTCACATTGTCTGACATCAATATGTCACTGTGACATTATCAGGTGTCTTGCTCATGTAGTGAGTAGTCTGATGATATCTCTGTGACATCATTAGGAAAATAAAAAAAGACAACATTGGAAAGAAAAGTCTGCCCTGGGTAATTAGCTTGATTTTGTAATCCAATATCAAGGTAATGAGAAAGGGGTTGCACTTGACCTCCAAAACTCAAATGGGTGGAGGAGGAACAAAACTGAACATTCTAAAATCAAAGTAATTACACTTTGATAGTGCTTAGCAACTTAAAGTCAAAGGACTAAAGTTGATATGACTTGAACATTTCCCAAAGGAATCACGCTTTGAAGTCTTCAGGAAGATCAAAGGCGTCAGCGATGATGTCACACTGGCTCACCTTGTCTGACATCAATATGTCACTGTGACATTGTCAGGTGCCTTCCTCATGTAGTGAGTATTTTGATGATATCTCTGTGACTCGAATAGGAAAATAAAAAAGGACAACATTGAAAAGAAAAGTCTGCCCTGTGTAATTAGCTTGATTTTGAAATCCAAAATCAGACTAATGAAAAAGGATTTACTCTGAACCTCCTTAACACAAATGGGTGAAGGAGGAACTAAATTGATCATTCTAAAATCAATGCAATGACACAATGACGTTCCTGAGCAGCCTAAACTCAATGGACTAAAGTCGAGATGACCTGAACATCTCCCAAAGGAATCACGCTTTGAAGTCTTCAGGAAGATCAAAGGCGTCAGCGATGATGTCACACTGGCTCACCTTGTCTGACATCAATATGTCACTGTGACATTGTCAGGTGCCTTCCTCATGTAGTGAGTATTTTGATGATATCTCTTGACTCGAATAGGAACATACAAAAGGACAACATTGAAAAGAAAAGTCTGCCCTGGGTAATTAGCTTGATTTTGAAATCCAAAATCAGACTTATGAAAAAGGATTTACTCTTACCCTCCTTTACACAAATGGGTGAAGGAGGAACTAAATTGATCATTCCAAAATCAAAGTAATGATACATTGACGTTGCAGAGCAGCCTAAACTCAATGGACTAAAGTCGAGATGACCTGAACATCTCTCAAAGGAATCACGCTTTGAAGTCTTCAGGAAGATCAAAGGCGTCAGCGATGGTGTCACACTGGCTCACCTTGTCTGACATCAATATGTCACTGTGACATTGTCAGGTGCCTTCCTCATGTAGTGAGTATTTTGATGATATCTCTGTGACTCGAATAGGAAAATACAAAAGGACAACTTTGAAAAGAAAAGTCTGCCCTGGGTAATTAGCTTGATTTTGAAATCAAAAATCAGACTTATGACAAAGGATTTACTCTTAACTTCCTTCACACAAATGGGTGAAGGAGGAACTAAATTGATCATTCTAAACTCAAAGTAATGACACATTGACGTTCCTGAGCAGCCTAAACTCAATGGACTAAAGTTGATATGACCTGAACATTTCCCAAAGGAATCACGCTTTGAAGTCTTCAGGAAGATCAAAGGCGTCAGCGATGATGTCACACTGGCTCACCTTGTCTGACATCAATATGTCACTGTGACATTATCAGGTGTCTTGCTCATGTAGTGAGTAGTCTGATGATATCTCTGTGACATCATTAGGAAAATAAAAAAAGACAACATTGGAAAGAAAAGTCTGCCCTGGGTAATTAGCTTGATTTTGTAATCCAATATCAAGGTAATGAGAAAGGGGTTGCACTTGACCTCCAAAACTCAAATGGGTGGAGGAGGAACAAAACTGAACATTCTAAAATCAAAGTAATTACACTTTGATAGTGCTTTGCAACTTAAAGTCAAAGGACTAAAGTTGATATGACTTGAACATATCCCAAAGGAATCACGCTTTGAAGTCTTCAGGAAGATCAAAGGCGTCAGCGATGATGTCACACTGGCTCACCTTGTCTGACATCAATTTGTCACTGTGACATTGTCAGGTGCCTTCCTCATGTAGTGAGTATTTTGATGATATCTCTGTGACTCGAATAGGAAAATACAAAAGGACAACATTGAAAAGAAAAGTCTGCCCTGTGTAATTAGCTTGATTTTGAAATCCAAAATCAGACTTATGAAAAAGGATTTACTCTTACCCTCCTGAACACAAATGGGTGAAGGAGGAACTAAATTGATCATTCTAAAATCA
Source organism: Karalla daura (assembly GCA_029224185.1). Classification (NCBI taxonomy): domain Eukaryota; kingdom Metazoa; phylum Chordata; class Actinopteri; order Chaetodontiformes; family Leiognathidae; genus Karalla; species Karalla daura. Next base: position 22,975,912 of record CM055197.1, read on the forward strand.
AAGTAATGATACATTGACGTTCCTGAGCAGCCTATACTCAATGGACTAAAGTCGAGATGACCTGAACATTTCCCAAAGGAATCACGCTTTGAAGTCTTCAGGAAGATCAAAGGCCTCAGCGATGATGTCACACTGGCTCACCTTGTCTGACATCAATATGTCACTGTGACATTATCAGGTGTCTTGCTCATGTAGTGAGTAGTCTGATGATATCTCTGTGACATCATTAGGAAAATAAAAAAAGACAACATTGGAAAGAAAAGTCTGCCCTGGGTAATTAGCTTGATTTTGTAATCCAATATCAAGGTAATGAGAAAGGGGTTGCACTTGACCTCCAAAACTCAAATGGGTGGAGAGGAACAAAACTGAACATTCTAAAATCAAAGTAATTACACTTTGATAGTGCTTTGCAACTTAAAGTCAAAGGACTAAAGTTGATATGACTTGAACATTTCCCAAAGGAATCACGCTTTGAAGTCTTCAGGAAGATCAAAGGCGTCAGCAATGATGTCACACTGGCTCACCTTGTCTGACATCAATATGTCACTGTGACATTGTCAGGTGCCTTCCTCATGTAGTGAGTATTTTGATGATATCTCTGTGACTCGAATAGGAAAATACAAAAGGACAACTTTGAAAAGAAAAGTCTGCCCTGGGTAATTAGCTTGATTTTGAAATCAAAAATCAGACTTATGACAAAGGATTTACTCTTAACTTCCTTCACACAAATGGGTGAAGGAGGAACTAAATTGATCATTCCAAAATCAAAGTAGTGATACATTGACGTTCCTGAGCAGCCTCAACTCAATGGACTAAAGTCGAGATGACCTGAACATCTCCCAAAGGAATCACGCTTTGAAGTCTTCAGGAAGATCAAAGGCGTCAGCGATGATGTCACACTGGCTCACCTTGTCTGACATCAATATGTCACTGTGACATTGTCAGGTGCCTTCCTCATGTAGTGAGTATTTTGATGATATCTCTTGACTCGAATAGGAACATACAAAAGGACAACATTGAAAAGAAAAGTCTGCCCTGGGTAATTAGCTTGATTTTGAAATCCAAAATCAGACTTATGAAAAAGGATTTACTCTTACCCTCCTTTACACAAATGGGTGAAGGAGGAACTAAATTGATCATTCCAAAATCAAAGTAATGATACATTGACGTTGCAGAGCAGCCTAAACTCAATGGACTAAAGTCGAGATGACCTGAACATCTCTCAAAGGAATCACGCTTTGAAGTCTTCAGGAAGATCAAAGGCGTCAGCGATGGTGTCACACTGGCTCACCTTGTCTGACATCAATATGTCACTGTGACATTGTCAGGTGCCTTCCTCATGTAGTGAGTATTTTGATGATATCTCTGTGACTCGAATAGGAAAATACAAAAGGACAACTTTGAAAAGAAAAGTCTGCCCTGGGTAATTAGCTTGATTTTGAAATCAAAAATCAGACTTATGACAAAGGATTTACTCTTAACTTCCTTCACACAAATGGGTGAAGGTGGAACTAAATTGATCATTCTAAACTCAAAGTAATGACACATTGACGTTCCTGAGCAGCCTAAACTCAATGGACTAAAGTTGATATGACCTGAACATTTCCCAAAGGAATCACGCTTTGAAGTCTTCAGGAAGATCAAAGGCGTCAGCGATGATGTCACACTGGCTCACCTTGTCTGACATCAATATGTCACTGTGACATTATCAGGTGTCTTGCTCATGTAGTGAGTAGTCTGATGATATCTCTGTGACATCATTAGGAAAATAAAAAAAGACAACATTGGAAAGAAAAGTCTGCCCTGGGTAATTAGCTTGATTTTGTAATCCAATATCAAGGTAATGAGAAAGGGGTTGCACTTGACCTCCAAAACTCAAATGGGTGGAGGAGGAACAAAACTGAACATTCTAAAATCAAAGTAATTACACTTTGATAGTGCTTTGCAACTTAAAGTCAAAGGACTAAAGTTGATATGACTTGAATATATCCCAAAGGAATCACGCTTTGAAGTCTTCAGGAAGATCAAAGGCGTCAGCGATGATGTCACACTGGCTCACCTTGTCTGACATCAATTTGTCACTGTGACATTGTCAGGTGCCTTCCTCATGTAGTGAGTATTTTGATGATATCTCTTGACTCGAATAGGAAAATAAAAAAGGACAACTTTGAAAAGAAAAGTCTGCCCTGTGTAATTAGCTTGACTTTGAAATAAAAAATCAGACTTATGACAAAGGATTTACTCTTAACTTCCTTCACACAAATGGGTGAAGGAGGAACTAAATTGATCATTCTAAAATCAAAGTAGTGATACATTGACGTTCCTGAGCAGCCTCAACTCAATGGACTAAAGTCGAGATGACCTGAACATCTCCCAAAGGAATCAAGCTTTGAAGTCTTCAGGAAGATCAAAGGCGTCAGCGATGATGTCACACTGGCTCACCTTGTCTGACATCAATATGTCACTGTGACATTGTCAGGTGCCTTCCTCATGTAGTGAGTATTTTGATGATATCTCTTGACTCGAATAGGAACATACAAAAGGACAACATTGAAAAGAAAAGTCTGCCCTGGGTAATTAGCTTGATTTTGAAATCCAAAATCAGACTTATGAAAAAGGATTTACTCTTACCCTCCTTAACACAAATGGGTGAAGGAGGAACTAAATTGATCATTCTAAAATCAAAGTAATGATACATTGACGTTGCAGAGCAGCCTAAACTCAATGGACTAAAGTCGAGATGACCTGAACATCTCTCAAAGGAATCACGCTTTGAAGTCTTCAGGAAGATCAAAGGCGTCAGCGATGATGTCACACTGGCTCACCTTGTCTGACATCAATATGTCACTGTGACATTGTCAGGTGCCTTCCTCATGTAGTGAGTATTTTGATGATATCTCTGTGACTCGAATAGGAAAATACAAAAGGACAACTTTGAAAAGAAAAGTCTGCCCTGGGTAATTAGCTTGATTTTGAAATCAAAAATCAGACTTATGACAAAGGATTTACTCTTAACTTCCTTCACACAAATGGGTGAAGGAGGAACTAAATTGATCATTCCAAAATCAAAGTAGTGATACATTGACGTTCCTGAGCAGCCTCAACTCAATGGACTAAAGTCGAGATGACCTGAACATCTCCCAAAGGAATCACGCTTTGAAGTCTTCAGGAAGATCAAAGGCGTCAGCGATGATGTCACACTGGCTCACCTTGTCTGACATCAATATGTCACTGTGACATTGTCAGGTGTCTTTCTCATGTAGTGAGTAGTCTGATGACATCTCTGTGACATCATTAGGAAAATAAAAAAAGACAACATTGAAAAGAAAAGTCTGCCCTGGGTAATTAGCATGATTTTGTAATCCAAAATCAAGGTAATGAGAAAGGGGTTACACTTGACCTCCTAAACTCAAATGGGTGGAGGAGGAACAAAACTGATCATTCAAAAATCAAAGTAATTACACTTTGATAGTGCTTAGCAACTTAAAGTCAAAGGACGAAAGTTGATATGACTTGAACATATCCCAAAGGAATCACGCTTTGAAGTCTTCAGGAAGATCAAAGGCGTCAGCGATGATGTCACATTGGCTCACCTTGTCTGACATCAATTTGTCACTGTGACATTGTCAGGTGCCTTCCTCATGTAGTGAGTATTTTGATGATATCTCTGTGACTCGAATAGGAAAATACAAAAGGACAACATTGAAAAGAAAAGTCTGCCCTGTGTAATTAGCTTGATTTTGAAATCCAAAATCAGACTTATGAAAAAGGATTTACTCTTACCCTCCTGAACACAAATGGGTGAAGGAGGAACTAAATTGATCATTCTAAAATCAAAGTAATGATACATTGACGTTCCTGAGCAGCCTATACTCAATGGACTAAAGTCGAGATGACCTGAACATTTCCCAAAGGAATCACGCTTTGAAGTCTTCAGGAAGATCAAAGGCCTCAGCGATGATGTCACACTGGCTCACCTTGTCTGACATCAATATGTCACTGTGACATTATCAGGTGTCTTGCTCATGTAGTGAGTAGTCTGATGATATCTCTGTGACATCATTAGGAAAATAAAAAAAGACAACATTGGAAAGAAAAGTCTGCCCTGGGTAATTAGCTTGATTTTGTAAGCCAATATCAAGGTAATGAGAAAGGGGTTGCACTTGACCTCCAAAACTCAAATGGGTGGAGGAGGAACAAAACTGAACATTCTAAAATCAAAGTAATTACACTTTGATAGTGCTTAGCAACTTAAAGTCAAAGGACTAAAGTTGATATGACTTGAACATTTCCCAAAGGAATCACGCTTTGAAGTCTTCAGGAAGATCAAAGGCGTCAGCAATGATGTCACACTGGCTCACCTTGTCTGACATCAATATGTCACTGTGACATTGTCAGGTGCCTTCCTCATGTAGTGAGTATTTTGATGATATCTCTGTGACTCGAATAGGAAAATACAAAAGGACAACTTTGAAAAGAAAAGTCTGCCCTGGGTAATTAGCTTGATTTTGAAATCAAAAATCAGACTTATGACAAAGGATTTACTCTTAACTTCCTTCACACAAATGGGTGAAGGAGGAACTAAATTGATCATTCCAAAATCAAAGTAGTGATACATTGACGTTCCTGAGCAGCCTCAACTCAATGGACTAAAGTCGAGATGACCTGAACATCTCCCAAAGGAATCACGCTTTGAAGTCTTCAGGAAGATCAAAGGCGTCAGCGATGATGTCACACTGGCTCACCTTGTCTGACATCAATATGTCACTGTGACATTGTCAGGTGCCTTCCTCATGTAGTGAGTATTTTGATGATATCTCTTGACTCGAATAGGAACATACAAAAGGACAACATTGAAAAGAAAAGTCTGCCCTGGGTAATTAGCTTGATTTTGAAATCCAAAATCAGACTTATGAAAAAGGATTTACTCTTACCCTCCTTTACACAAATGGGTGAAGGAGGAACTAAATTGATCATTCCAAAATCAAAGTAATGATACATTGACGTTGCAGAGCAGCCTAAACTCAATGGACTAAAGTTGAGATGACCTGAACATCTCTCAAAGGAATCACGCTTTGAAGTCTTCAGGAAGATCAAAGGCGTCAGCGATGGTGTCACACTGGCTCACCTTGTCTGACATCAATATGTCACTGTGACATTGTCAGGTGCCTTCCTCATGTAGTGAGTATTTTGATGATATCTCTGTGACTCGAATAGGAAAATACAAAAGGACAACTTTGAAAAGAAAAGTCTGCCCTGGGTAATTAGCTTGATTTTGAAATCAAAAATCAGACTTATGACAAAGGATTTACTCTTAACTTCCTTCACACAAATGGGTGAAGGTGGAACTAAATTGATCATTCTAAACTCAAAGTAATGACACATTGACGTTCCTGAGCAGCCTAAACTCAATGGACTAAAGTTGATATGACCTGAACATTTCCCAAAGGAATCACGCTTTGAAGTCTTCAGGAAGATCAAAGGCGTCAGCGATGATGTCACACTGGCTCACCTTGTCTGACATCAATATGTCACTGTGACATTATCAGGTGTCTTGCTCATGTAGTGAGTAGTCTGATGATATCTCTGTGACATCATTAGGAAAATAAAAAAAGACAACATTGGAAAGAAAAGTCTGCCCTGGGTAATTAGCATGATTTTGTAATCCAAAATCAAGGTAATGAGAAAGGGGTTACACTTGACCTCCTAAACTCAAATGGGTGGAGGAGGAACAAAACTGATCATTCAAAAATCAAAGTAATTACACTTTGATAGTGCTTAGCAACTTAAAGTCAAAGGACGAAAGTTGATATGACTTGAACATATCCCAAAGGAATCACGCTTTGAAGTCTTCAGGAAGATCAAAGGCGTCAGCGATGATGTCACACTGGCTCACCTTGTCTGACATCAATTTGTCACTGTGACATTGTCAGGTGCCTTCCTCATGTAGTGAGTATTTTGATGATATCTCTGTGACTCGAATAGGAAAATACAAAAGGACAACATTGAAAAGAAAAGTCTGCCCTGTGTAATTAGCTTGATTTTGAAATCCAAAATCAGACTTATGAAAAAGGATTTACTCTTACCCTCCTGAACACAAATGGGTGAAGGAGGAACCAAATTGATCATTCTAAAATCAAAGTAATGATACATTGACGTTCCTGAGCAGCCTATACTCAATGGACTAAAGTCGAGATGACCTGAACATTTCCCAAAGGAATCACGCTTTGAAGTCTTCAGGAAGATCAAAGGCGTCAGCGATGATGTCACACTGGCTCACCTTGTCTGACATCAATATGTCACTGTGACATTATCAGGTGTCTTGCTCATGTAGTGAGTAGTCTGATGATTTCTCTGTGACATCATTAGGAAAATAAAAAAAGACAACATTGGAAAGAAAAGTCTGCCCTGGGTAATTAGCTTGATTTTGTAATCCAATATCAAGGTAATGAGAAAGGGGTTGCACTTGACCTCCAAAACTCAAATGGGTGGAGGAGGAACAAAACTGAACATTCTAAAATCAAAGTAATTACACTTTGATAGTGCTTAGCAACTTAAAGTCAAAGGACTAAAGTTGATATGACTTGAACTTTTCCCAAAGGAATCACGCTTTGAAGTCTTCAGGAAGATCAAAGGCGTCAGCGATGATGTCACACTGGCTCACCTTGTCTGACATCAATATGTCACTGTGACATTGTCAGGTGCCTTCCTCATGCAGTGAGTATTTTGATGATATCTCTGTGACTCGAATAGGAAAATACAAAAGGACAACTTTGAAAAGAAAAATCTGCCCTGGGTAATTAGCTTGATTTTGAAATCCAAAATCAGACTAATGAAAAAGGATTTACTCTTAACCTCCTTAACACAAATGGGTGAAGGAGGAACTAAATTGATCATTCTAAAATCAATGTAATGACACAATGACGTTCCTGAGCAGCCTAAACTCAATGGACTAAAGTCGAGATGACCTGAACATCTCCCAAAGGAATCACGCTTTGAAGTCTTCAGGAAGATCAAAGGCGTCAGCGATGATGTCACACTGGCTCACCTTGTCTGACATCAATATGTCACTGTGACATTATCAGGTGTCTTTCTCATGTAGTGAGTAGTCTGATGACATCTCTGTGACATCATTAGGAAAATAAAAAAAGACAACATTGAAAAGAAAAGTCTGCCCTGTGTAATTAGCTTGATTTTGAAATCCAAAATCAGACTAATGAAAAAGGATTTACTCTTAACCTCCTTAACACAAATGGGTGGAGGAGGAACAAAACTGATCATTCAAAAATCAAAGTAATTACACTTTGATAGTGCTTAGCAACTTAAAGTCAAAGGACGAAAGTTGATATGGCTTGAACATATCCCAAAGGAATCACGCTTTGAAGTCTTCAGGAAGATCAAAGGCGTCAGCGATGATGTCACACTGGCTCACCTTGTCTGACATCAATATGTCACTGTGACATTGTCAGGTGCCTTCCTCATGTAGTGAGTATTTTGATGATATCTCTGTGACTCGAATAGGAAAATACAAAAGGACAACATTGAAAAGAAAAGTCTGCCCTGTGTAATTAGCTTGATTTTGAAATCCAAAATCAGACTTATGAAAAAGGATTTACTCTTACCCTCCTTAACACAAATGGGTGAAGGAGGAACTAAATTGATCATTCTAAAATCAAAGTAATGAGACATTGACGTTGCTGAGCAGCCTAAACTCAATGGACTAAAGTCGAGATGACCTGAACATTTCCCAAAGGAATCACGCTTTGAAGTCTTCAGGAAGATCAAAGGCGTCAGCGATGATGTCACACTGGCTCACCTTGTCTGACATCAATATGTCACTGTGACATTGTCAGGTGCCTTCCTCATGTAGTGAGTATTTTGATGATATCTCTTGACTCGAATAGGAAAATAAAAAAGGACAACTTTGAAAAGAAAAGTCTGCCCTGGGTAATTAGCTTGACTTTGAAATCAAAAATCAGACTTACGACAAAGGATTTACTCTTAACTTCCTTCACACAAATGGGTGAAGGAGGAACTAAATTGATCATTCTAAAATCAAAGTAGTGATACATTGACGTTCCTGAGTAGCCTCAACTCAATGGACTAAAGTCGAGATGACCTGAACATCTCCCAAAGGAATCACGCTTTGAAGTCTTCAGGAAGATCAAAGGCGTCAGCGATGATGTCACACTGGCTCACCTTGTCTGACATCAATATGTCACTGTGACATTGTCAGGTGCCTTCCTCATGTAGTGAGTATTTTGATGATATCTCTTAATTCGAATAGGAACATACAAAAGGACAACATTGAAAAGAAAAGTCTGCCCTGGGTAATTAGCTTGATTTTGAAATCCAAAATCAGACTTATGAAAAAGGATTTACTCTTACCCTCCTTAACACAAATGGGTGAAGGAGGAACTAAATTGATCATTCTAAAATCAAAGTAATGATACATTGACGTTGCAGAGCAGCCTAAACTCAATGGACTAAAGTCGAGATGACCTGAACATCTCCCAAAGGAATCACGCTTTGAAGTCTTCAGGAAGATCAAAGGCGTCAGCGATGATGTCACACTGGCTCACCTTGTCTGACATCAATATGTCACTGTGACATTGTCAGGTGCCTTCCTCATGTAGTGAGTATTTTGATGATATCTCTGTGACTCGAATAGGAAAATACAAAAGGACAACTTTGAAAAGAAAAGTCTGCCCTGGGTAATTAGCTTGATTTTGAAATCAAAAATCAGACTTATGACAAAGGATTTACTCTTAACTTCCTTCACACAAATGGGTGAAGGAGGAACTAAATTGATCATTCCAAAATCAAAGTAGTGATACATTGACGTTCCTGAGCAGCCTCAACTCAATGGACTAAAGTCGAGATGACCTGAACATCTCCCAAAGGAATCACGCTTTGAAGTCTTCAGGAAGATCAAAGGCGTCAGCGATGATGTCACACTGGCTCACCTTGTCTGACATCAACATGTCACTGTGATATTGTCAGGTGTCTTTCTCATGTAGTGAGTAGTCTGATGACATCTCTGTGACATCATTAGGAAAATAAAAAAAGACAACATTGAAAAGAAAAGTCTGCCCTGGGTAATTAGCATGATTTTGTAATCCAAAATCAAGGTAATGAGAAAGGGGTTACACTTGACCTCCTAAACTCAAATGGGTGGAGGAGGAACAAAACTGATCATTCAAAAATCAAAGTAATTACACTTTGATAGTGCTTAGCAACTTAAAGTCAAAGGACGAAAGTTGATATGACTTGAACATATCCCAAAGGAATCACGCTTTGAAGTCTTCAGGAAGATCAAAGGCGTCAGCGATGATGTCACACTGGCTCACCTTGTCTGACATCAATTTGTCACTGTGACATTGTCAGGTGCCTTCCTCATGTAGTGAGTATTTTGATGATATCTCTGTGACTCGAATAGGAAAATACAAAAGGACAACATTGAAAAGAAAAGTCTGCCCTGTGTTATTAGCTTGATTTTGAAATCCAAAATCAGACTTATGAAAAAGGATTTACTCTTACCCTCCTGAACACAAATGGGTGAAGGAGGAACTAAATTGATCATTCTAAAATCAAAGTAATGATACATTGACGTTCCTGAGCAGCCTATACTCAATGGACTAAAGTCGAGATGACCTGAACATTTCCCAAAGGAATCACGCTTTGAAGTCTTCAGGAAGATCAAAGGCGTCAGCGATGATGTCACACTGGCTCACATTGTCTGACATCAATATGTCACTGTGACATTATCAGGTGTCTTGCTCATGTAGTGAGTAGTCTGATGATATCTCTGTGACATCATTAGGAAAATAAAAAAAGACAACATTGGAAAGAAAAGTCTGCCCTGGGTAATTAGCTTGATTTTGTAATCCAATATCAAGGTAATGAGAAAGGGGTTGCACTTGACCTCCAAAACTCAAATGGGTGGAGGAGGAACAAAACTGAACATTCTAAAATCAAAGTAATTACACTTTGATAGTGCTTAGCAACTTAAAGTCAAAGGACGAAAGTTGATATGACTTGAACATTTCCCAAAGGAATCACGCTTTGAAGTCTTCAGGAAGATCAAAGGCGTCAGCGATGATGTCACACTGGCTCACCTTGTCTGACATCAATATGTCACTGTGACATTGTCAGGTGCCTTCCTCATGTAGTGAGTATTTTGATGATATCTCTGTGACTCGAATAGGAAAATAAAAAAGGACAACATTGAAAAGAAAAGTCTGCCCTGTGTAATTAGCTTGATTTTGAAATCCAAAATCAGACTAATGAAAAACGATTTACTCTGAACCTCCTTAACACAAATGGGTGAAGGAGGAACTAAATTGATCATTCTAAAATCAATGTAATGACACAATGACGTTCCTGAGCAGCCTAAACTCAATGGACTAAAGTCGAGATGACCTGAACATCTCCCAAAGGAATCACGCTTTGAAGTCTTCAGGAAGATCAAAGGCGTCAGCGATGATGTCACACTGGCTCACCTTGTCTGACATCAATATGTCACTGTGACATTGTCAGGTGCCTTCCTCATGTAGTGAGTATTTTGATGATATCTCTTGACTCGAATAGGAACATACAAAAGGACAACATTGAAAAGAAAAGTCTGCCCTGGGTAATTAGCTTGATTTTGAAATCCAAAATCAGACTTATGAAAAAGGATTTACTCTTACCCTCCTTTACACAAATGGGTGAAGGAGAAACTAAATTGATCATTCTAAAATCAAAGTAATGATACATTGACGTTGCAGAGCAGCCTAAACTCAATGGACTAAAGTCGAGATGACCTGAACATCTCTCAAAGGAATCACGCTTTGAAGTCTTCAGGAAGATCAAAGGCGTCAGCGATGGTGTCACACTGGCTCACCTTGTCTGACATCAATATGTCACTGTGACATTGTCAGGTGCCTTCCTCATGTAGTGAGTATTTTGATGATATCTCTGTGACTCGAATAGGAAAATACAAAAGGACAACTTTGAAAAGAAAAGTCTGCCCTGGGTAATTAGCTTGATTTTGAAATCAAAAATCAGACTTATGACAAAGGATTTACTCTTAACCTCCTAAACACAAATGGGTGAAGGAGGAACTAAATTGATCATTCCAAAATCAAAGTAGTGATACATTGACGTTCCTGAGCAGCCTCAACTCAATGGACTAAAGTCGAGATGACCTGAACATCTCCCAAAGGAATCACGCTTTGAAGTCTTCAGGAAGATCAAAGGCGTCAGCGATGATGTCACACTGGCTCACCTTGTCTGACATCAATATGTCACTGTGACATTATCAGGTGTCTTTCTCATGTAGTGAGTAGTCTGATGACATCTCTGTGACATCATTAGGAAAATAAAAAAAGACAACATTGAAAAGAAAAGTCTGCCCTGGGTAATTAGCATGATTTTGTAATCCAAAATCAAGGTAATGAGAAAGGGGTTACACTTGACCTCCTAAACTCAAATGGGTGGAGGAGGAACAAAACTGATCATTCAAAAATCAAAGTAATTACACTTTGATAGTGCTTAGCAACTTAAAGTCATAGGACGAAAGTTGATATGACTTGAACATATCCCAAAGGAATCACGCTTTGAAGTCTTCAGGAAGATCAAAGGCGTCAGCGATGATGTCACACTGGCTCACCTTGTCTGACATCAATTTGTCACTGTGACATTGTCAGGTGCCTTCCTCATGTAGTGAGTATTTTGATGATATCTCTGTGACTCGAATAGGAAAATACAAAAGGACAACATTGAAAAGAAAAGTCTGCCCTGTGTAATTAGCTTGATTTTGAAATCCAAAATCAGACTTATGAAAAAGGATTTACTCTTACCCTCCTGAACACAAATGGGTGAAGGAGGAACTAAATTGATCATTCTAAAATCAAAGTAATGATACATTGACGTTCCTGAGCAGCCTATACTCAATGGACTAAAGTCGAGATGACCTGAACATTTCCCAAAGGAATCACGCTTTGAAGTCTTCAGGAAGATCAAAGGCGTCAGCGATGATGTCACACTGGCTCACCTTGTCTGACATCAATATGTCACTGTGACATTATCAGGTGTCTTGCTCATGTAGTGAGTAGTCTGATGATATCTCTGTGACATCATTAGGAAAATAAAAAAAGACAACATTGGAAAGAAAAGTCTGCCCTGGGTAATTAGCTTGATTTTGTAATCCAATATCAAGGTAATGAGAAAGGGGTTGCACTTGACCTCCAAAACTCAAATGGGTGGAGGAGGAACAAAACTGAACATTCTAAAATCAAAGTAATTACACTTTGATAGTGCTTAGCAACTTAAAGTCAAAGGACTAAAGTTGATATGACTTGAACTTTTCCCAAAGGAATCACGCTTTGAAGTCTTCAGGAAGATCAAAGGCGTCAGCGATGATGTCACACTGGCTCACCTTGTCTGACATCAATATGTCACTGTGACATTGTCAGGTGCCTTCCTCATGTAGTGAGTATTTTGATGATATCTCTGTGACTCGAATAGGAAAATACAAAAGGACAACTTTGAAAAGAAAAGTCTGCCCTGTGTAATTAGCTTGATTTTGAAATCCAAAATCAGACTAATGAAAAAGGATTTACTCTTAACCTCCTTAACACAAATGGGTGAAGGAGGAACTAAATTGATCATTCTAAAATCAATGTAATGACACAATGACGTTCCTGAGCAGCCTAAACTCAATGGACTAAAGTCGAGATGACCTGAACATCTCCCAAAGGAATCACGCTTTGAAGTCTTCAGGAAGATCAAAGGCGTCAGCGATGATGTCACACTGGCTCACCTTGTCTGACATCAATATGTCACTGTGACATTATCAGGTGTCTTTCTCATGTAGTGAGTAGTCTGATGACATCTCTGTGACATCATTAGGTAAAATAAAAAAAGACAACATTGAAAAGAAAAGTCTGCCCTGGGTAATTAGCTTGATTTTGAAATCAAAAATCAGACTTATGAAAAAGGATTTACTCTTACCCTCCTGAACACAAATGGGTGAAGGAGGAACTAAATTGATCATTCTAAAATCAAAGTAATGATACATTGACGTTGCTGAGCAGCCTAAACTCAATGGACTAAAGTCGAGATGACCTGAACATTTCCAAAAGGAATCACGCTTTGAAGTCTTCAGGAAGATCAAAGGCGTCAGCGATGATGTCACACTGGCTCACCTTGTCTGACATCAATATGTCACTGTGACATTGTCAGGTGCCTTCCTCATGTAGTGAGTATTTTGATGATATCTCTTGACTCGAATAGGAAAATAAAAAAGGACAACTTTGAAAAGAAAAGTCTGCCCTGGGTAATTAGCTTGACTTTGAAATCAAAAATCAGACTTATGACAAATGATTTACTCTTAACTTCCTTCACACAAATGGGTGAAGGAGGAACTAAATTGATCATTCTAAAATCAAAGTAGTGATACATTGACGTTCCTGAGCAGCCTAAACTCAATGGACTAAAGTCGAGATGACCTGTACATCTCCCAAAGGAATCACGCTTTGAAGTCTTCAGGAAGATCAAAGGCGTCAGCGATGATGTCACACTGGCTCACCTTGTCTGACATCAATATGTCACTGTGACATTGTCAGGTGCCTTCCTCATGTAGTGAGTAATTTGATGATATCTCTGTGACTCGAATAGGAAAATACAAAAGGACATCTTTGAAAAGAAAAGTCTGCCCTGGGTAATTAGCTTGATTTTGAAATAAAAAATCAGACTTATGACAAAGGATTTACTCTTAACTTCCTTCACACAAATGGGTGAAGGAGGAACTAAATTGATCATTCTAAAATCAAAGTAGTGATACATTGACGTTCCTGAGCAGCCTCAACTCAATGGACTAAAGTCGAGATGACCTGAACATCTCCCAAAGGAATCACGCTTTGAAGTCTTCAGGAAGATCAAAGGCGTCAGCGATGATGTCACACTGGCTCACCTTGTCTGACATCAATTTGTCACTGTGACATTGTCAGGTGCCTTCCTCATGTAGTGAGTATTTTGATGATATCTCTGTGACTCGAATAGGAAAATACAAAAGGACAACATTGAAAAGAAAAGTCTGCCCTGTGTAATTAGCTTGATTTTGAAATCCAAAATCAGACTTATGAAAAAGGATTTACTCTTACCCTCCTGAACACAAATGGGTGAAGGAGGAACTAAATTGATCATTCTAAAATCAAAGTAATGATACATTGACGTTCCTGAGCAGCCTATACTCAATGGACTAAAGTCGAGATGACCTGAACATTTCCCAAAGGAATCACGCTTTGAAGTCTTCAGGAAGATCAAAGGCGTCAGCGATGATGTCACACTGGCTCACCTTGTCTGACATCAATATGTCACTGTGACATTATCAGGTGTCTTGCTCATGTAGTGAGTAGTCTGATGATATCTCTGTGACATCATTAGGAAAATAAAAAAAGACAACATTGGAAAGAAAAGTCTGCCCTGGGTAATTAGCTTGATTTTGTAATCCAATATCAAGGTAATGAGAAAGGGGTTGCACTTGACCTCCAAAACTCAAATGGGTGGAGGAGGAACAAAACTGAACATTCTAAAATCAAAGTAATTACACTTTGATAGTGCTTAGCAACTTAAAGTCAAAGGACTAAAGTTGATATGACTTGAACATTTCCCAAAGGAATCACGCTTTGAAGTCTTCAGGAAGATCAAAGGCGTCAGCGATGATGTCACACTGGCTCACCTTGTCTGACATCAATATGTCACTGTGACATTGTCAGGTGCCTTCCTCATGTAGTGAGTATTTTGATGATATCTCTTGACTCGAATAGAAACATACAAAAGGACAACATTGAAAAGAAAAGTCTGCCCTGGGTAATTAGCTTGATTTTGAAATCAAAAATCAGACTTATGAAAAAGGATTTACTCTTACCCTCCTTAACACAAATGGGTGAAGGAGGAACTAAATTGATCATTCTAAAATCAAAGTAATGATACATTGACGTTGCAGAGCAGCCTAAACTCAATGGACTAAAGTCGAGATGACCTGAACATCTCTCAAAGGAATCACGTTTTGAAGTCTTCAGGAAGATCAAAGGCGTCAGCGATGATGTCACACTGGCTCACCTTGTCTGACATCAATATGTCACTGTGACATTGTCAGGTGCCTTCCTCATGTAGTGAGTATTTTGATGATATCTCTGTGACTCGAATAGGAAAATACAAAAGGACAACTTTGAAAAGAAAAGTCTGCCCTGGGTAATTAGCTTGATTTTGAAATCAAAAATCAGACTTATGACAAAGGATTTACTCTTAACCTCCTAAACACAAATGGGTGAAGGAGGAACTAAATTGATCATTCCAAAATCAAAGTAGTGATACATTGACGTTCCTGAGCAGCCTCAACTCAATGGACTAAAGTCGAGATGACCTGAACATCTCCCAAAGGAATCACGCTTTGAAGTCTTCAGGAAGATCAAAGGCGTCAGCGATGATGTCACACTGGCTCACCTTGTCTGACATCAATATGTCACTGTGACATTATCAGGTGTCTTTCTCATGTAGTGAGTAGTCTGATGACATCTCTGTGACATCATTAGGAAAATAAAAAAAGACAACATTGAAAAGAAAAGTCTGCCCTGGGTAATTAGCATGATTTTGTAATCCAAAATCAAGGTAATGAGAAAGGGGTTACACTTGACCTCCTAAACTCAAATGGGTGGAGGAGGAACAAAACTGATCATTCAAAAATCAAAGTAATTACACTTTGATAGTGCTTAGCAACTTAAAGTCAAAGGACGAAAGTTGATATGACTTGAACATATCCCAAAGGAATCACGCTTTGAAGTCTTCAGGAAGATCAAAGGCGTCAGCGATGATGTCACACTGGCTCACCTTGTCTGACATCAATTTGTCACTGTGACATTGTCAGGTGCCTTCCTCATGTAGTGAGTATTTTGATGATATCTCTGTGACTCGAATAGGAAAATACAAAAGGACAACATTGAAAAGAAAAGTCTGCCCTGTGTAATTAGCTTGATTTTGAAATCCAAAATCAGACTTATGAAAAAGGATTTACTCTTAACCTCCTGAACACAAATGGGTGAAGGAGGAACTAAATTGATCATTCTAAAATCAAAGTAATGATACATTGACGTTCCTGAGCAGCCTATACTCAATGGACTAAAGTCGAGATGACCTGAACATTTCCCAAAGGAATCACGCTTTGAAGTCTTCAGGAAGATCAAAGGCGTCAGCGATGATGTCACACTGGCTCACCTTGTCTGACATCAATATGTCACTGTGACATTATCAGGTGTCTTGCTCATGTAGTGAGTAGTCTGATGATATCTCTGTGACATCATTAGGAAAATAAAAAAAGACAACATTGGAAAGAAAAGTCTGCCCTGGGTAATTAGCTTGATTTTGTAATCCAATATCAAGGTAATGAGAAAGGGGTTGCACTTGACCTCCAAAACTCAAATGGGTGGAGGAGGAACAAAACTGAACATTCTAAAATCAAAGTAATTACACTTTGATAGTGCTTAGCAACTTAAAGTCAAAGGACTAAAGTTGATATGACTTGAACATTTCCCAAAGGAATCACGCTTTGAAGTCTTCAGGAAGATCAAAGGCGTCAGCGATGATGTCACACTGGCTCACCTTGTCTGACATCAATATGTCACTGTGACATTGTCAGGTGCCTTCCTCATGTAGTGAGTATTTTGATGATATCTCTTGACTCGAATAGAAACATACAAAAGGACAACATTGAAAAGAAAAGTCTGCCCTGGGTAATTAGCTTGATTTTGAAATCAAAAATCAGACTTATGAAAAAGGATTTACTCTTACCCTCCTTAACACAAATGGGTGAAGGAGGAACTAAATTGATCATTCTAAAATCAAAGTAATGATACATTGACGTTGCAGAGCAGCCTAAACTCAATGGACTAAAGTCGAGATGACCTGAACATCTCTCAAAGGAATCACGTTTTGAAGTCTTCAGGAAGATCAAAGGCGTCAGCGATGATGTCACACTGGCTCACCTTGTCTGACATCAATATGTCACTGTGACATTGTCAGGTGCCTTCCTCATGTAGTGAGTATTTTGATGATATCTCTGTGACTCGAATAGGAAAATACAAAAGGACAACTTTGAAAAGAAAAGTCTGCCCTGGGTAATTAGCTTGATTTTGAAATCAAAAATCAGACTTATGACAAAGGATTTACTCTTAACCTCCTAAACACAAATGGGTGAAGGAGGAACTAAATTGATCATTCCAAAATCAAAGTAGTGATACATTGACGTTCCTGAGCAGCCTCAACTCAATGGACTAAAGTCGAGATGACCTGAACATCTCCCAAAGGAATCACGCTTTGAAGTCTTCAGGAAGATCAAAGGCGTCAGCGATGATGTCACACTGGCTCACCTTGTCTGACATCAATATGTCACTGTGACATTATCAGGTGTCTTTCTCATGTAGTGAGTAGTCTGATGACATCTCTGTGACATCATTAGGAAAATAAAAAAAGACAACATTGAAAAGAAAAGTCTGCCCTGGGTAATTAGCATGATTTTGTAATCCAAAATCAAGGTAATGAGAAAGGGGTTACACTTGACCTCCTAAACTCAAATGGGTGGAGGAGGAACAAAACTGATCATTCAAAAATCAAAGTAATTACACTTTGATAGTGCTTAGCAACTTAAAGTCAAAGGACGAAAGTTGATATGACTTGAACATATCCCAAAGGAATCACGCTTTGAAGTCTTCAGGAAGATCAAAGGCGTCAGCGATGATGTCACACTGGCTCACCTTGTCTGACATCAATTTGTCACTGTGACATTGTCAGGTGCCTTCCTCATGTAGTGAGTATTTTGATGATATCTCTGTGACTCGAATAGGAAAATACAAAAGGACAACATTGAAAAGAAAAGTCTGCCCTGTGTAATTAGCTTGATTTTGAAATCCAAAATCAGACTTATGAAAAAGGATTTACTCTTACCCTCCTGAACACAAATGGGTGAAGGAGGAACTAAATTGATCATTCTAAAATCAAAGTAATGATACATTGACGTTCCTGAGCAGCCTATACTCAATGGACTAAAGTCGAGATGACCTGAACATTTCCCAAAGGAATCACGCTTTGAAGTCTTCAGGAAGATCAAAGGCGTCAGCGATGATGTCACACTGGCTCACCTTGTCTGACATCAATATGTCACTGTGACATTATCAGGTGTCTTGCTCATGTAGTGAGTAGTCTGATGATATCTCTGTGACATCATTAGGAAAATAAAAAAAGACAACATTGGAAAGAAAAGTCTGCCCTGGGTAATTAGCTTGATTTTGTAATCCAATATCAAGGTAATGAGAAAGGGGTTGCACTTGACCTCCAAAACTCAAATGGGTGGAGGAGGAACAAAACTGAACATTCTAAAATCAAAGTAATTACACTTTGATAGTGCTTAGCAACTTAAAGTCAAAGGACTAAAGTTGATATGACTTGAACTTTTCCCAAAGGAATCACGCTTTGAAGTCTTCAGGAAGATCAAAGGCGTCAGCGATGATGTCACACTGGCTCACCTTGTCTGACATCAATATGTCACTGTGACATTGTCAGGTGCCTTCCTCATGTAGTGAGTATTTTGATGATATCTCTGTGACTCAAATAGGAAAATACAAAAGGACAACTTTGAAAAGAAAAGTCTGCCCTGGGTAATTAGCTTGATTTTGAAATCAAAAATCAGACTTATGACAAAGGATTTACTCTTAACTTCCTTAACACAAATGGGTGAAGGTGGAACTAAATTGATCATTCTAAAATCAAAGTAATGATACATTGACGTTCCTGAGCAGCCTCAACTCAATGGACTAAAGTCGAGATGACCTGAACATCTCCCAAAGGAATCACGCTTTGAAGTCTTCAGGAAGATCAAAGGCGTCAGCGATGATGTCACACTGGCTCACCTTGTCTGACATCAATATGTCACTGTGACATTATCAGGTGTCTTTCTCATGTAGTGAGTAGTCTGATGACATCTCTGTGACATCATTAGGAAAATAAAAAAAGACAACATTGAAAAGAAAAGTCTGCCCTGGGTAATTAGCATGATTTTGTAATCCAAAATCAAGGTAATGAGAAAGGGGTTACACTTGACCTCCTAAACTCAAATGGGTGGAGGAGGAACAAAACTGATCATTCAAAAATCAAAGTAATTACACTTTGATAGTGCTTAGCAACTTAAAGTCAAAGGACGAAAGTTGATATGACTTGAACATATCCCAAAGGAATCACGCTTTGAAGTCTTCAGGAAGATCAAAGGCGTCAGCGATGATGTCACACTGGCTCACCTTGTCTGACATCAATTTGTCACTGTGACATTGTCAGGTGCCTTCCTCATGTAGTGAGTATTTTGATGATATCTCTGTGACTCGAATAGGAAAATACAAAAGGACAACATTGAAAAGAAAAGTCTGCCCTGTGTAATTAGCTTGATTTTGAAATCCAAAATCAGACTTATGAAAAAGGATTTACTCTTAACCTCCTGAACACAAATGGGTGAAGGAGGAACTAAATTGATCATTCTAAAATCAAAGTAATGATACATTGACGTTCCTGAGCAGCCTATACTCAATGGACTAAAGTCGAGATGACCTGAACATTTCCCAAAGGAATCACGCTTTGAAGTCTTCAGGAAGATCAAAGGCGTCAGCGATGATGTCACACTGGCTCACCTTGTCTGACATCAATATGTCACTGTGACATTATCAGGTGTCTTGCTCATGTAGTGAGTAGTCTGATGATATCTCTGTGACATCATTAGGAAAATAAAAAAAGACAACATTGGAAAGAAAAGTCTGCCCTGGGTAATTAGCTTGATTTTGTAATCCAATATCAAGGTAATGAGAAAGGGGTTGCACTTGACCTCCAAAACTCAAATGGGTGGAGGAGGAACAAAACTGAACATTCTAAAATCAAAGTAATTACACTTTGATAGTGCTTAGCAACTTAAAGTCAAAGGACTAAAGTTGATATGACTTGAACTTTTCCCAAAGGAATCACGCTTTGAAGTCTTCAGGAAGATCAAAGGCGTCAGCGATGATGTCACACTGGCTCACCTTGTCTGACATCAATATGTCACTGTGACATTATCAGGTGTCTTTCTCATGTAGTGAGTAGTCTGATGACATCTCTGTGACATCATTAGGAAAATAAAAAAAGACAACATTGAAAAGAAAAGTCTGCCCTGGGTAATTAGCATGATTTTGTAATCCAAAATCAAGGTAATGAGAAAGGGGTTACACTTGACCTCCTAAACTCAAATGGGTGGAGGAGGAACAAAACTGATCATTCAAAAATCAAAGTAATTACACTTTGATAGTGCTTAGCAACTTAAAGTCAAAGGACGAAAGTTGATATGACTTGAACATATCCCAAAGGAATCACGCTTTGAAGTCTTCAGGAAGATCAAAGGCGTCAGCGATGATGTCACACTGGCTCACCTTGTCTGACATCAATTTGTCACTGTGACATTGTCAGGTGCCTTCCTCATGTAGTGAGTATTTTGATGATATCTCTGTGACTCGAATAGGAAAATACAAAAGGACAACATTGAAAAGAAAAGTCTGCCCTGTGTAATTAGCTTGATTTTGAAATCCAAAATCAGACTTATGAAAAAGGATTTACTCTTACCCTCCTGAACACAAATGGGTGAAGGAGGAACTAAATTGATCATTCTAAAATCAAAGTAATGATACATTGACGTTCCTGAGCAGCCTATACTCAATGGACTAAAGTCGAGATGACCTGAACATTTCCCAAAGGAATCACGCTTTGAAGTCTTCAGGAAGATCAAAGGCGTCAGCGATGATGTCACACTGGCTCACCTTGTCTGACATCAATATGTCACTGTGACATTATCAGGTGTCTTGCTCATGTAGTGAGTAGTCTGATGATATCTCTGTGACATCATTAGGAAAGTAAAAAAAGACAACATTGGAAAGAAAAGTCTGCCCTGGGTAATTAGCTTGATTTTGTAATCCAATATCAAGGTAATGAGAAAGGGGTTGCACTTGACCTCCAAAACTCAAATGGGTGGAGGAGGAACAAAACTGAACATTCTAAAATCAAAGTAATTACACTTTGATAGTGCTTAGCAACTTAAAGTCAAAGGACTAAAGTTGATATGACTTGAACTTTTCCCAAAGGAATCACGCTTTGAAGTCTTCAGGAAGATCAAAGGCGTCAGCGATGATGTCACACTGGCTCACCTTGTCTGACATCAATATGTCACTGTGACATTGTCAGGTGCCTTCCTCATGTAGTGAGTATTTTGATGATATCTCTGTGACTCGAATAGGAAAATAAAAAAGGACAACATTGAAAAGAAAAGTCTGCCCTGTGTAATTAGCTTGATTTTGAAATCCAAAATCAGACTTATGAAAAAGGATTTACTCTTACCCTCCTGAACACAAATGGGTGAAGGAGGAACTAAATTGATCATTCTAAAATCAAAGTAATGATACATTGACGTTCCTGAGCAGCCTATACTCAATGGACTAAAGTCGAGATGACCTGAACATTTCCCAAAGGAATCACGCTTTGAAGTCTTCAGGAAGATCAAAGGCGTCAGCGATGATGTCACACTGGCTCACCTTGTCTGACATCAATATGTCACTGTGACATTATCAGGTGTCTTGCTCATGTAGTGAGTAGTCTGATGATATCTCTGTGACATCATTAGGAAAGTAAAAAAAGACAACATTGGAAAGAAAAGTCTGCCCTGGGTAATTAGCTTGATTTTGTAATCCAATATCAAGGTAATGAGAAAGGGGTTGCACTTGACCTCCAAAACTCAAATGGGTGGAGGAGGAACAAAACTGAACATTCTAAAATCAAAGTAATTACACTTTGATAGTGCTTAGCAACTTAAAGTCAAAGGACTAAAGTTGATATGACTTGAACTTTTCCCAAAGGAATCACGCTTTGAAGTCTTCAGGAAGATCAAAGGCATCAGCGATGATGTCACACTGGCTCACCTTGTCTGACATCAATATGTCACTGTGACATTGTCAGGTGCCTTCCTCATGTAGTGAGTATTTTGATGATATCTCTGTGACTCGAATAGGAAAATACAAAAGGACAACTTTGAAAAGAAAAGTCTGCCCTGGGTAATTAGCTTGATTTTGAAATCAAAAATCAGACTTATGACAAAGGATTTACTCTTAACCTCCTAAACACAAATGGGTGAAGGAGGAACTAAATTGATCATTCCAAAATCAAGGTAGTGATACATTGACGTTCCTGAGCAGCCTCAACTCAATGGACTAAAGTCGAGATGACCTGAACATCTCCCAAAGGAATCACGCTTTGAAGTCTTCAGGAAGATCAAAGGCGTCAGCGATGATGTCACACTGGCTCACCTTGTCTGACATCAATATGTCACTGTGACATTATCAGGTGTCTTTCTCATGTAGTGAGTAGTCTGATGACATCTCTGTGACATCATTAGGAAAATAAAAAAAGACAACATTGAAAAGAAAAGTCTGCCCTGGGTAATTAGCATGATTTTGTAATCCAAAATCAAGGTAATGAGAAAGGGGTTACACTTGACCTCCTAAACTCAAATGGGTGGAGGAGGAACAAAACTGATCATTCAAAAATCAAAGTAATTACACTTTGATAGTGCTTAGCAACTTAAAGTCAAAGGACGAAAGTTGATATGACTTGAACATATCCCAAAGGAATCACGCTTTGAAGTCTTCAGGAAGATCAAAGGCGTCAGCGATGATGTCACACTGGCTCACCTTGTCTGACATCAATTTGTCACTGTGACATTGTCAGGTGCCTTCCTCATGTAGTGAGTATTTTGATGATATCTCTGTGACTCGAATAGGAAAATACAAAAGGACAACATTGAAAAGAAAAGTCTGCCCTGTGTAATTAGCTTGATTTTGAAATCCAAAATCAGACTTATGAAAAAGGATTTACTCTTACCCTCCTGAACACAAATGGGTGAAGGAGGAACCAAATTGATCATTCTAAAATCAAAGTAATGATACATTGACGTTCCTGAGCAGCCTATACTCAATGGACTAAAGTCGAGATGACCTGAACATTTCCCAAAGGAATCACGCTTTGAAGTCTTCAGGAAGATCAAAGGCGTCAGCGATGATGTCACACTGGCTCACCTTGTCTGACATCAATATGTCACTGTGACATTGTCAGGTGCCTTCCTCATGTAGTGAGTATTTTGATGATATCTCTGTGACTCGAATAGGAAAATGCAAAAGGACAGCTTTGAAAAGAAAAGTCTGCCCTGGGTAATTAGCTTGATTTTGAAATCAAAAATCAGACTTATGACAAAGGATTTACTCTTAACCTCCTAAACACAAATGGGTGAAGGAGGAACTAAATTGATCATTCCAAAATCAAAGTAGTGATACATTGACGTTCCTGAGCAGCCTCAACTCAATGGACTAAAGTCGAGATGACCTGAACATCTCCCAAAGGAATCACGCTTTGAAGTCTTCAGGAAGATCAAAGGCGTCAGCGATGATGTCACACTGGCTCACCTTGTCTGACATCAATATGTCACTGTGACATTATCAGGTGTCTTTCTCATGTAGTGAGTAGTCTGATGACATCTCTGTGACATCATTAGGAAAATAAAAAAAGACAACATTGAAAAGAAAAGTCTGCCCTGGGTAATTAGCATGATTTTGTAATCCAAAATCAAGGTAATGAGAAAGGGGTTACACTTGACCTCCTAAACTCAAATGGGTGGAGGAGGAACAAAACTGATCATTCAAAAATCAAAGTAATTACACTTTGATAGTGCTTAGCAACTTAAAGTCAAAGGACGAAAGTTGATATGACTTGAACATATCCCAAAGGAATCACGCTTTGAAGTCTTCAGGAAGATCAAAGGCGTCAGCGATGATGTCACACTGGCTCACCTTGTCTGACATCAATTTGTCACTGTGACATTGTCAGGTGCCTTCCTCATGTAGTGAGTATTTTGATGATATCTCTGTGACTCGAATAGGAAAATACAAAAGGACAACATTGAAAAGAAAAGTCTGCCCTGTGTAATTAGCTTGATTTTGAAATCCAAAATCAGACTTATGAAAAAGGATTTACTCTTACCCTCCTGAACACAAATGGGTGAAGGAGGAACTAAATTGATCATTCTAAAATCAAAGTAATGATACATTGACGTTCCTGAGCAGCCTATACTCAATGGACTAAAGTCGAGATGACCTGAACATTTCCCAAAGGAATCACGCTTTGAAGTCTTCAGGAAGATCAAAGGCGTCAGCGATGATGTCACACTGGCTCACCTTGTCTGACATCAATATGTCACTGTGACATTATCAGGTGTCTTGCTCATGTAGTGAGTAGTCTGATGATATCTCTGTGACATCATTAGGAAAGTAAAAAAAGACAACATTGGAAAGAAAAGTCTGCCCTGGGTAATTAGCTTGATTTTGTAATCCAATATCAAGGTAATGAGAAAGGGGTTGCACTTGACCTCCAAAACTCAAATGGGTGGAGGAGGAACAAAACTGAACATTCTAAAATCAAAGTAATTACACTTTGATAGTGCTTAGCAACTTAAAGTCAAAGGACTAAAGTTGATATGACTTGAACTTTTCCCAAAGGAATCACGCTTTGAAGTCTTCAGGAAGATCAAAGGCGTCAGCGATGATGTCACACTGGCTCACCTTGTCTGACATCAATATGTCACTGTGACATTGTCAGGTGCCTTCCTCATGTAGTGAGTATTTTGATGATATCTCTGTGACTCGAATAGGAAAATAAAAAAGGACAACATTGAAAAGAAAAGTCTGCCCTGTGTAATTAGCTTGATTTTGAAATCCAAAATCAGACTTATGAAAAAGGATTTACTCTTACCCTCCTGAACACAAATGGGTGAAGGAGGAACTAAATTGATCATTCTAAAATCAAAGTAATGATACATTGACGTTCCTGAGCAGCCTATACTCAATGGACTAAAGTCGAGATGACCTGAACATTTCCCAAAGGAATCACGCTTTGAAGTCTTCAGGAAGATCAAAGGCGTCAGCGATGATGTCACACTGGCTCACCTTGTCTGACATCAATATGTCACTGTGACATTATCAGGTGTCTTGCTCATGTAGTGAGTAGTCTGATGATATCTCTGTGACATCATTAGGAAAGTAAAAAAAGACAACATTGGAAAGAAAAGTCTGCCCTGGGTAATTAGCTTGATTTTGTAATCCAATATCAAGGTAATGAGAAAGGGGTTGCACTTGACCTCCAAAACTCAAATGGGTGGAGGAGGAACAAAACTGAACATTCTAAAATCAAAGTAATTACACTTTGATAGTGCTTAGCAACTTAAAGTCAAAGGACTAAAGTTGATATGACTTGAACTTTTCCCAAAGGAATCACGCTTTGAAGTCTTCAGGAAGATCAAAGGCGTCAGCGATGATGTCACACTGGCTCACCTTGTCTGACATCAATATGTCACTGTGACATTGTCAGGTGCCTTCCTCATGTAGTGAGTATTTTGATGATATCTCTGTGACTCGAATAGGAAAATACAAAAGGACAACTTTGAAAAGAAAAGTCTGCCCTGGGTAATTAGCTTGATTTTGAAATCAAAAATCAGACTTATGACAAAGGATTTACTCTTAACCTCCTAAACACAAATGGGTGAAGGAGGAACTAAATTGATCATTCCAAAATCAAGGTAGTGATACATTGACGTTCCTGAGCAGCCTCAACTCAATGGACTAAAGTCGAGATGACCTGAACATCTCCCAAAGGAATCACGCTTTGAAGTCTTCAGGAAGATCAAAGGCGTCAGCGATGATGTCACACTGGCTCACCTTGTCTGACATCAATATGTCACTGTGACATTATCAGGTGTCTTTCTCATGTAGTGAGTAGTCTGATGACATCTCTGTGACATCATTAGGAAAATAAAAAAAGACAACATTGAAAAGAAAAGTCTGCCCTGGGTAATTAGCATGATTTTGTAATCCAAAATCAAGGTAATGAGAAAGGGGTTACACTTGACCTCCTAAACTCAAATGGGTGGAGGAGGAACAAAACTGATCATTCAAAAATCAAAGTAATTACACTTTGATAGTGCTTAGCAACTTAAAGTCAAAGGACGAAAGTTGATATGACTTGAACATATCCCAAAGGAATCACGCTTTGAAGTCTTCAGGAAGATCAAAGGCGTCAGCGATGATGTCACACTGGCTCACCTTGTCTGACATCAATTTGTCACTGTGACATTGTCAGGTGCCTTCCTCATGTAGTGAGTATTTTGATGATATCTCTGTGACTCGAATAGGAAAATACAAAAGGACAACATTGAAAAGAAAAGTCTGCCCTGTGTAATTAGCTTGATTTTGAAATCCAAAATCAGACTTATGAAAAAGGATTTACTCTTACCCTCCTGAACACAAATGGGTGAAGGAGGAACCAAATTGATCATTCTAAAATCAAAGTAATGATACATTGACGTTCCTGAGCAGCCTATACTCAATGGACTAAAGTCGAGATGACCTGAACATTTCCCAAAGGAATCACGCTTTGAAGTCTTCAGGAAGATCAAAGGCGTCAGCGATGATGTCACACTGGCTCACCTTGTCTGACATCAATATGTCACTGTGACATTGTCAGGTGCCTTCCTCATGTAGTGAGTATTTTGATGATATCTCTGTGACTCGAATAGGAAAATGCAAAAGGACAGCTTTGAAAAGAAAAGTCTGCCCTGGGTAATTAGCTTGATTTTGAAATCAAAAATCAGACTTATGACAAAGGATTTACTCTTAACCTCCTAAACACAAATGGGTGAAGAAGGAACTAAATTGATCATTCCAAAATCAAAGTAGTGATACATTGACGTTCCTGAGCAGCCTCAACTCAATGGACTAAAGTCGAGATGACCTGAACATCTCCCAAAGGAATCACGCTTTGAAGTCTTCAGGAAGATCAAAGGCGTCAGCGATGATGTCACACTGGCTCACCTTGTCTGACATCAATATGTCACTGTGACATTATCAGGTGTCTTTCTCATGTAGTGAGTAGTCTGATGACATCTCTGTGACATCATTAGGAAAATAAAAAAAGACAACATTGAAAAGAAAAGTCTGCCCTGGGTAATTAGCATGATTTTGTAATCCAAAATCAAGGTAATGAGAAAGGGGTTACACTTGACCTCCTAAACTCAAATGGGTGGAGGAGGAACAAAACTGATCATTCAAAAATCAAAGTAATTACACTTTGATAGTGCTTAGCAACTTAAAGTCAAAGGACGAAAGTTGATATGACTTGAACATATCCCAAAGGAATCACGCTTTGAAGTCTTCAGGAAGATCAAAGGCGTCAGCGATGATGTCACACTGGCTCACCTTGTCTGACATCAATTTGTCACTGTGACATTGTCAGGTGCCTTCCTCATGTAGTGAGTATTTTGATGATATCTCTGTGACTCGAATAGGAAAATACAAAAGGACAACATTGAAAAGAAAAGTCTGCCCTGTGTAATTAGCTTGATTTTGAAATCCAAAATCAGACTTATGAAAAAGGATTTACTCTTACCCTCCTGAACACAAATGGGTGAAGGAGGAACCAAATTGATCATTCTAAAATCAAAGTAATGATACATTGACGTTCCTGAGCAGCCTATACTCAATGGACTAAAGTCGAGATGACCTGAACATTTCCCAAAGGAATCACGCTTTGAAGTCTTCAGGAAGATCAAAGGCGTCAGCGATGATGTCACACTGGCTCACCTTGTCTGACATCAATATGTCACTGTGACATTATCAGGTGTCTTGCTCATGTAGTGAGTAGTCTGATGATATCTCTGTGACATCATTAGGAAAATAAAAAAAGACAACATTGGAAAGAAAAGTCTGCCCTGGGTAATTAGCTTGATTTTGTAATCCAATATCAAGGTAATGAGAAAGGGGTTGCACTTGACCTCCAAAACTCAAATGGGTGGAGGAGGAACAAAACTGAACATTCTAAAATCAAAGTAATTACACTTTGATAGTGCTTAGCAACTTAAAGTCAAAGGACTAAAGTTGATATGACTTGAACATTTCCCAAAGGAATCACGCTTTGAAGTCTTCAGGAAGATCAAAGGCGTCAGCGATGATGTCACACTGGCTCACCTTGTCTGACATCAATATGTCACTGTGACATTGTCAGGTGCCTTCCTCATGTAGTGAGTATTTTGATGATATCTCTGTGACTCGAATAGGAAAATACAAAAGGACAACTTTGAAAAGAAAAGTCTGCCCTGGGTAATTAGCTTGATTTTGAAATCAAAAATCAGACTTATGACAAAGGATTTACTCTTAACTTCCTTCACACAAATGGGTGAAGGAGGAACTAAATTGATCATTCCAAAATCAAAGTAGTGATACATTGACGTTCCTGAGCAGCCTCAACTCAATGGACTAAAGTCGAGATGACCTGAACATCTCCCAAAGGAATCACGCTTTGAAGTCTTCAGGAAGATCAAAGGCGTCAGCGATGATGTCACACTGGCTCACCTTGTCTGACATCAACATGTCACTGTGACATTGTCAGGTGCCTTCCTCATGTAGTGAGTATTTTGATGATATCTCTTGACTCGAATAGGAAAATAAAAAAGGACAACTTTGAAAAGAAAAGTCTGCCCTGGGTAATTAGCTTGACTTTGAAATCAAAAATCAGACTAATGACAAAGGATTTACTCTTAACTTCCTTCACACAAATGGGTGAAGGAGGAACTAAATTGATCATTCCAAAATCAAAGTAGTGATACATTGACGTTCCTGAGCAGCCTCAACTCAATGGACTAAAGTCGAGATGACCTGAACATCTCCCAAAGGAATCACGCTTTGAAGTCTTCAGGAAGATCAAAGGCGTCAGCGATGATGTCACACTGGCTCACCTTGTCTGACATCAATATGTCACTGTGACATTGTCAGGTGCCTTCCTCATGTAGTGAGTATTTTGATGATATCTCTTGACTCGAATAGGAACATACAAAAGGACAACATTGAAAAGAAAAGTCTGCCCTGGGTAATTAGCTTGATTTTGAAATCCAAAATCAGACTTATGAAAAAGGATTTACTCTTACCCTCCTGAACACAAATGGGTGAAGGAGGAACTAAATTGATCATTCTAAAATCAAAGTAATGATACATTGACGTTGCAGAGCAGCCTAAACTCAATGGACTAAAGTCGAGATGACCTGAACATCTCTCAAAGGAATCACGCTTTGAAGTCTTCAGGAAGATCAAAGGCGTCAGCGATGATGTCACACTGGCTCACCTTGTCTGACATCAATATGTCACTGTGACATTGTCAGGTGCCTTCCTCATGTAGTGAGTATTTTGATGATATCTCTTGACTCGAATAGGAAAATAAAAAAGTACAACTTTGAAAAGAAAAGTCTGCCCTGGGTAATTAGCTTGACTTTGAAATCAAAAATCAGACTTATGACAAAGGATTTACTCTTAACTTCCTTCACACAAATGGGTGAAGGAGGAACTAAATTGATCATTCCAAAATCAAAGTAGTGATACATTGACGTTCCTGAGCAGCCTCAACTCAATGGACTAAAGTCGAGATGACCTGAACATCTCCCAAAGGAATCACGCTTTGAAGTCTTCAGGAAGATCAAAGGCGTCAGCGATGATGTCACACTGGCTCACCTTGTCTGACATCAATATGTCACTGTGACATTGTCAGGTGCCTTCCTCATGTAGTGAGTATTTTGATGATATCTCTTGACTCGAATAGGAACATACAAAAGGACAACATTGAAAAGAAAAGTCTGCCCTGGGTAATTAGCTTGATTTTGAAATCCAAAATCAGACTTATGAAAAAGGATTTACTCTTACCCTCCTTAACACAAATGGGTGAAGGAGGAACTAAATTGATCATTCTAAAATCAAAGTAATGATACATTGACGTTGCAGAGCAGCCTAAACTCAATGGACTAAAGTCGAGATGACCTGAACATCTCTCAAAGGAATCACGCTTTGAAGTCTTCAGGAAGATCAAAGGCGTCAGCGATGATGTCACACTGGCTCACCTTGTCTGACATCAATATGTCACTGTGACATTGTCAGGTGCCTTCCTCATGTAGTGAGTATTTTGATGATATCTCTGTGACTCGAATAGGAAAATACAAAAGGACAACTTTGAAAAGAAAAGTCTGCCCTGGGTAATTAGCTTGATTTTGAAATCAAAAATCAGACTTATGACAAAGGATTTACTCTTAACTTCCTTCACACAAATGGGTGAAGGAGGAACTAAATTGATCATTCCAAAATCAAAGTAGTGATACATTGACGTTCCTGAGCAGCCTCAACTCAATGGACTAAAGTCGAGATGACCTGAACATCTCCCAAAGGAATCACGCTTTGAAGTCTTCAGGAAGATCAAAGGCGTCAGCGATGATGTCACACTGGCTCACCTTGTCTGACATCAATATGTCACTGTGACATTATCAGGTGTCTTTCTCATGTAGTGAGTAGTCTGATGACATCTCTGTGACATCATTAGGAAAATAAAAAAAGACAACATTGAAAAGAAAAGTCTGCCCTGGGTAATTAGCAAGATTTTGTAATCCAAAATCAAGGTAATGAGAAAGGGGTTACACTTGACCTCCTAAACTCAAATGGGTGGAGGAGGAACAAAACTGATCATTCAAAAATCAAAGTAATTACACTTTGATAGTGCTTAGCAACTTAAAGTCAAAGGACGAAAGTTGATATGACTTGAACATATCCCAAAGGAATCACGCTTTGAAGTCTTAAGGAAGATCAAAGGCGTCAGCGATGATGTCACACTGGCTCACCTTGTCTGACATCAATTTGTCACTGTGACATTGTCAGGTGCCTTCCTCATGTAGTGAGTATTTTGATGATATCTCTGTGACTCGAATAGGAAAATACAAAAGGACAACATTGAAAAGAAAAGTCTGCCCTGTGTAATTAGCTTGATTTTGAAATCCAAAATCAGACTTATGAAAAAGGATTTACTCTTACCCTCCTGAACACAAATGGGTGAAGGAGGAACTAAATTGATCATTCTAAAATCAAAGTAATGATACATTGACGTTGCTGAGCAGCCTAAACTCAATGGACTAAAGTCGAGATGACCTGAACATTTCCGAAAGGAATCACGCTTTGAAGTCATCAGGAAGATCAAAGGCGTCAGCGATGATGTCACACTGGCTCACCTTGTCTGACATCAATATGTCACTGTGACATTATCAGGTGTCTTGCTCATGTAGTGAGTAGTCTGATGATATCTCTGTGACATCATTAGGAAAATAAAAAAAGACAACATTGGAAAGAAAAGTCTGCCCTGGGTAATTAGCTTGATTTTGTAATCCAATATCAAGGTAATGAGAAAGGGGTTGCACTTGACCTCCAAAACTCAAATGGGTGGAGGAGGAACAAAACTGAACATTCTAAAATCAAAGTAATTACACTTTGATAGTGCTTAGCAACTTAAAGTCAAAGGACTAAAGTTGATATGACTTGAACTTTTCCCAAAGGAATCACGCTTTGAAGTCTTCAGGAAGATCAAAGGCGTCAGCGATGATGTCACACTGGCTCACCTTGTCTGACATCAATATGTCACTGTGACATTGTCAGGTGCCTTCCTCATGTAGTGAGTATTTTGATGATATCTCTGTGACTCGAATAGGAAAATACAAAAGGACAACTTTGAAAAGAAAAGTCTGCCCTGGGTAATTAGCTTGATTTTGAAATCAAAAATCAGACTTATGACAAAGGATTTACTCTTAACCTCCTAAACACAAATGGGTGAAGGAGGAACTAAATTGATCATTCCAAAATCAAGGTAGTGATACATTGACGTTCCTGAGCAGCCTCAACTCAATGGACTAAAGTCGAGATGACCTGAACATCTCCCAAAGGAATCACGCTTTGAAGTCTTCAGGAAGATCAAAGGCGTCAGCGATGATGTCACACTGGCTCACCTTGTCTGACATCAATATGTCACTGTGACATTATCAGGTGTCTTTCTCATGTAGTGAGTAGTCTGATGACATCTCTGTGACATCATTAGGAAAATAAAAAAAGACAACATTGAAAAGAAAAGTCTGCCCTGGGTAATTAGCATGATTTTGTAATCCAAAATCAAGGTAATGAGAAAGGGGTTACACTTGACCTCCTAAACTCAAATGGGTGGAGGAGGAACAAAACTGATCATTCAAAAATCAAAGTAATTACACTTTGATAGTGCTTAGCAACTTAAAGTCAAAGGACGAAAGTTGATATGACTTGAACATATCCCAAAGGAATCACGCTTTGAAGTCTTCAGGAAGATCAAAGGCGTCAGCGATGATGTCACACTGGCTCACCTTGTCTGACATCAATTTGTCACTGTGACATTGTCAGGTGCCTTCCTCATGTAGTGAGTATTTTGATGATATCTCTGTGACTCGAATAGGAAAATACAAAAGGACAACTTTGAAAAGAAAAGTCTGCCCTGGGTAATTAGCTTGATTTTGAAATCAAAAATCAGACTTATGACAAAGGATTTACTCTTAACTTCCTTCACACAAATGGGTGAAGGAGGAACTAAATTGATCATTCCAAAATCAAAGTAGTGATACATTGACGTTCCTGAGCAGCCTCAACTCAATGGACTAAAGTCGAGATGACCTGAACATCTCCCAAAGGAATCACGCTTTGAAGTCTTCAGGAAGATCAAAGGCGTCAGCGATGATGTCACACTGGCTCACCTTGTCTGACATCAATATGTCACTGTGACATTGTCAGGTGCCTTCCTCATGTAGTGAGTATTTTGATGATATCTCTTGACTCGAATAGGAAAATAAAAAAGGACAACTTTGAAAAGAAAAGTCTGCCCTGGGTAATTAGCTTGACTTTGAAATCAAAAATCAGACTTATGACAAAGGATTTACTCTTAACTTCCTTCACACAAATGGGTGAAGGAGGAACTAAATTGATCATTCCAAAATCAAAGTAGTGATACATTGACGTTCCTGAGCAGCCTCAACTCAATGGACTAAAGTCGAGATGACCTGAACATCTCCCAAAGGAATCACGCTTTGAAGTCTTCAGGAAGATCAAAGGCGTCAGCGATGATGTCACACTGGCTCACCTTGTCTGACATCAATATGTCACTGTGACATTGTCAGGTGCCTTCCTCATGTAGTGAGTATTTTGATGATATCTCTTGACTCGAATAGGAACATACAAAAGGACAACATTGAAAAGAAAAGTCTGCCCTGGGTAATTAGCTTGATTTTGAAATCCAAAATCAGACTTATGAAAAAGGATTTACTCTTACCCTCCTAAACACAAATGGGTGAAGGAGGAACTAAATTGATCATTCTAAAATCAAAGTAATGATACATTGACGTTGCAGAGCAGCCTAAACTCAATGGACTAAAGTCGAGATGACCTGAACATCTCTCAAAGGAATCACGCTTTGAAGTCTTCAGGAAGATCAAAGGCGTCAGCGATGATGTCACACTGGCTCACCTTGTCTGACATCAATATGTCACTGTGACATTGTCAGGTGCCTTCCTCATGTAGTGAGTATTTTGATGATATCTCTGTGACTCGAATAGGAAAATACAAAAGGACAACTTTGAAAAGAAAAGTCTGCCCTGGGTAATTAGCTTGATTTTGAAATCAAAAATCAGACTTATGACAAAGGATTTACTCTTAACTTCCTTCACACAAATGGGTGAAGGAGGAACTAAATTGATCATTCCAAAATCAAAGTAGTGATACATTGACGTTCCTGAGCAGCCTCAACTCAATGGACTAAAGTCGAGATGACCTGAACATCTCCCAAAGGAATCACGCTTTGAAGTCTTCAGGAAGATCAAAGGCGTCAGCGATGATGTCACACTGGCTCACCTTGTCTGACATCAATATGTCACTGTGACATTGTCAGGTGCCTTCCTCATGTAGTGAGTATTTTGATGATATCTCTTGACTCGAATAGGAAAATAAAAAAGGACAACTTTGAAAAGAAAAGTCTGCCCTGGGTAATTAGCTTGACTTTGAAATCAAAAATCAGACTTATGACAAAGGATTTACTCTTAACCTCCTAAACACAAATGGGTGAAGGAGGAACTAAATTGATCATTCCAAAATCAAAGTAGTGATACATTGACGTTCCTGAGCAGCCTCAACTCAATGGACTAAAGTCGAGATGACCTGAACATCTCCCAAAGGAATCACGCTTTGAAGTCTTCAGGAAGATCAAAGGCGTCAGCGATGATGTCACACTGGCTCACCTTGTCTGACATCAATATGTCACTGTGACATTGTCAGGTGCCTTCCTCATGTAGTGAGTATTTTGATGATATCTCTTGACTCGAATAGGAACATACAAAAGGACAACATTGAAAAGAAAAGTCTGCCCTGGGTAATTAGCTTGATTTTGAAATCCAAAATCAGACTTATGAAAAAGGATTTACTCTTACCCTCCTGAACACAAATGGGTGAAGGAGGAACTAAATTGATCATTCTAAAATCAAAGTAATGATACATTGACGTTGCAGAGCAGCCTAAACTCAATGGACTAAAGTCGACATGACCTGAACATCTCTCAAAGGAATCACGCTTTGAAGTCTTCAGGAAGATCAAAGGCGTCAGCGATGATGTCACACTGGCTCACCTTGTCTGACATCAATATGTCACTGTGACATTGTCAGGTGCCTTCCTCATGTAGTGAGTATTTTGATGATATCTCTTGACTCGAATAGGAAAATAAAAAAGTACAACTTTGAAAAGAAAAGTCTGCCCTGGGTAATTAGCTTGACTTTGAAATCAAAAATCAGACTTATGACAAAGGATTTACTCTTAACTTCCTTCACACAAATGGGTGAAGGAGGAACTAAATTGATCATTCCAAAATCAAAGTAGTGATACATTGACGTTCCTGAGCAGCCTCAACTCAATGGACTAAAGTCGAGATGACCTGAACATCTCCCAAAGGAATCACGCTTTGAAGTCTTCAGGAAGATCAAAGGCGTCAGCGATGATGTCACACTGGCTCACCTTGTCTGACATCAATATGTCACTGTGACATTGTCAGGTGCCTTCCTCATGTAGTGAGTATTTTGATGATATCTCTTGACTCGAATAGGAACATACAAAAGGACAACATTGAAAAGAAAAGTCTGCCCTGGGTAATTAGCTTGATTTTGAAATCCAAAATCAGACTTATGAAAAAGGATTTACTCTTACCCTCCTTAACACAAATGGGTGAAGGAGGAACTAAATTGATCATTCTAAAATCAAAGTAATGATACATTGACGTTGCAGAGCAGCCTAAACTCAATGGACTAAAGTCGAGATGACCTGAACATCTCTCAAAGGAATCACGCTTTGAAGTCTTCAGGAAGATCAAAGGCGTCAGCGATGATGTCACACTGGCTCACCTTGTCTGACATCAATATGTCACTGTGACATTGTCAGGTGCCTTCCTCATGTAGTGAGTATTTTGATGATATCTCTGTGACTCGAATAGGAAAATACAAAAGGACAACTTTGAAAAGAAAAGTCTGCCCTGGGTAATTAGCTTGATTTTGAAATCAAAAATCAGACTTATGACAAAGGATTTACTCTTAACCTCCTAAACACAAATGGGTGAAGGAGGAACTAAATTGATCATTCCAAAATCAAAGTAGTGATACATTGACGTTCCTGAGCAGCCTCAACTCAATGGACTAAAGTCGAGATGACCTGAACATCTCCCAAAGGAATCACGCTTTGAAGTCTTCAGGAAGATCAAAGGCGTCAGCGATGATGTCACACTGGCTCACCTTGTCTGACATCAATATGTCACTGTGACATTATCAGGTGTCTTTCTCATGTAGTGAGTAGTCTGATGACATCTCTGTGACATCATTAGGAAAATAAAAAAAGACAACATTGAAAAGAAAAGTCTGCCCTGGGTAATTAGCATGATTTTGTAATCCAAAATCAAGGTAATGAGAAAGGGGTTACACTTGACCTCCTAAACTCAAATGGGTGGAGGAGGAACAAAACTGATCATTCAAAAATCAAAGTAATTACACTTTGATAGTGCTTAGCAACTTAAAGTCAAAGGACGAAAGTTGATATGACTTGAACATATCCCAAAGGAATCACGCTTTGAAGTCTTCAGGAAGATCAAAGGCGTCAGCGATGATGTCACACTGGCTCACCTTGTCTGACATCAATTTGTCACTGTGACATTGTCAGGTGCCTTCCTCATGTAGTGAGTATTTTGATGATATCTCTGTGACTCGAATAGGAAAATACAAAAGGACAACATTGAAAAGAAAAGTCTGCCCTGTGTAATTAGCTTGATTTTGAAATCCAAAATCAGACTTATGAAAAAGGATTTACTCTTACCCTCCTGAACACAAATGGGTGAAGGAGGAACTAAATTGATCATTCTAAAATCAAAGTAATGATACATTGACGTTCCTGAGCAGCCTATACTCAATGGACTAAAGTCGAGATGACCTGAACATTTCCCAAAGGAATCACGCTTTGAAGTCTTCAGGAAGATCAAAGGCGTCAGCGATGATGTCACACTGGCTCACCTTGTCTGACATCAATATGTCACTGTGACATTATCAGGTGTCTTGCTCATGTAGTGAGTAGTCTGATGATATCTCTGTGACATCATTAGGAAAATAAAAAAAGACAACATTGGAAAGAAAAGTCTGCCCTGGGTAATTAGCTTGATTTTGTAATCCAATATCAAGGTAATGAGAAAGGGGTTGCACTTGACCTCCAAAACTCAAATGGGTGGAGGAGGAACAAAACTGAACATTCTAAAATCAAAGTAATTACACTTTGATAGTGCTTAGCAACTTAAAGTCAAAGGACTAAAGTTGATATGACTTGAACATTTCCCAAAGGAATCACGCTTTGAAGTCTTCAGGAAGATCAAAGGCGTCAGCGATGATGTCACACTGGCTCACCTTGTCTGACATCAATATGTCACTGTGACATTGTCAGGTGCCTTCCTCATGTAGTGAGTATTTTGATGATATCTCTGTGACTCGAATAGGAAAATAAAAAAGGACAACTTTGAAAAGAAAAGTCTGCCCTGGGTAATTAGCTTGATTTTGAAATCAAAAATCAGACTTATGACAAAGGATTTACTCTTAACTTCCTTCACACAAATGGGTGAAGGAGGAACTAAATTGATCATTCCAAAATCAAAGTAGTGATACATTGACGTTCCTGAGCAGCCTCAACTCAATGGACTAAAGTCGAGATGACCTGAACATCTCCCAAAGGAATCACGCTTTGAAGTCTTCAGGAAGATCAAAGGCGTCAGCGATGATGTCACACTGGCTCACCTTGTCTGACATCAACATGTCACTGTGACATTGTCAGGTGCCTTCCTCATGTAGTGAGTATTTTGATGATATCTCTTGACTCGAATAGGAAAATAAAAAAGGACAACTTTGAAAAGAAAAGTCTGCCCTGGGTAATTAGCTTGACTTTGAAATCAAAAATCAGACTAATGACAAAGGATTTACTCTTAACTTCCTTCACACAAATGGGTGAAGGAGGAACTAAATTGATCATTCCAAAATCAAAGTAGTGATACATTGACGTTCCTGAGCAGCCTCAACTCAATGGACTAAAGTCGAGATGACCTGAACATCTCCCAAAGGAATCACGCTTTGAAGTCTTCAGGAAGATCAAAGGCGTCAGCGATGATGTCACACTGGCTCACCTTGTCTGACATCAATATGTCACTGTGACATTGTCAGGTGCCTTCCTCATGTAGTGAGTATTTTGATGATATCTCTTGACTCGAATAGGAACATACAAAAGGACAACATTGAAAAGAAAAGTCTGCCCTGGGTAATTAGCTTGATTTTGAAATCCAAAATCAGACTTATGAAAAAGGATTTACTCTTACCCTCCTGAACACAAATGGGTGAAGGAGGAACTAAATTGATCATTCTAAAATCAAAGTAATGATACATTGACGTTGCAGAGCAGCCTAAACTCAATGGACTAAAGTCGAGATGACCTGAACATCTCTCAAAGGAATCACGCTTTGAAGTCTTCAGGAAGATCAAAGGCGTCAGCGATGATGTCACACTGGCTCACCTTGTCTGACATCAATATGTCACTGTGACATTGTCAGGTGCCTTCCTCATGTAGTGAGTATTTTGATGATATCTCTTGACTCGAATAGGAAAATAAAAAAGTACAACTTTGAAAAGAAAAGTCTGCCCTGGGTAATTAGCTTGACTTTGAAATCAAAAATCAGACTTATGACAAAGGATTTACTCTTAACTTCCTTCACACAAATGGGTGAAGGAGGAACTAAATTGATCATTCCAAAATCAAAGTAGTGATACATTGACGTTCCTGAGCAGCCTCAACTCAATGGACTAAAGTCGAGATGACCTGAACATCTCCCAAAGGAATCACGCTTTGAAGTCTTCAGGAAGATCAAAGGCGTCAGCGATGATGTCACACTGGCTCACCTTGTCTGACATCAATATGTCACTGTGACATTGTCAGGTGCCTTCCTCATGTAGTGAGTATTTTGATGATATCTCTTGACTCGAATAGGAACATACAAAAGGACAACATTGAAAAGAAAAGTCTGCCCTGGGTAATTAGCTTGATTTTGAAATCCAAAATCAGACTTATGAAAAAGGATTTACTCTTACCCTCCTGAACACAAATGGGTGAAGGAGGAACTAAATTGATCATTCTAAAATCAAAGTAATGATACATTGACGTTGCAGAGCAGCCTAAACTCAATGGACTAAAGTCGAGATGACCTGAACATCTCTCAAAGGAATCACGCTTTGAAGTCTTCAGGAAGATCAAAGGCGTCAGCGATGATGTCACACTGGCTCACCTTGTCTGACATCAATATGTCACTGTGACATTATCAGGTGTCTTTCTCATGTAGTGAGTAGTCTGATGACATCTCTGTGACATCATTAGGAAAATAAAAAAAGACAACATTGAAAAGAAAAGTCTGCCCTGGGTAATTAGCAAGATTTT
This sequence comes from Karalla daura, assembly GCA_029224185.1. Classification (NCBI taxonomy): domain Eukaryota; kingdom Metazoa; phylum Chordata; class Actinopteri; order Chaetodontiformes; family Leiognathidae; genus Karalla; species Karalla daura. The sequence continues at coordinate 23,014,962 of CM055197.1, forward strand.
GTAATCCAAAATCAAGGTAATGAGAAAGGGGTTGCACTTGACCTCCAAAACTCAAATGGGTGGAGGAGGAACAAAACTGAACATTCTAAAATCAAAGTAATTACACTTTGATAGTGCTTAGCAACTTAAAGTCAAAGGACTAAAGTTGATATGACTTGAACTTTTCCCAAAGGAATCACGCTTTGAAGTCTTCAGGAAGATCAAAGGCGTCAGCGATGATGTCACACTGGCTCACCTTGTCTGACATCAATATGTCACTGTGACATTGTCAGGTGCCTTCCTCATGTAGTGAGTATTTTGATGATATCTCTGTGACTCGAATAGGAAAATACAAAAGGACAACTTTGAAAAGAAAAGTCTGCCCTGGGTAATTAGCTTGATTTTGAAATCAAAAATCAGACTTATGACAAAGGATTTACTCTTAACCTCCTAAACACAAATGGGTGAAGGAGGAACTAAATTGATCATTCCAAAATCAAGGTAGTGATACATTGACGTTCCTGAGCAGCCTCAACTCAATGGACTAAAGTCGAGATGACCTGAACATCTCCCAAAGGAATCACGCTTTGAAGTCTTCAGGAAGATCAAAGGCGTCAGCGATGATGTCACACTGGCTCACCTTGTCTGACATCAATATGTCACTGTGACATTATCAGGTGTCTTTCTCATGTAGTGAGTAGTCTGATGACATCTCTGTGACATCATTAGGAAAATAAAAAAAGACAACATTGAAAAGAAAAGTCTGCCCTGGGTAATTAGCATGATTTTGTAATCCAAAATCAAGGTAATGAGAAAGGGGTTACACTTGACCTCCTAAACTCAAATGGGTGGAGGAGGAACAAAACTGATCATTCAAAAATCAAAGTAATTACACTTTGATAGTGCTTAGCAACTTAAAGTCAAAGGACGAAAGTTGATATGACTTGAACATATCCCAAAGGAATCACGCTTTGAAGTCTTCAGGAAGATCAAAGGCGTCAGCGATGATGTCACACTGGCTCACCTTGTCTGACATCAATTTGTCACTGTGACATTGTCAGGTGCCTTCCTCATGTAGTGAGTATTTTGATGATATCTCTGTGACTCGAATAGGAAAATACAAAAGGACAACTTTGAAAAGAAAAGTCTGCCCTGGGTAATTAGCTTGATTTTGAAATCAAAAATCAGACTTATGACAAAGGATTTACTCTTAACTTCCTTCACACAAATGGGTGAAGGAGGAACTAAATTGATCATTCCAAAATCAAAGTAGTGATACATTGACGTTCCTGAGCAGCCTCAACTCAATGGACTAAAGTCGAGATGACCTGAACATCTCCCAAAGGAATCACGCTTTGAAGTCTTCAGGAAGATCAAAGGCGTCAGCGATGATGTCACACTGGCTCACCTTGTCTGACATCAATATGTCACTGTGACATTGTCAGGTGCCTTCCTCATGTAGTGAGTATTTTGATGATATCTCTTGACTCGAATAGGAAAATAAAAAAGGACAACTTTGAAAAGAAAAGTCTGCCCTGGGTAATTAGCTTGACTTTGAAATCAAAAATCAGACTTATGACAAAGGATTTACTCTTAACTTCCTTCACACAAATGGGTGAAGGAGGAACTAAATTGATCATTCCAAAATCAAGGTAGTGATACATTGACGTTCCTGAGCAGCCTCAACTCAATGGACTAAAGTCGAGATGACCTGAACATCTCCCAAAGGAATCACGCTTTGAAGTCTTCAGGAAGATCAAAGGCGTCAGCGATGATGTCACACTGGCTCACCTTGTCTGACATCAATATGTCACTGTGACATTATCAGGTGTCTTTCTCATGTAGTGAGTAGTCTGATGACATCTCTGTGACATCATTAGGAAAATAAAAAAAGACAACATTGAAAAGAAAAGTCTGCCCTGGGTAATTAGCATGATTTTGTAATCCAAAATCAAGGTAATGAGAAAGGGGTTACACTTGACCTCCTAAACTCAAATGGGTGGAGGAGGAACAAAACTGATCATTCAAAAATCAAAGTAATTACACTTTGATAGTGCTTAGCAACTTAAAGTCAAAGGACGAAAGTTGATATGACTTGAACATATCCCAAAGGAATCACGCTTTGAAGTCTTCAGGAAGATCAAAGGCGTCAGCGATGATGTCACACTGGCTCACCTTGTCTGACATCAATTTGTCACTGTGACATTGTCAGGTGCCTTCCTCATGTAGTGAGTATTTTGATGATATCTCTGTGACTCGAATAGGAAAATACAAAAGGACAACTTTGAAAAGAAAAGTCTGCCCTGGGTAATTAGCTTGATTTTGAAATCAAAAATCAGACTTATGACAAAGGATTTACTCTTAACTTCCTTCACACAAATGGGTGAAGGAGGAACTAAATTGATCATTCCAAAATCAAAGTAGTGATACATTGACGTTCCTGAGCAGCCTCAACTCAATGGACTAAAGTCGAGATGACCTGAACATCTCCCAAAGGAATCACGCTTTGAAGTCTTCAGGAAGATCAAAGGCGTCAGCGATGATGTCACACTGGCTCACCTTGTCTGACATCAATATGTCACTGTGACATTGTCAGGTGCCTTCCTCATGTAGTGAGTATTTTGATGATATCTCTTGACTCGAATAGGAAAATAAAAAAGGACAACTTTGAAAAGAAAAGTCTGCCCTGGGTAATTAGCTTGACTTTGAAATCAAAAATCAGACTTATGACAAAGGATTTACTCTTAACTTCCTTCACACAAATGGGTGAAGGAGGAACTAAATTGATCATTCCAAAATCAAAGTAGTGATACATTGACGTTCCTGAGCAGCCTCAACTCAATGGACTAAAGTCGAGATGACCTGAACATCTCCCAAAGGAATCACGCTTTGAAGTCTTCAGGAAGATCAAAGGCGTCAGCGATGATGTCACACTGGCTCACCTTGTCTGACATCAATATGTCACTGTGACATTGTCAGGTGCCTTCCTCATGTAGTGAGTATTTTGATGATATCTCTTGACTCGAATAGGAACATACAAAAGGACAACATTGAAAAGAAAAGTCTGCCCTGGGTAATTAGCTTGATTTTGAAATCCAAAATCAGACTTATGAAAAAGGATTTACTCTTACCCTCCTGAACACAAATGGGTGAAGGAGGAACTAAATTGATCATTCTAAAATCAAAGTAATGATACATTGACGTTGCAGAGCAGCCTAAACTCAATGGACTAAAGTCGAGATGACCTGAACATCTCTCAAAGGAATCACGCTTTGAAGTCTTCAGGAAGATCAAAGGCGTCAGCGATGATGTCACACTGGCTCACCTTGTCTGACATCAATATGTCACTGTGACATTGTCAGGTGCCTTCCTCATGTAGTGAGTATTTTGATGATATCTCTTGACTCGAATAGGAAAATAAAAAAGTACAACTTTGAAAAGAAAAGTCTGCCCTGGGTAATTAGCTTGACTTTGAAATCAAAAATCAGACTTATGACAAAGGATTTACTCTTAACTTCCTTCACACAAATGGGTGAAGGAGGAACTAAATTGATCATTCCAAAATCAAAGTAGTGATACATTGACGTTCCTGAGCAGCCTCAACTCAATGGACTAAAGTCGAGATGACCTGAACATCTCCCAAAGGAATCACGCTTTGAAGTCTTCAGGAAGATCAAAGGCGTCAGCGATGATGTCACACTGGCTCACCTTGTCTGACATCAATATGTCACTGTGACATTGTCAGGTGCCTTCCTCATGTAGTGAGTATTTTGATGATATCTCTTGACTCGAATAGGAACATACAAAAGGACAACATTGAAAAGAAAAGTCTGCCCTGGGTAATTAGCTTGATTTTGAAATCCAAAATCAGACTTATGAAAAAGGATTTACTCTTACCCTCCTTAACACAAATGGGTGAAGGAGGAACTAAATTGATCATTCTAAAATCAAAGTAATGATACATTGACGTTGCAGAGCAGCCTAAACTCAATGGACTAAAGTCGAGATGACCTGAACATCTCTCAAAGGAATCACGCTTTGAAGTCTTCAGGAAGATCAAAGGCGTCAGCGATGATGTCACACTGGCTCACCTTGTCTGACATCAATATGTCACTGTGACATTGTCAGGTGCCTTCCTCATGTAGTGAGTATTTTGATGATATCTCTGTGACTCGAATAGGAAAATACAAAAGGACAACTTTGAAAAGAAAAGTCTGCCCTGGGTAATTAGCTTGATTTTGAAATCAAAAATCAGACTTATGACAAAGGATTTACTCTTAACTTCCTTCACACAAATGGGTGAAGGAGGAACTAAATTGATCATTCCAAAATCAAAGTAGTGATACATTGACGTTCCTGAGCAGCCTCAACTCAATGGACTAAAGTCGAGATGACCTGAACATCTCCCAAAGGAATCACGCTTTGAAGTCTTCAGGAAGATCAAAGGCGTCAGCGATGATGTCACACTGGCTCACCTTGTCTGACATCAATATGTCACTGTGACATTATCAGGTGTCTTTCTCATGTAGTGAGTAGTCTGATGACATCTCTGTGACATCATTAGGAAAATAAAAAAAGACAACATTGAAAAGAAAAGTCTGCCCTGGGTAATTAGCAAGATTTTGTAATCCAAAATCAAGGTAATGAGAAAGGGGTTACACTTGACCTCCTAAACTCAAATGGGTGGAGGAGGAACAAAACTGATCATTCAAAAATCAAAGTAATTACACTTTGATAGTGCTTAGCAACTTAAAGTCAAAGGACGAAAGTTGATATGACTTGAACATATCCCAAAGGAATCACGCTTTGAAGTCTTCAGGAAGATCAAAGGCGTCAGCGATGATGTCACACTGGCTCACCTTGTCTGACATCAATATGTCACTGTGACATTGTCAGGTGCCTTCCTCATGTAGTGAGTATTTTGATGATATCTCTGTGACTCGAATAGGAAAATACAAAAGGACAACTTTGAAAAGAAAAGTCTGCCCTGGGTAATTAGCTTGATTTTGAAATCAAAAATCAGACTTATGACAAAGGATTTACTCTTAACCTCCTAAACACAAATGGGTGAAGGAGGAACTAAATTGATCATTCCAAAATCAAGGTAGTGATACATTGACGTTCCTGAGCAGCCTCAACTCAATGGACTAAAGTCGAGATGACCTGAACATCTCCCAAAGGAATCACGCTTTGAAGTCTTCAGGAAGATCAAAGGCGTCAGCGATGATGTCACACTGGCTCACCTTGTCTGACATCAATATGTCACTGTGACATTATCAGGTGTCTTTCTCATGTAGTGAGTAGTCTGATGACATCTCTGTGACATCATTAGGAAAATAAAAAAAGACAACATTGAAAAGAAAAGTCTGCCCTGGGTAATTAGCATGATTTTGTAATCCAAAATCAAGGTAATGAGAAAGGGGTTACACTTGACCTCCTAAACTCAAATGGGTGGAGGAGGAACAAAACTGATCATTCAAAAATCAAAGTAATTACACTTTGATAGTGCTTAGCAACTTAAAGTCAAAGGACGAAAGTTGATATGACTTGAACATATCCCAAAGGAATCACGCTTTGAAGTCTTCAGGAAGATCAAAGGCGTCAGCGATGATGTCACACTGGCTCACCTTGTCTGACATCAATTTGTCACTGTGACATTGTCAGGTGCCTTCCTCATGTAGTGAGTATTTTGATGATATCTCTGTGACTCGAATAGGAAAATACAAAAGGACAACTTTGAAAAGAAAAGTCTGCCCTGGGTAATTAGCTTGATTTTGAAATCAAAAATCAGACTTATGACAAAGGATTTACTCTTAACTTCCTTCACACAAATGGGTGAAGGAGGAACTAAATTGATCATTCCAAAATCAAAGTAGTGATACATTGACGTTCCTGAGCAGCCTCAACTCAATGGACTAAAGTCGAGATGACCTGAACATCTCCCAAAGGAATCACGCTTTGAAGTCTTGAGGAAGATCAAAGGCGTCAGCGATGATGTCACACTGGCTCACCTTGTCTGACATCAATATGTCACTGTGACATTGTCAGGTGCCTTCCTCATGTAGTGAGTATTTTGATGATATCTCTTGACTCGAATAGGAAAATAAAAAAGGACAACTTTGAAAAGAAAAGTCTGCCCTGGGTAATTAGCTTGACTTTGAAATCAAAAATCAGACTTATGACAAAGGATTTACTCTTAACTTCCTTCACACAAATGGGTGAAGGAGGAACTAAATTGATCATTCCAAAATCAAAGTAGTGATACATTGACGTTCCTGAGCAGCCTCAACTCAATGGACTAAAGTCGAGATGACCTGAACATCTCCCAAAGGAATCACGCTTTGAAGTCTTCAGGAAGATCAAAGGCGTCAGCGATGATGTCACACTGGCTCACCTTGTCTGACATCAATATGTCACTGTGACATTGTCAGGTGCCTTCCTCATGTAGTGAGTATTTTGATGATATCTCTTGACTCGAATAGGAACATACAAAAGGACAACATTGAAAAGAAAAGTCTGCCCTGGGTAATTAGCTTGATTTTGAAATCCAAAATCAGACTTATGAAAAAGGATTTACTCTTACCCTCCTGAACACAAATGGGTGAAGGAGGAACTAAATTGATCATTCTAAAATCAAAGTAATGATACATTGACGTTGCAGAGCAGCCTAAACTCAATGGACTAAAGTCGAGATGACCTGAACATCTCTCAAAGGAATCACGCTTTGAAGTCTTCAGGAAGATCAAAGGCGTCAGCGATGATGTCACACTGGCTCACCTTGTCTGACATCAATATGTCACTGTGACATTGTCAGGTGCCTTCCTCATGTAGTGAGTATTTTGATGATATCTCTGTGACTCGAATAGGAAAATACAAAAGGACAACTTTGAAAAGAAAAGTCTGCCCTGGGTAATTAGCTTGATTTTGAAATCAAAAATCAGACTTATGACAAAGGATTTACTCTTAACTTCCTTCACACAAATGGGTGAAGGAGGAACTAAATTGATCATTCCAAAATCAAAGTAGTGATACATTGACGTTCCTGAGCAGCCTCAACTCAATGGACTAAAGTCGAGATGACCTGAACATCTCCCAAAGGAATCACGCTTTGAAGTCTTCAGGAAGATCAAAGGCGTCAGCGATGATGTCACACTGGCTCACCTTGTCTGACATCAATATGTCACTGTGACATTGTCAGGTGCCTTCCTCATGTAGTGAGTATTTTGATGATATCTCTGTGACTCGAATAGGAAAATACAAAAGGACAACTTTGAAAAGAAAAGTCTGCCCTGTGTAATTAGCTTGATTTTGAAATCAAAAATCAGACTTATGACAAAGGATTTACTCTTAACCTCCTAAACACAAATGGGTGAAGGAGGAACTAAATTGATCATTCCAAAATCAAAGTAGTGATACATTGACGTTCCTGAGCAGCCTCAACTCAATGGACTAAAGTCGAGATGACCTGAACATCTCCCAAAGGAATCACGCTTTGAAGTCTTCAGGAAGATCAAAGGCGTCAGCGATGATGTCACACTGGCTCACCTTGTCTGACATCAATATGTCACTGTGACATTATCAGGTGTCTTTCTCATGTAGTGAGTAGTCTGATGACATCTCTGTGACATCATTAGGAAAATAAAAAAAGACAACATTGAAAAGAAAAGTCTGCCCTGGGTAATTAGCATGATTTTGTAATCCAAAATCAAGGTAATGAGAAAGGGGTTACACTTGACCTCCTAAACTCAAATGGGTGGAGGAGGAACAAAACTGATCATTCAAAAATCAAAGTAATTACACTTTGATAGTGCTTAGCAACTTAAAGTCAAAGGACGAAAGTTGATATGACTTGAACATATCCCAAAGGAATCACGCTTTGAAGTCTTCAGGAAGATCAAAGGCGTCAGCGATGATGTCACACTGGCTCACCTTGTCTGACATCAATTTGTCACTGTGACATTGTCAGGTGCCTTCCTCATGTAGTGAGTATTTTGATGATATCTCTGTGACTCGAATAGGAAAATACAAAAGGACAACATTGAAAAGAAAAGTCTGCCCTGTGTAATTAGCTTGATTTTGAAATCCAAAATCAGACTTATGAAAAAGGATTTACTCTTACCCTCCTGAACACAAATGGGTGAAGGAGGAACTAAATTGATCATTCTAAAATCAAAGTAATGATACATTGACGTTCCTGAGCAGCCTATACTCAATGGACTAAAGTCGAGATGACCTGAACATTTCCCAAAGGAATCACGCTTTGAAGTCTTCAGGAAGATCAAAGGCGTCAGCGATGATGTCACACTGGCTCACCTTGTCTGACATCAATATGTCACTGTGACATTATCAGGTGTCTTGCTCATGTAGTGAGTAGTCTGATGATATCTCTGTGACATCATTAGGAAAATAAAAAAAGACAACATTGGAAAGAAAAGTCTGCCCTGGGTAATTAGCTTGATTTTGTAATCCAATATCAAGGTAATGAGAAAGGGGTTGCACTTGACCTCCAAAACTCAAATGGGTGGAGGAGGAACAAAACTGAACATTCTAAAATCAAAGTAATTACACTTTGATAGTGCTTAGCAACTTAAAGTCAAAGGACTAAAGTTGATATGACTTGAACTTTTCCCAAAGGAATCACGCTTTGAAGTCTTCAGGAAGATCAAAGGCGTCAGCGATGATGTCACACTGGCTCACCTTGTCTGACATCAATATGTCACTGTGACATTGTCAGGTGCCTTCCTCATGTAGTGAGTATTTTGATGATATCTCTGTGACTCGAATAGGAAAATACAAAAGGACAACATTGAAAAGAAAAGTCTGCCCTGTGTAATTAGCTTGATTTTGAAATCCAAAATCAGACTTATGAAAAAGGATTTACTCTTACCCTCCTGAACACAAATGGGTGAAGGAGGAACTAAATTGATCATTCTAAAATCAAAGTAATGATACATTGACGTTCCTGAGCAGCCTATACTCAATGGACTAAAGTCGAGATGACCTGAACATTTCCCAAAGGAATCACGCTTTGAAGTCTTGAGGAAGATCAAAGGCGTCAGCGATGATGTCACACTGGCTCACCTTGTCTGACATCAATATGTCACTGTGACATTATCAGGTGTCTTGCTCATGTAGTGAGTAGTCTGATGATATCTCTGTGACATCATTAGGAAAATAAAAAAAGACAACATTGGAAAGAAAAGTCTGCCCTGGGTAATTAGCTTGATTTTGTAATCCAATATCAAGGTAATGAGAAAGGGGTTGCACTTGACCTCCAAAACTCAAATGGGTGGAGGAGGAACAAAACTGAACATTCTAAAATCAAAGTAATTACACTTTGATAGTGCTTAGCAACTTAAAGTCAAAGGACTAAAGTTGATATGACTTGAACATTTCCCAAAGGAATCACGCTTTGAAGTCTTCAGGAAGATCAAAGGCGTCAGCGATGATGTCACACTGGCTCACCTTGTCTGACATCAATTTGTCACTGTGACATTGTCAGGTGCCTTCCTCATGTAGTGAGTATTTTGATGATATCTCTGTGACTCGAATAGGAAAATACAAAAGGACAACTTTGAAAAGAAAAGTCTGCCCTGGGTAATTAGCTTGATTTTGAAATCAAAAATCAGACTTATGACAAAGGATTTACTCTTAACTTCCTTCACACAAATGGGTGAAGGAGGAACTAAATTGATCATTCCAAAATCAAAGTAGTGATACATTGACGTTCCTGAGCAGCCTCAACTCAATGGACTAAAGTCGAGATGACCTGAACATCTCCCAAAGGAATCACGCTTTGAAGTCTTCAGGAAGATCAAAGGCGTCAGCGATGATGTCACACTGGCTCACCTTGTCTGACATCAATATGTCACTGTGACATTGTCAGGTGCCTTCCTCATGTAGTGAGTATTTTGATGATATCTCTTGACTCGAATAGGAAAATAAAAAAGGACAACTTTGAAAAGAAAAGTCTGCCCTGGGTAATTAGCTTGACTTTGAAATCAAAAATCAGACTTATGACAAAGGATTTACTCTTAACTTCCTTCACACAAATGGGTGAAGGAGGAACTAAATTGATCATTCCAAAATCAAAGTAGTGATACATTGACGTTCCTGAGCAGCCTCAACTCAATGGACTAAAGTCGAGATGACCTGAACATCTCCCAAAGGAATCACGCTTTGAAGTCTTCAGGAAGATCAAAGGCGTCAGCGATGATGTCACACTGGCTCACCTTGTCTGACATCAATTTGTCACTGTGACATTGTCAGGTGCCTTCCTCATGTAGTGAGTATTTTGATGATATCTCTGTGACTCGAATAGGAAAATACAAAAGGACAACATTGAAAAGAAAAGTCTGCCCTGTGTAATTAGCTTGATTTTGAAATCCAAAATCAGACTTATGAAAAAGGATTTACTCTTACCCTCCTGAACACAAATGGGTGAAGGAGGAACTAAATTGATCATTCTAAAATCAAAGTAATGATACATTGACGTTGCAGAGCAGCCTATACTCAATGGACTAAAGTCGAGATGACCTGAACATTTCCCAAAGGAATCACGCTTTGAAGTCTTCAGGAAGATCAAAGGCCTCAGCGATGATGTCACACTGGCTCACCTTGTCTGACATCAATATGTCACTGTGACATTATCAGGTGTCTTGCTCATGTAGTGAGTAGTCTGATGATATCTCTGTGACATCATTAGGAAAATAAAAAAAGACAACATTGGAAAGAAAAGTCTGCCCTGGGTAATTAGCTTGATTTTGTAATCCAATATCAAGGTAATGAGAAAGGGGTTGCACTTGACCTCCAAAACTCAAATGGGTGGAGGAGGAACAAAACTGAACATTCTAAAATCAAAGTAATTACACTTTGATAGTGCTTAGCAACTTAAAGTCAAAGGACTAAAGTTGATATGACTTGAACTTTTCCCAAAGGAATCACGCTTTGAAGTCTTCAGGAAGATCAAAGGCGTCAGCGATGATGTCACACTGGCTCACCTTGTCTGACATCAATTTGTCACTGTGACATTGTCAGGTGCCTTCCTCATGTAGTGAGTATTTTGATGATATCTCTGTGACTCGAATAGGAAAATACAAAAGGACAACATTGAAAAGAAAAGTCTGCCCTGTGTAATTAGCTTGATTTTGAAATCCAAAATCAGACTTATGAAAAAGGATTTACTCTTACCCTCCTGAACACAAATGGGTGAAGGAGGAACTAAATTGATCATTCTAAAATCAAAGTAATGATACATTGACGTTCCTGAGCAGCCTATACTCAATGGACTAAAGTCGAGATGACCTGAACATTTCCCAAAGGAATCACGCTTTGAAGTCTTCAGGAAGATCAAAGGCGTCAGCGATGATGTCACACTGGCTCACCTTGTCTGACATCAATATGTCACTGTGACATTATCAGGTGTCTTGCTCATGTAGTGAGTAGTCTGATGATATCTCTGTGACATCATTAGGAAAATAAAAAAAGACAACATTGGAAAGAAAAGTCTGCCCTGGGTAATTAGCTTGATTTTGTAATCCAATATCAAGGTAATGAGAAAGGGGTTGCACTTGACCTCCAAAACTCAAATGGGTGGAGGAGGAACAAAACTGAACATTCTAAAATCAAAGTAATTACACTTTGATAGTGCTTAGCAACTTAAAGTCAAAGGACTAAAGTTGATATGACTTGAACTTTTCCCAAAGGAATCACGCTTTGAAGTCTTCAGGAAGATCAAAGGCGTCAGCGATGATGTCACACTGGCTCACCTTGTCTGACATCAATATGTCACTGTGACATTGTCAGGTGCCTTCCTCATGTAGTGAGTATTTTGATGATATCTCTGTGACTCGAATAGGAAAATACAAAAGGACAACTTTGAAAAGAAAAGTCTGCCCTGTGTAATTAGCTTGATTTTGAAATCAAAAATCAGACTTATGACAAAGGATTTACTCTTAACCTCCTAAACACAAATGGGTGAAGGAGGAACTAAATTGATCATTCCAAAATCAAAGTAGTGATACATTGACGTTCCTGAGCAGCCTCAACTCAATGGACTAAAGTCGAGATGACCTGAACATCTCCCAAAGGAATCACGCTTTGAAGTCTTCAGGAAGATCAAAGGCGTCAGCGATGATGTCACACTGGCTCACCTTGTCTGACATCAATATGTCACTGTGACATTATCAGGTGTCTTTCTCATGTAGTGAGTAGTCTGATGACATCTCTGTGACATCATTAGGAAAATAAAAAAAGACAAAATTGAAAAGAAAAGTCTGCCCTGGGTAATTAGCATGATTTTGTAATCCAAAATCAAGGTAATGAGAAAGGGGTTACACTTGACCTCCTAAACTCAAATGGGTGGAGGAGGAACAAAACTGATCATTCAAAAATCAAAGTAATTACACTTTGATAGTGCTTAGCAACTTAAAGTCAAAGGACGAAAGTTGATATGACTTGAACATATCCCAAAGGAATCACGCTTTGAAGTCTTCAGGAAGATCAAAGGCGTCAGCGATGATGTCACACTGGCTCACCTTGTCTGACATCAATTTGTCACTGTGACATTGTCAGGTGCCTTCCTCATGTAGTGAGTATTTTGATGATATCTCTGTGACTCGAATAGGAAAATACAAAAGGACAACATTGAAAAGAAAAGTCTGCCCTGTGTAATTAGCTTGATTTTGAAATCCAAAATCAGACTTATGAAAAAGGATTTACTCTTACCCTCCTGAACACAAATGGGTGAAGGAGGAACTAAATTGATCATTCTAAAATCAAAGTAATGATACATTGACGTTCCTGAGCAGCCTATACTCAATGGACTAAAGTCGAGATGACCTGAACATTTCCCAAAGGAATCACGCTTTGAAGTCTTCAGGAAGATCAAAGGCGTCAGCGATGATGTCACACTGGCTCACCTTGTCTGACATCAATATGTCACTGTGACATTATCAGGTGTCTTGCTCATGTAGTGAGTAGTCTGATGATATCTCTGTGACATCATTAGGAAAATAAAAAAAGACAACATTGGAAAGAAAAGTCTGCCCTGGGTAATTAGCTTGATTTTGTAATCCAATATCAAGGTAATGAGAAAGGGGTTGCACTTGACCTCCAAAACTCAAATGGGTGGAGGAGGAACAAAACTGAACATTCTAAAATCAAAGTAATTACACTTTGATAGTGCTTAGCAACTTAAAGTCAAAGGACTAAAGTTGATATGACTTGAACTTTTCCCAAAGGAATCACGCTTTGAAGTCTTCAGGAAGATCAAAGGCGTCAGCGATGATGTCACACTGGCTCACCTTGTCTGACATCAATATGTCACTGTGACATTGTCAGGTGCCTTCCTCATGTAGTGAGTATTTTGATGATATCTCTGTGACTCGAATAGGAAAATACAAAAGGACAACTTTGAAAAGAAAAGTCTGCCCTGGGTAATTAGCTTGATATTGAAATCAAAAATCAGACTTATGACAAAGGATTTACTCTTAACCTCCTAAACACAAATGGGTGAAGGAGGAACTAAATTGATCATTCCAAAATCAAAGTAGTGATACATTGACGTTCCTGAGCAGCCTCAACTCAATGGACTAAAGTCGAGATGACCTGAACATCTCCCAAAGGAATCACGCTTTGAAGTCTTCAGGAAGATCAAAGGCGTCAGCGATGATGTCACACTGGCTCACCTTGTCTGACATCAATATGTCACTGTGACATTATCAGGTGTCTTTCTCATGTAGTGAGTAGTCTGATGACATCTCTGTGACATCATTAGGAAAATAAAAAAAGACAACATTGAAAAGAAAAGTCTGCCCTGGGTAATTAGCATGATTTTGTAATCCAAAATCAAGGTAATGAGAAAGGGGTTACACTTGACCTCCTAAACTCAAATGGGTGGAGGAGGAACAAAACTGATCATTCAAAAATCAAAGTAATTACACTTTGATAGTGCTTAGCAACTTAAAGTCAAAGGACGAAAGTTGATATGACTTGAACATATCCCAAAGGAATCACGCTTTGAAGTCTTCAGGAAGATCAAAGGCGTCAGCGATGATGTCACACTGGCTCACCTTGTCTGACATCAATTTGTCACTGTGACATTGTCAGGTGCCTTCCTCATGTAGTGAGTATTTTGATGATATCTCTGTGACTCGAATAGGAAAATACAAAAGGACAACATTGAAAAGAAAAGTCTGCCCTGTGTAATTAGCTTGATTTTGAAATCCAAAATCAGACTTATGAAAAAGGATTTACTCTTACCCTCCTGAACACAAATGGGTGAAGGAGGAACTAAATTGATCATTCTAAAATCAAAGTAATGATACATTGACGTTCCTGAGCAGCCTATACTCAATGGACTAAAGTCGAGATGACCTGAACATTTCCCAAAGGAATCACGCTTTGAAGTCTTCAGGAAGATCAAAGGCGTCAGCGATGATGTCACACTGGCTCACCTTGTCTGACATCAATATGTCACTGTGACATTATCAGGTGTCTTGCTCATGTAGTGAGTAGTCTGATGATATCTCTGTGACATCATTAGGAAAATAAAAAAAGACAACATTGGAAAGAAAAGTCTGCCCTGGGTAATTAGCTTGATTTTGTAATCCAATATCAAGGTAATGAGAAAGGGGTTGCACTTGACCTCCAAAACTCAAATGGGTGGAGGAGGAACAAAACTGAACATTCTAAAATCAAAGTAATTACACTTTGATAGTGCTTAGCAACTTAAAGTCAAAGGACTAAAGTTGATATGACTTGAACATTTCCCAAAGGAATCACGCTTTGAAGTCTTCAGGAAGATCAAAGGCGTCAGCGATGATGTCACACTGGCTCACCTTGTCTGACATCAATATGTCACTGTGACATTGTCAGGTGCCTTCCTCATGTAGTGAGTATTTTGATGATATCTCTGTGACTCGAATAGGAAAATACAAAAGGACAACTTTGAAAAGAAAAGTCTGCCCTGGGTAATTAGCTTGATTTTGAAATCAAAAATCAGACTTATGACAAAGGATTTACTCTTAACCTCCTAAACACAAATGGGTGAAGGAGGAACTAAATTGATCATTCCAAAATCAAAGTAGTGATACATTGACGTTCCTGAGCAGCCTCAACTCAATGGACTAAAGTCGAGATGACCTGAACATCTCCCAAAGGAATCACGCTTTGAAGTCTTCAGGAAGATCAAAGGCGTCAGCGATGATGTCACACTGGCTCACCTTGTCTGACATCAATATGTCACTGTGACATTATCAGGTGTCTTTCTCATGTAGTGAGTAGTCTGATGACATCTCTGTGACATCATTAGGAAAATAAAAAAAGACAACATTGAAAAGAAAAGTCTGCCCTGGGTAATTAGCATGATTTTGTAATCCAAAATCAAGGTAATGAGAAAGGGGTTACACTTGACCTCCTAAACTCAAATGGGTGGAGGAGGAACAAAACTGATCATTCAAAAATCAAAGTAATTACACTTTGATAGTGCTTAGCAACTTAAAGTCAAAGGACGAAAGTTGATATGACTTGAACAAATCCCAAAGGAATCACGCTTTGAAGTCTTCAGGAAGATCAAAGGCGTCAGCGATGATGTCACACTGGCTCACCTTGTCTGACATCAATTTGTCACTGTGACATTGTCAGGTGCCTTCCTCATGTAGTGAGTATTTTGATGATATCTCTGTGACTCGAATAGGAAAATACAAAAGGACAACATTGAAAAGAAAAGTCTGCCCTGTGCAATTAGCTTGATTTTGAAATCCAAAATCAGACTTATGAAAAAGGATTTACTCTTACCCTCCTGAACACAAATGGGTGAAGGAGGAACTAAATTGATCATTCTAAAATCAAAGTAATGATACATTGACGTTCCTGAGCAGCCTCAACTCAATGGACTAAAGTCGAGATGACCTGAACATTTCCCAAAGGAATCACGCTTTGAAGTCTTCAGGAAGATCAAAGGCGTCAGCGATGATGTCACACTGGCTCACCTTGTCTGACATCAATATGTCACTGTGACATTATCAGGTGTCTTGCTCATGTAGTGAGTAGTCTGATGATATCTCTGTGACATCATTAGGAAAATAAAAAAAGACAACATTGGAAAGAAAAGTCTGCCCTGGGTAATTAGCTTGATTTCGTAATCCAATATCAAGGTAATGAGAAAGGGGTTGCACTTGACCTCCAAAACTCAAATGGGTGGAGGAGGAACAAAACTGAACATTCTAAAATCAAAGTAATTACACTTTGATAGTGCTTAGCAACTTAAAGTCAAAGGACTAAAGTTGATATGACTTGAACTTTTCCCAAAGGAATCACGCTTTGAAGTCTTCAGGAAGATCAAAGGCGTCAGCGATGATGTCACACTGGCTCACCTTGTCTGACATCAATATGTCACTGTGACATTGTCAGGTGCCTTCCTCATGTAGTGAGTATTTTGATGATATCTCTTGACTCGAATAGGAAAATAAAAAAGGACAACTTTGAAAAGAAAAGTCTGCCCTGTGTAATTAGCTTGACTTTGAAATCAAAAATCAGACTTATGACAATGGATTTACTCCTAACTTCCTTCACACAAATGGGTGAAGGAGGAACTAAATTGATCATTCCAAAATCAAAGTAGTGATACATTGACGTTCCTGAGCAGCCTCAACTCAATGGACTAAAGTCGAGATGACCTGAACATCTCCCAAAGGAATCACGCTTTGAAGTCTTCAGGAAGATCAAAGGCGTCAGCGATGATGTCACACTGGCTCACCTTGTCTGACATCAATATGTCACTGTGACATTGTCAGGTGCCTTTCTCATGTAGTGAGTATTTTGATGATATCTCTTGACTCGAATAGGAACATACAAAAGGACAACATTGAAAAGAAAAGTCTGCCCTGGGTAATTAGCTTGATTTTGAAATCCAAAATCAGACTTATGAAAAAGGATTTACTCTTACCCTCCTGAACACAAATGGGTGAAGGAGGAACTAAATTGATCATTCAAAAATCAAAGTAATGATACATTGACGTTGCAGAGCAGCCTAAACTCAATGGACTAAAGTCGAGATGACCTGAACATCTCTCAAAGGAATCACGCTTTGAAGTCTTCAGGAAGATCAAAGGCGTCAGCGATGATGTCACACTGGCTCACCTTGTCTGACATCAATATGTCACTGTGACATTGTCAGGTGCCTTCCTCATGCAGTGAGTATTTTGATGATATCTCTGTGACTCGAATAGGAAAATACAAAAGGACAACTTTGAAAAGAAAAGTCTGCCCTGGGTAATTAGCTTGATTTTGAAATCAAAAATCAGACTTATGACAAAGGATTTACTCTTAACTTCCTTCACACAAATGGGTGAAGGAGGAACTAAATTGATCATTCCAAAATCAAAGTAGTGATACATTGACGTTCCTGAGCAGCCTCAACTCAATGGACTAAAGTCGAGATGACCTGAACATCTCCCAAAGGAATCACGCTTTGAAGTCTTCAGGAAGATCAAAGGCGTCAGCGATGATGTCACACTGGCTCACCTTGTCTGACATCAATATGTCACTGTGACATTGTCAGGTGCCTTCCTCATGTAGTGAGTATTTTGATGATATCTCTTGACTCGAATAGGAAAATAAAAAAGGACAACTTTGAAAAGAAAAGTCTGCCCTGGGTAATTAGCTTGACTTTGAAATCAAAAATCAGACTTATGACAAAGGATTTACTCTTAACTTCCTTCACACAAATGGGTGAAGGAGGAACTAAATTGATCATTCCAAAATCAAAGTAGTGATACATTGACGTTCCTGAGCAGCCTCAACTCAATGGACTAAAGTCGAGATGACCTGAACATCTCCCAAAGGAATCACGCTTTGAAGTCTTCAGGAAGATCAAAGGCGTCAGCGATGATGTCACACTGGCTCACCTTGTCTGACATCAATATGTCACTGTGACATTGTCAGGTGCCTTCCTCATGTAGTGAGTATTTTGATGATATCTCTTGACTCGAATAGGAACATACAAAAGGACAACATTGAAAAGAAAAGTCTGCCCTGGGTAATTAGCTTGATTTTGAAATCCAAAATCAGACTTATGAAAAAGGATTTACTCTTACCCTCCTGAACACAAATGGGTGAAGGAGGAACTAAATTGATCATTCTAAAATCAAAGTAATGATACATTGACGTTGCAGAGCAGCCTAAACTCAATGGACTAAAGTCGAGATGACCTGAACATCTCTCAAAGGAATCACGCTTTGAAGTCTTCAGGAAGATCAAAGGCGTCAGCGATGATGTCACACTGGCTCACCTTGTCTGACATCAATATGTCACTGTGACATTGTCAGGTGCCTTCCTCATGTAGTGAGTATTTTGATGATATCTCTTGACTCGAATAGGAAAATAAAAAAGAACAACTTTGAAAAGAAAAGTCTGCCCTGGGTAATTAGCTTGATTTTGAAATCCAATATCAAGGTAATGAGAAAGGGGTTGCACTTGACCTCCAAAACTCAAATGGGTGGAGGAGGAACAAAACTGAACATTCTAAAATCAAAGTAATTACACTTTGATAGTGCTTAGCAACTTAAAGTCAAAGGACTAAAGTTGATATGACTTGAACTTTTCCCAAAGGAATCACGCTTTGAAGTCTTCAGGAAGATCAAAGGCGTCAGCGATGATGTCACACTGGCTCACCTTGTCTGACATCAATATGTCACTGTGACATTGTCAGGTGCCTTCCTCATGTAGTGAGTATTTTGATGATATCTCTTGACTCGAATAGGAAAATAAAAAAGGACAACATTGAAAAGAAAAGTCTGCCCTGTGTAATTAGCTTGATTTTGAAATCTAAAATCAGACTAATGAAAAAGGATTTACTCTGACCCTCCGTAACACAAATGGATGAAGGAGGAACTAAATTGATCATTCTAAAATCAAAGTAGTGATACATTGACGTTGCTGAGCAGCCTAAACTCAATGGACTAAAGTCGAGATGACCTGAACATTTCCCAAAGGAATCACGCTTTGAAGTCTTCAGGAAGATCAAAGGCGTCAGCGATGATGTCACACTGGCTCACCTTGTCTGACATCAATATGTCACTGTGACATTATCAGGTGTCTTTCTCATGTAGTGAGTAGTCTGATGATATCTCTGTGACATCATTAGGAAAATAAAGAAAGACAACATTGAAAAGAAAAGTCTGCCCTGGGTAAATAGCTTGATTTTGTAATCCAAAATCAAGGCAATGAGAAAAGGGTTGCACTTGACCTCCTAAACTCAAATGGGTGGAGGAGGAACAAAACTGATCATTCTAAAATCAAAGTAATTACACTTTGATAGTGCTTAGCAACTTAAAGTCAAAGGACTAAAGTTGATATGACCTGAACATTTCCCAAAGGAATCACGCTTTGAAGTCTTCAGGAAGATCAAAGGCGTCAGCGATGATGTCACACTGGCTCACCTTGTCTGACATCAATATGTCACTGTGACATTGTCAGGTGCCTTCCTCATGTAGTGAGTATTTTGATGATATCTCTGTGACTCAAATAGGAAAATAAAAAAGGACAACTTTGAAAAGAAAAGTCTGCCCTGGGTAATTAGCTTGATTTTGAAATCCAAAATCAGACTTATGACAAAGGATTTACTCTTAACTTCCTTCACACAAATGGGTGAAGGTGGAACTAAATTGATCATTCTAAAATCAAAGTAATGATACATTGACGTTCCTGAGCAGCCTATACTCAATGGACTAAAGTCGAGATGACCTGAACATTTCCCAAAGGAAGCACGCTTTGAAGTCTTCAGGAAGATCAAAGGCGTCAGCAATGTTGTCACACTGGCTCACCTTGTCTGACATCAATATGTCACTGTGACATTGTCAGGTGCCTTCCTCATGTAATGAGTATTTTGGTGATATCTCTGTGACTCGAATAGGAAAATAAAAAAGGACAACTTTGAAAAGAAAAGTCTGCCCTGGGTAATTAGCTTGATTTTGAAATCCAAAATCAGACTTATGACAAAGGATTTACTCTTAACTTCCTTCACACAAATGGGTGAAGGTGGAACTAAATTGATCATTCTAAAATCAAAGTAATGATACATTGACGTTCCTGAGCAGCCTATACTCAATGGACTAAAGTCGAGATGACCTGAACATCTCTCAAAGGAATCACACTTTGAAGTCTTCAGGAAGATCAAAGGCGTCAGCGATGATGTCACACTGGCTCACCTTGTCTGACATCAATATGTCACTGTGACATTGTCAGGTGCCTTCCTCATGTAGTGAGTATTTTGATGATATTTCTGTGACTCGAATAGGAAAATACAAAAGGACAACATTGAAAAGAAAAGTCTGCCCTGTGTAATTAGCTTGATTTTGAAATCCAAAATCAGACTAATGAAAAAGGATTTACTCTTACCCTCCTTAACACAAATGGGTGAAGGAGGAACTAAATTGATCATTCTAAAATCAAAGTAATGATACATTGACGTTGCTGAGCAGCCTAAACTCAATGGACTAAAGTCGAGATGACCTGAACATTTCCCAAAGGAATCACGCTTTGAAGTCTTCAGGAAGATCAAAGGCGTCAGCGATGATGTCACACTGGCTCACCTTGTCTGACATCAATATGTCACTGTGACATTGTCAGGTGCCTTCCTCATGTAATGAGTATTTTGGTGATATCTCTGTGACTCGAATAGGAAAATAAAAAAGGACAACTTTGAAAAGAAAAGTCTGCCCTGGGTAATTAGCTTGATTTTGAAATCCAAAATCAGACTTATGACAAAGGATTTACTCTTAACTTCCTTCACACAAATGGGTGAAGGTGGAACTAAATTGATCATTCTAAAATCAAAGTAATGATACATTGACGTTCCTGAGCAGCCTATACTCAATGGACTAAAGTCGAGATGACCTGAACATTTCCCAAAGGAAGCACGCTTTGAAGTCTTCAGGAAGATCAAAGGCGTCAGCAATGATGTCACACTGGCTCACCTTGTCTGACATCAATATGTCACTGTGACATTGTCAGGTGCCTTCCTCATGTAATGAGTATTTTGGTGATATCTCTGTGACTCGAATAGGAAAATAAAAAAGGACAACTTTGAAAAGAAAAGTCTGCCCTGGGTAATTAGCTTGATTTTGAAATCCAAAATCAGACTTATGACAAAGGATTTACTCTTAACTTCCTTCACACAAATGGGTGAAGGTGGAACTAAATTGATCATTCTAAAATCAAAGTAATGATACATTGACGTTCCTGAGCAGCCTATACTCAATGGACTAAAGTCGAGATGACCTGAACATCTCTCAAAGGAATCACACTTTGAAGTCTTCAGGAAGATCAAAGGCGTCAGCGATGATGTCACACTGGCTCACCTTGTCTGACATCAATATGTCACTGTGACATTGTCAGGTGCCTTCCTCATGTAGTGAGTATTTTGATGATATTTCTGTGACTCGAATAGGAAAATACAAAAGGACAACATTGAAAAGAAAAGTCTGCCCTGTGTAATTAGCTTGATTTTGAAATCCAAAATCAGACTTATGAAAAAGGATTTACTCTTACCCTCCTTAACACAAATGGGTGAAGGAGGAACTAAATTGATCATTCTAAAATCAAAGTAATGATACATTGACGTTCCTGAGCAGCCTATACTCAATGGACTAAAGTCGAGATGACCTGAACATTTCCCAAAGGAAGCACGCTTTGAAGTCTTCAGGAAGATCAAAGGCGTCAGCGATGATGTCACACTGGCTCACCTTGTCTGACATCAATATGTCACTGTGACATTGTCAGGTGCCTTCCTCATGTAGTGAGTATTTTGATGATATCTCTGTGACTCGAATAGGAAAATACAAAAGGACAACATTGAAAAGAAAAGTCTGCCCTGTGTAATTAGCTTGATTTTGAAATCCAAAATCAGACTAATGAAAAAGGATTTACTCTTACCCTCCGTAACACAAATGGGTGAAGGAGGAACTAAATTGATCATTCTAAAATCAAAGTAGTGATACATTGACGTTCCTGAGCAGCCTAAACTCAATGGACTAAAGTCGAGATGACCTGAACATCTCTCAAAGGAATCACACTTTGAAGTCTTCAGGAAGATCAAAGGCGTCAGCGATGATGTCACACTGGCTCACCTTGTCTGACATCAATATGTCACTGTGACATTGTCAGGTGCCTTCCTCATGTAGTGAGTATTTTGATGATATTTCTGTGACTCGAATAGGAAAATACAAAAGGACAACATTGAAAAGAAAAGTCTGCCCTGTGTAATTAGCTTGATTTTGAAATCCAAAATCAGACTAATGAAAAAGGATTTACTCTTACCCTCCTTAACACAAATGGGTGAAGGAGGAACTAAATTGATCATTCTAAAATCAAAGTAATGATACATTGACGTTGCTGAGCAGCCTAAACTCAATGGACTAAAGTCGAGATGACCTGAACATTTCCCAAAGGAATCACGCTTTGAAGTCTTCAGGAAGATCAAAGGCGTCAGCGATGATGTCACACTGGCTCACCTTGTCTGACATCAATATGTCACTGTGACATTGTCAGGTTCCTTCCTCATGTAGTGAGTATTTTGATGATATTTCTGTGACTCGAATAGGAAAATACAAAAGGACAACATTGAAAAGAAAAGTCTGCCCTGTGTAATTAGCTTGATTTTGAAATCCAAAATCAGACTTATGAAAAAGGATTTACTCTTACCCTCCTTAACACAAATGGGTGAAGGAGGAACTAAATTGATCATTCTAAAATCAAAGTAATGATACATTGACGTTCCTGAGCAGCCTATACTCAATGGACTAAAGTCGAGATGACCTGAACATTTCCCAAAGGAAGCACGCTTTGAAGTCTTCAGGAAGATCAAAGGCGTCAGCGATGATGTCACACTGGCTCACCTTGTCTGACATCAATATGTCACTGTGACATTGTCAGGTGCCTTCCTCATGTAGTGAGTATTTTGATGATATCTCTGTGACTCGAATAGGAAAATACAAAAGGACAACATTGAAAAGAAAAGTCTGCCCTGTGTAAATAGCTTGATTTTGAAATCCAAAATCAGACTAATGAAAAAGGATTTACTCTTACCCTCCGTAACACAAATGGGTGAAGGAGGAACTAAATTGATCATTCTAAAATCAAAGTAGTGATACATTGACGTTCCTGAGCAGCCTAAACTCAATGGACTAAAGTCGAGATGACCTGAACATCTCTCAAAGGAATCACACTTTGAAGTCTTCAGGAAGATCAAAGGCGTCAGCGATGATGTCACACTGGCTCACCTTGTCTGACATCAATATGTCACTGTGACATTGTCAGGTGCCTTCCTCATGTAGTGAGTATTTTGATGATATTTCTGTGACTCGAATAGGAAAATACAAAAGGACAACATTGAAAAGAAAAGTCTGCCCTGTGTAATTAGCTTGATTTTGAAATCCAAAATCAGACTAATGAAAAAGGATTTACTCTTACCCTCCTTAACACAAATGGGTGAAGGAGGAACTAAATTGATCATTCTAAAATCAAAGTAGTGATACATTGACGTTCCTGAGCAGCCTATACTCAATGGACTAAAGTCGAGATGACCTGAACATCTCTCAAAGGAATCACACTTTGAAGTCTTCAGGAAGATCAAAGGCGTCAGCGATGATGTCACACTGGCTCACCTTGTCTGACATCAATATGTCACTGTGACATTGTCAGGTGCCTTCCTCATGTAGTGAGTATTTTGATGATATTTCTGTGACTCGAATAGGAAAATACAAAAGGACAACATTGAAAAGAAAAGTCTGCCCTGTGTAATTAGCTTGATTTTGAAATCCAAAATCAGACTTATGAAAAAGGATTTACTCTTACCCTCCTTAACACAAATGGGTGAAGGAGGAACTAAATTGATCATTCTAAAATCAAAGTAATGATACATTGACGTTGCTGAGCAGCCTAAACTCAATGGACTAAAGTCGAGATGACCTGAACATTTCCCAAAGGAATCACGCTTTGAAGTCTTCAGGAAGATCAAAGGCGTCAGCGATGATGTCACACTGGCTCACCTTGTCTGACATCAATATGTCACTGTGACATTATCAGGTGTCTTTCTCATGTAGTGAGTAGTCTGATGATATCTCTGTGACATCATTAGGAAAATAAAAAAGACAATATTGAAAAGAAAAGTCTGCCCTGGGTAATTAGCTTGATTTTGTAATCCAAAATCAAGGTAATGAGAAAGGGGTGGACTTGACCTCCTAAACTCAAATGGGTGGAGGAGGAACAAAACTGATCATTCTAAAATCAAAGTAATTACACTTTGATCGTGCTTAGCAACTTAAAGTCAAAGGACTAAAGTTGATATGACTTGAACATTTCCCAAAGGAATCACGCTTTGAAGTCTTCAGGAAGATCAAAGGCGTCAGCGATGATGTCACACTGGCTCACCTTGTCTGACATCAATATGTCACTGTGACATTGTCAGGTGCCTTCCTCATGTAGTGAGTATTTTGATGATATCTCTGTGACTCAAATAGGAAAATAAAAAAGGACAACTTTGAAAAGAAAAGTCTGCCCTGGGTAATTAGCTTGATTTTGAAATCAAAAATCAGACTTATGACAAAGGATTTACTTTTAACTTCCTTCACACAAATGGGTGAAGGTGGAACTAAATTGATCATTCTAAAATCAAAGTAATGATACATTGACGTTCCTGAGCAGCCTATACTCAATGGACTAAAGTCGAGATGACCTGAACATCTCCCAAAGGAATCACGCTTTGAAGTCTTCAGGAAGATCAAAGGCTTCAGCTATGATGTCACACTGGCTCACCTTGTCTGACATCAATATGTCACTGTGACATTGTCAGGTGCCTTCCTCATGTAGTGAGTAGTCTGATGATATCTCTGTGACTCGAATAGGAAAATACAAAAGGACAACATTGAAAAGAAAAGTCTGCCCTGTGTAATTAGCTTGATTTTGAAATCCAAAATCAGACTAATGAAAAAGGATTTACTCTTACCCTCCGTAACACAAATGGGTGAAGGAGGAACTAAATTGATCATTCTAAAATCAAAGTAGTGATACATTGACGTTCCTGAGCAGCCTAAACTCAATGGACTAAAGTCGAGATGACCTGAACATCTCTCAAAGGAATCACACTTTGAAGTCTTCAGGAAGATCAAAGGCGTCAGCGATGATGTCACACTGGCTCACCTTGTCTGACATCAATATGTCACTGTGACATTATCAGGTGTCTTGCTCATGTAGTGAGTAGTCTGATGATATCTCTGTGACATCATTAGGAAAATAAAAAAAGACAACATTGGAAAGAAAAGTCTGCCCTGGGTAATTAGCTTGATTTTGTAATCCAATATCAAGGTAATGAGAAAGGGGTTGCACTTGACCTCCAAAACTCAAATGGGTGGAGGAGGAACAAAACTGAACATTCTAAAATCAAAGTAATTACACTTTGATAGTGCTTAGCAACTTAAAGTCAAAGGACTAAAGTTGATATGACTTGAACATTTCCCAAAGGAATCACGCTTTGAAGTCTTCAGGAAGATCAAAGGCGTCAGCGATGATGTCACACTGGCTCACCTTGTCTGACATCAATATGTCACTGTGACATTGTCAGGTGCCTTCCTCATGTAGTGAGTATTTTGATGATATCTCTGTGACTCGAATAGGAAAATACAAAAGGACAACTTTGAAAAGAAAAGTCTGCCCTGGGTAATTAGCTTGATTTTGAAATCAAAAATCAGACTTATGACAAAGGATTTACTCTTAACCTCCTAAACACAAATGGGTGAAGGAGGAACTAAATTGATCATTCCAAAATCAAAGTAGTGATACATTGACGTTCCTGAGCAGCCTCAACTCAATGGACTAAAGTCGAGATGACCTGAACATCTCCCAAAGGAATCACGCTTTGAAGTCTTCAGGAAGATCAAAGGCGTCAGCGATGATGTCACACTGGCTCACCTTGTCTGACATCAATATGTCACTGTGACATTATCAGGTGTCTTTCTCATGTAGTGAGTAGTCTGATGACATCTCTGTGACATCATTAGGAAAATAAAAAAAGACAACATTGAAAAGAAAAGTCTGCCCTGGGTAATTAGCATGATTTTGTAATCCAAAATCAAGGTAATGAGAAAGGGGTTACACTTGACCTCCTAAACTCAAATGGGTGGAGGAGGAACAAAACTGATCATTCAAAAATCAAAGTAATTACACTTTGATAGTGCTTAGCAACTTAAAGTCAAAGGACGAAAGTTGATATGACTTGAACATATCCCAAAGGAATCACGCTTTGAAGTCTTCAGGAAGATCAAAGGCGTCAGCGATGATGTCACACTGGCTCACCTTGTCTGACATCAATTTGTCACTGTGACATTGTCAGGTGCCTTCCTCATGTAGTGAGTATTTTGATGATATCTCTGTGACTCGAATAGGAAAATACAAAAGGACAACATTGAAAAGAAAAGTCTGCCCTGTGTAATTAGCTTGATTTTGAAATCCAAAATCAGACTTATGAAAAAGGATTTACTCTTACCCTCCTGAACACAAATGGGTGAAGGAGGAACTAAATTGATCATTCTAAAATCAAAGTAATGATACATTGACGTTCCTGAGCAGCCTCAACTCAATGGACTAAAGTCGAGATGACCTGAACATTTCCCAAAGGAATCACGCTTTGAAGTCTTCAGGAAGATCAAAGGCGTCAGCGATGATGTCACACTGGCTCACCTTGTCTGACATCAATATGTCACTGTGACATTATCAGGTGTCTTGCTCATGTAGTGAGTAGTCTGATGATATCTCTGTGACATCATTAGGAAAATAAAAAAAGACAACATTGGAAAGAAAAGTCTGCCCTGGGTAATTAGCTTGATTTTGTAATCCAATATCAAGGTAATGAGAAAGGGGTTGCACTTGACCTCCAAAACTCAAATGGGTGGAGGAGGAACAAAACTGAACATTCTAAAATCAAAGTAATTACACTTTGATAGTGCTTAGCAACTTAAAGTCAAAGGACTAAAGTTGATATGACTTGAACATTTCCCAAAGGAATCACGCTTTGAAGTCTTCAGGAAGATCAAAGGCGTCAGCGATGATGTCACACTGGCTCACCTTGTCTGACATCAATATGTCACTGTGACATTGTCAGGTGCCTTCCTCATGTAGTGAGTATTTTGATGATATCTCTGTGACTCGAATAGGAAAATACAAAAGGACAACTTTGAAAAGAAAAGTCTGCCCTGGGTAATTAGCTTGATTTTGAAATCAAAAATCAGACTTATGACAAAGGATTTACTCTTAACCTCCTAAACACAAATGGGTGAAGGAGGAACTAAATTGATCATTCCAAAATCAAAGTAGTGATACATTGACGTTCCTGAGCAGCCTCAACTCAATGGACTAAAGTCGAGATGACCTGAACATCTCCCAAAGGAATCACGCTTTGAAGTCTTCAGGAAGATCAAAGGCGTCAGCGATGATGTCACACTGGCTCACCTTGTCTGACATCAATATGTCACTGTGACATTATCAGGTGTCTTTCTCATGTAGTGAGTAGTCTGATGACATCTCTGTGACATCATTAGGAAAATAAAAAAAGACAACATTGAAAAGAAAAGTCTGCCCTGGGTAATTAGCATGATTTTGTAATCCAAAATCAAGGTAATGAGAAAGGGGTTACACTTGACCTCCTAAACTCAAATGGGTGGAGGAGGAACAAAACTGATCATTCAAAAATCAAAGTAATTACACTTTAATAGTGCTTAGCAACTTAAAGTCAAAGGACGAAAGTTGATATGACTTGAACATATCCCAAAGGAATCACGCTTTGAAGTCGTCAGGAAGATCAAAGGCGTCAGCGATGATGTCACACTGGCTCACCTTGTCTGACATCAATTTGTCACTGTGACATTGTCAGGTGCCTTCCTCATGTAGTGAGTATTTTGATGATATCTCTGTGACTCGAATAGGAAAATACAAAAGGACAACATTGAAAAGAAAAGTCTGCCCTGTGTAATTAGCTTGATTTTGAAATCCAAAATCAGACTTATGAAAAAGGATTTACTCTTACCCTCCTGAACACAAATGGGTGAAGGAGGAACTAAATTGATCATTCTAAAATCAAAGTAATGAT
Organism: Karalla daura; assembly: GCA_029224185.1. NCBI lineage: Eukaryota > Metazoa > Chordata > Actinopteri > Chaetodontiformes > Leiognathidae > Karalla > Karalla daura. The sequence goes on from CM055197.1 coordinate 23,043,082, forward strand.
ACATTGACGTTCCTGAGCAGCCTCAACTCAATGGACTAAAGTCGAGATGACCTGAACATTTCCCAAAGGAATCACGCTTTGAAGTCTTCAGGAAGATCAAAGGCGTCAGCGATGATGTCACACTGGCTCACCTTGTCTGACATCAATATGTCACTGTGACATTATCAGGTGTCTTGCTCATGTAGTGAGTAGTCTGATGATATCTCTGTGACATCATTAGGAAAATAAAAAAAGACAACATTGGAAAGAAAAGTCTGCCCTGGGTAATTAGCTTGATTTTGTAATCCAATATCAAGGTAATGAGAAAGGGGTTGCACTTGACCTCCAAAACTCAAATGGGTGGAGGAGGAACAAAACTGAACATTCTAAAATCAAAGTAATTACACTTTGATAGTGCTTAGCAACTTAAAGTCAAAGGACTAAAGTTGATATGACTTGAACATTTCCCAAAGGAATCACGCTTTGAAGTCTTCAGGAAGATCAAAGGCGTCAGCGATGATGTCACACTGGCTCACCTTGTCTGACATCAATATGTCACTGTGACATTGTCAGGTGCCTTCCTCATGTAGTGAGTATTTTGATGATATCTCTGTGACTCGAATAGGAAAATACAAAAGGACAACTTTGAAAAGAAAAGTCTGCCCTGTGTAATTAGCTTGATTTTGAAATCAAAAATCAGACTTATGACAAAGGATTTACTCTTAACCTCCTAAACACAAATGGGTGAAGGAGGAACTAAATTGATCATTCCAAAATCAAAGTAGTGATACATTGACGTTCCTGAGCAGCCTCAACTCAATGGACTAAAGTCGAGATGACCTGAACATCTCCCAAAGGAATCACGCTTTGAAGTCTTCAGGAAGATCAAAGGCGTCAGCGATGATGTCACACTGGCTCACCTTGTCTGACATCAATATGTCACTGTGACATTATCAGGTGTCTTGCTCATGTAGTGAGTAGTCTGATGATATCTCTGTGACATCATTAGGAAAATAAAAAAAGACAACATTGGAAAGAAAAGTCTGCCCTGGGTAATTAGCTTGATTTTGTAATCCAATATCAAGGTAATGAGAAAGGGGTTGCACTTGACCTCCAAAACTCAAATGGGTGGAGGAGGAACAAAACTGAACATTCTAAAATCAAAGTAATTACACTTTGATAGTGCTTAGCAACTTAAAGTCAAAGGACTAAAGTTGATATGACTTGAACATTTCCCAAAGGAATCACGCTTTGAAGTCTTCAGGAAGATCAAAGGCGTCAGCGATGATGTCACACTGGCTCACCTTGTCTGACATCAATATGTCACTGTGACATTGTCAGGTGCCTTCCTCATGTAGTGAGTATTTTGATGATATCTCTGTGACTCGAATAGGAAAATACAAAAGGACAACTTTGAAAAGAAAAGTCTGCCCTGGGTAATTAGCTTGATTTTGAAATCAAAAATCAGACTTATGACAAAGGATTTACTCTTAACCTCCTAAACACAAATGGGTGAAGGAGGAACTAAATTGATCATTCCAAAATCAAAGTAGTGATACATTGACGTTCCTGAGCAGCCTCAACTCAATGGACTAAAGTCGAGATGACCTGAACATCTCCCAAAGGAATCACGCTTTGAAGTCTTCAGGAAGATCAAAGGCGTCAGCGATGATGTCACACTGGCTCACCTTGTCTGACATCAATATGTCACTGTGACATTATCAGGTGTCTTTCTCATGTAGTGAGTAGTCTGATGACATCTCTGTGACATCATTAGGAAAATAAAAAAAGACAACATTGAAAAGAAAAGTCTGCCCTGGGTAATTAGCATGATTTTGTAATCCAAAATCAAGGTAATGAGAAAGGGGTTACACTTGACCTCCTAAACTCAAATGGGTGGAGGAGGAACAAAACTGATCATTCAAAAATCAAAGTAATTACACTTTGATAGTGCTTAGCAACTTAAAGTCAAAGGACGAAAGTTGATATGACTTGAACATATCCCAAAGGAATCACGCTTTGAAGTCTTCAGGAAGATCAAAGGCGTCAGCGATGATGTCACACTGGCTCACCTTGTCTGACATCAATATGTCACTGTGACATTATCAGGTGTCTTTCTCATGTAGTGAGTAGTCAGATGACATCTCTGTGACATCATTAGGAAAATAAAAAAAGACAACATTGAAAAGAAAAGTCTGCCCTGGGTAATTAGCATGATTTTGTAATCCAAAATCAAGGTAATGAGAAAGGGGTTACACTTGACCTCCTAAACTCAAATGGGTGGAGGAGGAACAAAACTGATCATTCAAAAATCAAAGTAATTACACTTTAATAGTGCTTAGCAACTTAAAGTCAAAGGACGAAAGTTGATATGACTTGAACATATCCCAAAGGAATCACGCTTTGAAGTCTTCAGGAAGATCAAAGGCGTCAGCGATGATGTCACACTGGCTCACCTTGTCTGACATCAATTTGTCACTGTGACATTGTCAGGTGCCTTCCTCATGTAGTGAGTATTTTGATGATATCTCTGTGACTCGAATAGGAAAATACAAAAGGACAACATTGAAAAGAAAAGTCTGCCCTGTGTAATTAGCTTGATTTTGAAATCCAAAATCAGACTTATGAAAAAGGATTTACTCTTACCCTCCTGAACACAAATGGGTGAAGGAGGAACTAAATTGATCATTCTAAAATCAAAGTAATGATACATTGACGTTCCTGAGCAGCCTATACTCAATGGACTAAAGTCGAGATGACCTGAACATTTCCCAAAGGAATCACGCTTTGAAGTCTTCAGGAAGATCAAAGGCGTCAGCGATGATGTCACACTGGCTCACCTTGTCTGACATCAATATGTCACTGTGACATTATCAGGTGTCTTGCTCATGTAGTGAGTAGTCTGATGATATCTCTGTGACATCATTAGGAAAATAAAAAAAGACAACATTGGAAAGAAAAGTCTGCCCTGGGTAATTAGCTTGATTTTGTAATCCAATATCAAGGTAATGAGAAAGGGGTTGCACTTGACCTCCAAAACTCAAATGGGTGGAGGAGGAACAAAACTGAACATTCTAAAATCAAAGTAATTACACTTTGATAGTGCTTAGCAACTTAAAGTCAAAGGACTAAAGTTGATATGACTTGAACATATCCCAAAGGAATCACGCTTTGAAGTCTTCAGGAAGATCAAAGGCGTCAGCGATGATGTCACACTGGCTCACCTTGTCTGACATCAATATGTCACTGTGACATTGTCAGGTGCCTTCCTCATGTAGTGAGTATTTTGATGATATCTCTGTGACTCGAATAGGAAAATACAAAAGGACAACTTTGAAAAGAAAAGTCTGCCCTGGGTAATTAGCTTGATTTTGAAATCAAAAATCAGACTTATGACAAAGGATTTACTCTTAACCTCCTAAACACAAATGGGTGAAGGAGGAACTAAATTGATCATTCCAAAATCAAAGTAGTGATACATTGACGTTCCTGAGCAGCCTCAACTCAATGGACTAAAGTCGAGATGACCTGAACATCTCCCAAAGGAATCACGCTTTGAAGTCTTCAGGAAGATCAAAGGCGTCAGCGATGATGTCACACTGGCTCACCTTGTCTGACATCAATATGTCACTGTGACATTATCAGGTGTCTTTCTCATGTAGTGAGTAGTCTGATGACATCTCTGTGACATCATTAGGAAAATAAAAAAAGACAACATTGAAAAGAAAAGTCTGCCCTGGGTAATTAGCATGATTTTGTAATCCAAAATCAAGGTAATGAGAAAGGGGTTACACTTGACCTCCTAAACTCAAATGGGTGGAGGAGGAACAAAACTGATCATTCAAAAATCAAAGTAATTACACTTTGATAGTGCTTAGCAACTTAAAGTCAAAGGACGAAAGTTGATATGACTTGAACATATCCCAAAGGAATCACGCTTTGAAGTCTTCAGGAAGATCAAAGGCGTCAGCGATGATGTCACACTGGCTCACCTTGTCTGACATCAATTTGTCACTGTGACATTGTCAGGTGCCTTCCTCATGTAGTGAGTATTTTGATGATATCTCTGTGACTCGAATAGGAAAATACAAAAGGACAACATTGAAAAGAAAAGTCTGCCCTGTGTAATTAGCTTGATTTTGAAATCCAAAATCAGACTTATGAAAAAGGATTTACTCTTACCCTCCTGAACACAAATGGGTGAAGGAGGAACTAAATTGATCATTCTAAAATCAAAGTAATGATACATTGACGTTCCTGAGCAGCCTATACTCAATGGACTAAAGTCGAGATGACCTGAACATTTCCCAAAGGAATCACGCTTTGAAGTCTTCAGGAAGATCAAAGGCGTCAGCGATGATGTCACACTGGCTCACCTTGTCTGACATCAATATGTCACTGTGACATTATCAGGTGTCTTGCTCATGTAGTGAGTAGTCTGATGATATCTCTGTGACATCATTAGGAAAATAAAAAAAGACAACATTGGAAAGAAAAGTCTGCCCTGGGTAATTAGCTTGATTTTGTAATCCAATATCAAGGTAATGAGAAAGGGGTTGCACTTGACCTCCAAAACTCAAATGGGTGGAGGAGGAACAAAACTGAACATTCTAAAATCAAAGTAATTACACTTTGATAGTGCTTAGCAACTTAAAGTCAAAGGACTAAAGTTGATATGACTTGAACATATCCCAAAGGAATCACGCTTTGAAGTCTTCAGGAAGATCAAAGGCGTCAGCGATGATGTCACACTGGCTCACCTTGTCTGACATCAATATGTCACTGTGACATTGTCAGGTGCCTTCCTCATGTAGTGAGTATTTTGATGATATCTCTGTGACTCGAATAGGAAAATACAAAAGGACAACTTTGAAAAGAAAAGTCTGCCCTGGGTAATTAGCTTGATTTTGAAATCAAAAATCAGACTTATGACAAAGGATTTACTCTTAACCTCCTAAACACAAATGGGTGAAGGAGGAACTAAATTGATCATTCCAAAATCAAAGTAGTGATACATTGACGTTCCTGAGCAGCCTCAACTCAATGGACTAAAGTCGAGATGACCTGAACATCTCCCAAAGGAATCACGCTTTGAAGTCTTCAGGAAGATCAAAGGCATCAGCGATGATGTCACACTGGCTCACCTTGTCTGACATCAATATGTCACTGTGACATTATCAGGTGTCTTTCTCATGTAGTGAGTAGTCTGATGACATCTCTGTGACATCATTAGGAAAATAAAAAAAGACAACATTGAAAAGAAAAGTCTGCCCTGGGTAATTAGCATGATTTTGTAATCCAAAATCAAGGTAATGAGAAAGGGGTTACACTTGACCTCCTAAACTCAAATGGGTGGAGGAGGAACAAAACTGATCATTCAAAAATCAAAGTAATTACACTTTGATAGTGCTTAGCAACTTAAAGTCAAAGGACGAAAGTTGATATGACTTGAACATATCCCAAAGGAATCACGCTTTGAAGTCTTCAGGAAGATCAAAGGCGTCAGCGATGATGTCACACTGGCTCACCTTGTCTGACATCAATTTGTCACTGTGACATTGTCAGGTGCCTTCCTCATGTAGTGAGTATTTTGATGATATCTCTGTGACTCGAATAGGAAAATACAAAAGGACAACATTGAAAAGAAAAGTCTGCCCTGTGCAATTAGCTTGATTTTGAAATCCAAAATCAGACTTATGAAAAAGGATTTACTCTTACCCTCCTGAACACAAATGGGTGAAGGAGGAACTAAATTGATCATTCTAAAATCAAAGTAATGATACATTGACGTTCCTGAGCAGCCTATACTCAATGGACTAAAGTCGAGATGACCTGAACATTTCCCAAAGGAATCACGCTTTGAAGTCTTCAGGAAGATCAAAGGCGTCAGCGATGATGTCACACTGGCTCACCTTGTCTGACATCAATATGTCACTGTGACATTATCAGGTGTCTTGCTCATGTAGTGAGTAGTCTGATGATATCTCTGTGACATCATTAGGAAAATAAAAAAAGACAACATTGGAAAGAAAAGTCTGCCCTGGGTAATTAGCTTGATTTTGTAATCCAATATCAAGGTAATGAGAAAGGGGTTGCACTTGACCTCCAAAACTCAAATGGGTGGAGGAGGAACAAAACTGAACATTCAAAAATCAAAGTAATTACACTTTGATAGTGCTTAGCAACTTAAAGTCAAAGGACGAAAGTTGATATGACTTGAACATATCCCAAAGGAATCACGCTTTGAAGTCTTCAGGAAGATCAAAGGCGTCAGCGATGATGTCACACTGGCTCACCTTGTCTGACATCAATTTGTCACTGTGACATTGTCAGGTGCCTTCCTCATGTAGTGAGTATTTTGATGATATCTCTGTGACTCGAATAGGAAAATACAAAAGGACAACATTGAAAAGAAAAGTCTGCCCTGTGCAATTAGCTTGATTTTGAAATCCAAAATCAGACTTATGAAAAAGGATTTACTCTTACCCTCCTGAACACAAATGGGTGAAGGAGGAACTAAATTGATCATTCTAAAATCAAAGTAATGATACATTGACGTTCCTGAGCAGCCTATACTCAATGGACTAAAGTCGAGATGACCTGAACATTTCCCAAAGGAATCACGCTTTGAAGTCTTCAGGAAGATCAAAGGCGTCAGCGATGATGTCACACTGGCTCACCTTGTCTGACATCAATATGTCACTGTGACATTATCAGGTGTCTTGCTCATGTAGTGAGTAGTCTGATGATATCTCTGTGACATCATTAGGAAAATAAAAAAAGACAACATTGGAAAGAAAAGTCTGCCCTGGGTAATTAGCTTGATTTTGTAATCCAATATCAAGGTAATGAGAAAGGGGTTGCACTTGACCTCCAAAACTCAAATGGGTGGAGGAGGAACAAAACTGAACATTCTAAAATCAAAGTAATTACACTTTGATAGTGCTTAGCAACTTAAAGTCAAAGGACTAAAGTTGATATGACTTGAACTTTTCCCAAAGGAATCACGCTTTGAAGTCTTCAGGAAGATCAAAGGCGTCAGCGATGATGTCACACTGGCTCACCTTGTCTGACATCAATATGTCACTGTGACATTGTCAGGTGCCTTCCTCATGTAGTGAGTATTTTGATGATATCTCTTGACTCGAATAGGAAAATAAAAAAGGACAACTTTGAAAAGAAAAGTCTGCCCTGGGTAATTAGCTTGACTTTGAAATCAAAAATCAGACTTATGACAAAGGATTTACTCTTAACTTCCTTCACACAAATGGGTGAAGGAGGAACTAAATTGATCATTCCAAAATCAAAGTAGTGATACATTGACGTTCCTGAGCAGCCTCAACTCAATGGACTAAAGTCGAGATGACCTGAACATCTCCCAAAGGAATCACGCTTTGAAGTCTTCAGGAAGATCAAAGGCGTCAGCGATGATGTCACACTGGCTCACCTTGTCTGACATCAATATGTCACTGTGACATTGTCAGGTGCCTTCCTCATGTAGTGAGTATTTTGATGATATCTCTTGACTCGAATAGGAACATACAAAAGGACAACATTGAAAAGAAAAGTCTGCCCTGGGTAATTAGCTTGATTTTGAAATCCAAAATCAGACTTATGAAAAAGGATTTACTCTTACCCTCCTGAACACAAATGGGTGAAGGAGGAACTAAATTGATCATTCTAAAATCAAAGTAATGATACATTGACGTTGCAGAGCAGCCTAAACTCAATGGACTAAAGTCGAGATGACCTGAACATCTCTCAAAGGAATCACGCTTTGAAGTCTTCAGGAAGATCAAAGGCGTCAGCGATGATGTCACACTGGCTCACCTTGTCTGACATCAATATGTCACTGTGACATTGTCAGGTGCCTTCCTCATGTAGTGAGTATTTTGATGATATCTCTGTGACTCGAATAGGAAAATACAAAAGGACAACTTTGAAAAGAAAAGTCTGCCCTGGGTAATTAGCTTGATTTTGAAATCAAAAATCAGACTTATGACAAAGGATTTACTCTTAACTTCCTTCACACAAATGGGTGAAGGAGGAACTAAATTGATCATTCCAAAATCAAAGTAGTGATACATTGACGTTCCTGAGCAGCCTCAACTCAATGGACTAAAGTCGAGATGACCTGAACATCTCCCAAAGGAATCACGCTTTGAAGTCTTCAGGAAGATCAAAGGCGTCAGCGATGATGTCACACTGGCTCACCTTGTCTGACATCAATATGTCACTGTGACATTGTCAGGTGCCTTCCTCATGTAGTGAGTATTTTGATGATATCTCTTGACTCGAATAGGAAAATAAAAAAGGACAACTTTGAAAAGAAAAGTCTGCCCTGGGTAATTAGCTTGACTTTGAAATCAAAAATCAGACTTATGACAAAGGATTTACTCTTAACTTCCTTCACACAAATGGGTGAAGGAGGAACTAAATTGATCATTCCAAAATCAAAGTAGTGATACATTGACGTTCCTGAGCAGCCTCAACTCAATGGACTAAAGTCGAGATGACCTGAACATCTCCCAAAGGAATCACGCTTTGAAGTCTTCAGGAAGATCAAAGGCGTCAGCGATGATGTCACACTGGCTCACCTTGTCTGACATCAATATGTCACTGTGACATTGTCAGGTGCCTTCCTCATGTAGTGAGTATTTTGATGATATCTCTTGACTCGAATAGGAACATACAAAAGGACAACATTGAAAAGAAAAGTCTGCCCTGGGTAATTAGCTTGATTTTGAAATCCAAAATCAGACTTATGAAAAAGGATTTACTCTTACCCTCCTGAACACAAATGGGTGAAGGAGGAACTAAATTGATCATTCTAAAATCAAAGTAATGATACATTGACGTTGCAGAGCAGCCTAAACTCAATGGACTAAAGTCGAGATGACCTGAACATCTCTCAAAGGAATCACGCTTTGAAGTCTTCAGGAAGATCAAAGGCGTCAGCGATGATGTCACACTGGCTCACCTTGTCTGACATCAATATGTCACTGTGACATTGTCAGGTGCCTTCCTCATGTAGTGAGTATTTTGATGATATCTCTTGACTCGAATAGGAAAATAAAAAAGAACAACTTTGAAAAGAAAAGTCTGCCCTGGGTAATTAGCTTGACTTTGAAATCAAAAATCAGACTTATGACAAAGGATTTACTCTTAACTTCCTTCACACAAATGGGTGAAGGAGGAACTAAATTGATCATTCCAAAATCAAAGTAGTGATACATTGACGTTCCTGAGCAGCCTCAACTCAATGGACTAAAGTCGAGATGACCTGAACATCTCCCAAAGGAATCACGCTTTGAAGTCTTCAGGAAGATCAAAGGCGTCAGCGATGATGTCACACTGGCTCACCTTGTCTGACATCAATATGTCACTGTGACATTGTCAGGTGCCTTCCTCATGTAGTGAGTATTTTGATGATATCTCTTGACTCGAATAGGAAAATAAAAAAGGACAACTTTGAAAAGAAAAGTCTGGCCTGGGTAATTAGCTTGACTTTGAAATCAAAAATCAGACTTATGACAAAGGATTTACTCTTAACTTCCTTCACACAAATGGGTGAAGGAGGAACTAAATTGATCATTCCAAAATCAAAGTAGTGATACATTGACGTTCCTGAGCAGCCTCAACTCAATGGACTAAAGTCGAGATGACCTGAACATCTCCCAAAGGAATCACGCTTTGAAGTCTTCAGGAAGATCAAAGGCGTCAGCGATGATGTCACACTGGCTCACCTTGTCTGACATCAATATGTCACTGTGACATTGTCAGGTGCCTTCCTCATGTAGTGAGTATTTTGATGATATCTCTTGACTCGAATAGGAACATACAAAAGGACAACATTGAAAAGAAAAGTCTGCCCTGGGTAATTAGCTTGATTTTGAAATCCAAAATCAGACTTATGAAAAAGGATTTACTCTTACCCTCCTGAACACAAATGGGTGAAGGAGGAACTAAATTGATCATTCTAAAATCAAAGTAATGATACATTGACGTTGCAGAGCAGCCTAAACTCAATGGACTAAAGTCGAGATGACCTGAACATCTCTCAAAGGAATCACGCTTTGAAGTCTTCAGGAAGATCAAAGGCGTCAGCGATGATGTCACACTGGCTCACCTTGTCTGACATCAATATGTCACTGTGACATTGTCAGGTGCCTTCCTCATGTAGTGAGTATTTTGATGATATCTCTTGACTCGAATAGGAAAATAAAAAAGAACAACTTTGAAAAGAAAAGTCTGCCCTGGGTAATTAGCTTGACTTTGAAATCAAAAATCAGACTTATGACAAAGGATTTACTCTTAACTTCCTTCACACAAATGGGTGAAGGAGGAACTAAATTGATCATTCTAAAATCAAAGTAGTGATACATTGACGTTCCTGAGCAGCCTCAACTCAATGGACTAAAGTCGAGATGACCTGAACATCTCCCAAAGGAATCACGCTTTGAAGTCTTCAGGAAGATCAAAGGCGTCAGCGATGATGTCACACTGGCTCACCTTGTCTGACATCAATATGTCACTGTGACATTGTCAGGTGCCTTCCTCATGTAGTGAGTATTTTGATGATATCTCTTGACTCGAATAGGAACATACAAAAGGACAACATTGAAAAGAAAAGTCTGCCCTGGGTAATTAGCTTGATTTTGAAATCCAAAATCAGACTTATGAAAAAGGATTTACTCTTACCCTCCTTAACACAAATGGGTGAAGGAGGAACTAAATTGATCATTCTAAAATCAAAGTAATGATACATTGACGTTGCAGAGCAGCCTAAACTCAATGGACTAAAGTCGAGATGACCTGAACATCTCTCAAAGGAATCACGCTTTGAAGTCTTCAGGAAGATCAAAGGCGTCAGCGATGATGTCACACTGGCTCACCTTGTCTGACATCAATATGTCACTGTGACATTGTCAGGTGCCTTCCTCATGTAGTGAGTATTTTGATGATATCTCTGTGACTCGAATAGGAAAATACAAAAGGACAACTTTGAAAAGAAAAGTCTGCCCTGGGTAATTAGCTTGATTTTGAAATCAAAAATCAGACTTATGACAAAGGATTTACTCTTAACTTCCTTCACACAAATGGGTGAAGGAGGAACTAAATTGATCATTCCAAAATCAAAGTAGTGATACATTGACGTTCCTGAGCAGCCTCAACTCAATGGACTAAAGTCGAGATGACCTGAACATCTCCCAAAGGAATCACGCTTTGAAGTCTTCAGGAAGATCAAAGGCGTCAGCGATGATGTCACACTGGCTCACCTTGTCTGACATCAATATGTCACTGTGACATTATCAGGTGTCTTTCTCATGTAGTGAGTAGTCTGATGACATCTCTGTGACATCATTAGGAAAATAAAAAAAGACAACATTGAAAAGAAAAGTCTGCCCTGGGTAATTAGCAAGATTTTGTAATCCAAAATCAAGGTAATGAGAAAGGGGTTACACTTGCCCTCCTAAACTCAAATGGGTGGAGGAGGAACAAAACTGATCATTCAAAAATCAAAGTAATTACACTTTGATAGTGCTTAGCAACTTAAAGTCAAAGGACGAAAGTTGATATGACTTGAACATATCCCAAAGGAATCACGCTTTGAAGTCTTCAGGAAGATCAAAGGCGTCAGCGATGATGTCACACTGGCTCACCTTGTCTGACATCAATTTGTCACTGTGACATTGTCAGGTGCCTTCCTCATGTAGTGAGTATTTTGATGATATCTCTGTGACTCGAATAGGAAAATACAAAAGGACAACATTGAAAAGAAAAGTCTGCCCTGTGTAATTAGCTTGATTTTGAAATCCAAAATCAGACTTATGAAAAAGGATTTACTCTTACCCTCCTGAACACAAATGGGTGAAGGAGGAACTAAATTGATCATTCTAAAATCAAAGTAGTGATACATTGACGTTCCTGAGCAGCCTATACTCAATGGACTAAAGTCGAGATGACCTGAACATTTCCCAAAGGAATCACGCTTTGAAGTCTTCAGGAAGATCAAAGGCGTCAGCGATGATGTCACACTGGCTCACCTTGTCTGACATCAATATGTCACTGTGACATTATCAGGTGTCTTGCTCATGTAGTGAGTAGTCTGATGATATCTCTGTGACATCATTAGGAAAATGAAAAAAGACAACATTGGAAAGAAAAGTCTGCCCTGGGTAATTAGCTTGATTTTGTAATCCAATATCAAGGTAATGAGAAAGGGGTTGCACTTGACCTCCAAAACTCAAATGGGTGGAGGAGGAACAAAACTGAACATTCTAAAATCAAAGTAATTACACTTTGATAGTGCTTAGCAACTTAAAGTCAAAGGACTAAAGTTGATATGACTTGAACATATCCCAAAGGAATCACGCTTTGAAGTCTTCAGGAAGATCAAAGGCGTCAGCGATGATGTCACACTGGCTCACCTTGTCTGACATCAATTTGTCACTGTGACATTGTCAGGTGCCTTCCTCATGTAGTGAGTATTTTGATGATATCTCTGTGACTCGAATAGGAAAATACAAAAGGACAACTTTGAAAAGAAAAGTCTGCCCTGGGTAATTAGCTTGATTTTGAAATCAAAAATCAGACTTATGACAAAGGATTTACTCTTAACCTCCTAAACACAAATGGGTGAAGGAGGAACTAAATTGATCATTCCAAAATCAAAGTAGTGATACATTGACGTTCCTGAGCAGCCTCAACTCAATGGACTAAAGTCGAGATGACCTGAACATCTCCCAAAGGAATCACGCTTTGAAGTCTTCAGGAAGATCAAAGGCGTCAGCGATGATGTCACACTGGCTCACCTTGTCTGACATCAATATGTCACTGTGACATTATCAGGTGTCTTTCTCATGTAGTGAGTAGTCTGATGACATCTCTGTGACATCATTAGGAAAATAAAAAAAGACAACATTGAAAAGAAAAGTCTGCCCTGGGTAATTAGCATGATTTTGTAATCCAAAATCAAGGTAATGAGAAAGGGGTTACACTTGACCTCCTAAACTCAAATGGGTGGAGGAGGAACAAAACTGATCATTCAAAAATCAAAGTAATTACACTTTGATAGTGCTTAGCAACTTAAAGTCAAAGGACGAAAGTTGATATGACTTGAACATATCCCAAAGGAATCACGCTTTGAAGTCTTCAGGAAGATCAAAGGCGTCAGCGATGATGTCACACTGGCTCACCTTGTCTGACATCAATTTGTCACTGTGACATTGTCAGGTGCCTTCCTCATGTAGTGAGTATTTTGATGATATCTCTGTGACTCGAATAGGAAAATACAAAAGGACAACATTGAAAAGAAAAGTCTGCCCTGTGCAATTAGCTTGATTTTGAAGTCCAAAATCAGACTTATGAAAAAGGATTTACTCTTACCCTCCTGAACACAAATGGGTGAAGGAGGAACTAAATTGATCATTCTAAAATCAAAGTAATGATACATTGACGTTCCTGAGCAGCCTATACTCAATGGACTAAAGTCGAGATGACCTGAACATTTCCCAAAGGAATCACGCTTTGAAGTCTTCAGGAAGATCAAAGGCGTCAGCGATGATGTCACACTGGCTCACCTTGTCTGACATCAATATGTCACTGTGACATTATCAGGTGTCTTGCTCATGTAGTGAGTAGTCTGATGATATCTCTGTGACATCATTAGGAAAATAAAAAAAGACAACATTGGAAAGAAAAGTCTGCCCTGGGTAATTAGCTTGATTTTGTAATCCAATATCAAGGTAATGAGAAAGGGGTTGCACTTGACCTCCAAAACTCAAATGGGTGGAGGAGGAACAGAACTGAACATTCTAAAATCAAAGTAATTACACTTTGATAGTGCTTAGCAACTTAAAGTCAAAGGACTAAAGTTGATATGACTTGAACTTTTCCGAAAGGAATCACGCTTTGAAGTCTTCAGGAAGATCAAAGGCGTCAGCGATGATGTCACACTGGCTCACCTTGTCTGACATCAATATGTCACTGTGACATTGTCAGGTGCCTTCCTCATGTAGTGAGTATTTTGATGATATCTCTTGACTCGAATAGGAAAATAAAAAAGGACAACTTTGAAAAGAAAAGTCTGCCCTGGGTAATTAGCTTGACTTTGAAATCAAAAATCAGACTTATGACAAAGGATTTACTCTTAACTTCCTTCACACAAATGGGTGAAGGAGGAACTAAATTGATCATTCCAAAATCAAAGTAGTGATACATTGACGTTCCTGAGCAGCCTCAACTCAATGGACTAAAGTCGAGATGACCTGAACATCTCCCAAAGGAATCACGCTTTGAAGTCTTCAGGAAGATCAAAGGCGTCAGCGATGATGTCACACTGGCTCACCTTGTCTGACATCAATATGTCACTGTGACATTGTCAGGTGCCTTCCTCATGTAGTGAGTATTTTGATGATATCTCTTGACTCGAATAGGAACATACAAAAGGACAACATTGAAAAGAAAAGTCTGCCCTGGGTAATTAGCTTGATTTTGAAATCCAAAATCAGACTTATGAAAAAGGATTTACTCTTACCCTCCTGAACACAAATGGGTGAAGGAGGAACTAAATTGATCATTCTAAAATCAAAGTAATGATACATTGACGTTGCAGAGCAGCCTAAACTCAATGGACTAAAGTCGAGATGACCTGAACATCTCTCAAAGGAATCACGCTTTGAAGTCTTCAGGAAGATCAAAGGCGTCAGCGATGATGTCACACTGGCTCACCTTGTCTGACATCAATATGTCACTGTGACATTGTCAGGTGCCTTCCTCATGTAGTGAGTATTTTGATGATATCTCTGTGACTCGAATAGGAAAATACAAAAGGACAACTTTGAAAAGAAAAGTCTGCCCTGGGTAATTAGCTTGATTTTGAAATCAAAAATCAGACTTATGACAAAGGATTTACTCTTAACTTCCTTCACACAAATGGGTGAAGGAGGAACTAAATTGATCATTCCAAAATCAAAGTAGTGATACATTGACGTTCCTGAGCAGCCTCAACTCAATGGACTAAAGTCGAGATGACCTGAACATCTCCCAAAGGAATCACGCTTTGAAGTCTTCAGGAAGATCAAAGGCGTCAGCGATGATGTCACACTGGCTCACCTTGTCTGACATCAATATGTCACTGTGACATTGTCAGGTGCCTTCCTCATGTAGTGAGTATTTTGATGATATCTCTTGACTCGAATAGGAAAATAAAAAAGGACAACTTTGAAAAGAAAAGTCTGCCCTGGGTAATTAGCTTGACTTTGAAATCAAAAATCAGACTTATGACAAAGGATTTACTCTTAACTTCCTTCACACAAATGGGTGAAGGAGGAACTAAATTGATCATTCCAAAATCAAAGTAGTGATACATTGACGTTCCTGAGCAGCCTCAACTCAATGGACTAAAGTCGAGATGACCTGAACATCTCCCAAAGGAATCACGCTTTGAAGTCTTCAGGAAGATCAAAGGCGTCAGCGATGATGTCACACTGGCTCACCTTGTCTGACATCAATATGTCACTGTGACATTATCAGGTGTCTTTCTCATGTAGTGAGTAGTCTGATGACATCTCTGTGACATCATTAGGAAAATAAAAAAAGACAACATTGAAAAGAAAAGTCTGCCCTGGGTAATTAGCATGATTTTGTAATCCAAAATCAAGGTAATGAGAAAGGGGTTACACTTGACCTCCTAAACTCAAATGGGTGGAGGAGGAACAAAACTGATCATTCAAAAATCAAAGTAATTACACTTTGATAGTGCTTAGCAACTTAAAGTCAAAGGACGAAAGTTGATATGACTTGAACATATCCCAAAGGAATCACGCTTTGAAGTCTTCAGGAAGATCAAAGGCGTCAGCGATGATGTCACACTGGCTCACCTTGTCTGACATCAATTTGTCACTGTGACATTGTCAGGTGCCTTCCTCATGTAGTGAGTATTTTGATGATATCTCTGTGACTCGAATAGGAAAATACAAAAGGACAACATTGAAAAGAAAAGTCTGCCCTGTGTAATTAGCTTGATTTTGAAATCCAAAATCAGACTTATGAAAAAGGATTTACTCTTACCCTCCTGAACACAAATGGGTGAAGGAGGAACTAAATTGATCATTCTAAAATCAAAGTAATGATACATTGACGTTCCTGAGCAGCCTATACTCAATGGACTAAAGTCGAGATGACCTGAACATTTCCCAAAGGAATCACGCTTTGAAGTCTTCAGGAAGATCAAAGGCGTCAGCGATGATGTCACACTGGCTCACCTTGTCTGACATCAATATGTCACTGTGACATTATCAGGTGTCTTGCTCATGTAGTGAGTAGTCTGATGATATCTCTGTGACATCATTAGGAAAATAAAAAAAGACAACATTGGAAAGAAAAGTCTGCCCTGGGTAATTAGCTTGATTTTGTAATCCAATATCAAGGTAATGAGAAAGGGGTTGCACTTGACCTCCAAAACTCAAATGGGTGGAGGAGGAACAAAACTGAACATTCTAAAATCAAAGTAATTACACTTTGATAGTGCTTAGCAACTTAAAGTCAAAGGACTAAAGTTGATATGACTTGAACATTTCCCAAAGGAATCACGCTTTGAAGTCTTCAGGAAGATCAAAGGCGTCAGCGATGATGTCACACTGGCTCACCTTGTCTGACATCAATATGTCACTGTGACATTGTCAGGTGCCTTCCTCATGTAGTGAGTATTTTGATGATATCTCTGTGACTCGAATAGGAAAATACAAAAGGACAACTTTGAAAAGAAAAGTCTGCCCTGGGTAATTAGCTTGATTTTGAAATCAAAAATCAGACTTATGACAAAGGATTTACTCTTAACCTCCTAAACACAAATGGGTGAAGGAGGAACTAAATTGATCATTCCAAAATCAAAGTAGTGATACATTGACGTTCCTGAGCAGCCTCAACTCAATGGACTAAAGTCGAGATGACCTGAACATCTCCCAAAGGAATCACGCTTTGAAGTCTTCAGGAAGATCAAAGGCGTCAGCGATGATGTCACACTGGCTCACCTTGTCTGACATCAATATGTCACTGTGACATTGTCAGGTGCCTTCCTCATGTAGTGAGTATTTTGATGATATCTCTTGACTCGAATAGGAAAATAAAAAAGGACAACTTTGAAAAGAAAAGTCTGCCCTGGGTAATTAGCTTGACTTTGAAATCAAAAATCAGACTTATGACAAAGGATTTACTCTTAACTTCCTTCACACAAATGGGTGAAGGAGGAACTAAATTGATCATTCCAAAATCAAAGTAGTGATACATTGACGTTCCTGAGCAGCCTCAACTCAATGGACTAAAGTCGAGATGACCTGAACATCTCCCAAAGGAATCACGCTTTGAAGTCTTCAGGAAGATCAAAGGCGTCAGCGATGATGTCACACTGGCTCACCTTGTCTGACATCAATATGTCACTGTGACATTATCAGGTGTCTTTCTCATGTAGTGAGTAGTCTGATGACATCTCTGTGACATCATTAGGAAAATAAAAAAAGACAACATTGAAAAGAAAAGTCTGCCCTGGGTAATTAGCATGATTTTGTAATCCAAAATCAAGGTAATGAGAAAGGGGTTACACTTGACCTCCTAAACTCAAATGGGTGGAGGAGGAACAAAACTGATCATTCAAAAATCAAAGTAATTACACTTTGATAGTGCTTAGCAACTTAAAGTCAAAGGACGAAAGTTGATATGACTTGAACATATCCCAAAGGAATCACGCTTTGAAGTCTTCAGGAAGATCAAAGGCGTCAGCGATGATGTCACACTGGCTCACCTTGTCTGACATCAATTTGTCACTGTGACATTGTCAGGTGCCTTCCTCATGTAGTGAGTATTTTGATGATATCTCTGTGACTCGAATAGGAAAATACAAAAGGACAACATTGAAAAGAAAAGTCTGCCCTGTGTAATTAGCTTGATTTTGAAATCCAAAATCAGACTTATGAAAAAGGATTTACTCTTACCCTCCTGAACACAAATGGGTGAAGGAGGAACTAAATTGATCATTCTAAAATCAAAGTAATGATACATTGACGTTCCTGAGCAGCCTATACTCAATGGACTAAAGTCGAGATGACCTGAACATTTCCCAAAGGAATCACGCTTTGAAGTCTTCAGGAAGATCAAAGGCGTCAGCGATGATGTCACACTGGCTCACCTTGTCTGACATCAATATGTCACTGTGACATTATCAGGTGTCTTGCTCATGTAGTGAGTAGTCTGATGATATCTCTGTGACATCATTAGGAAAATAAAAAAAGACAACATTGGAAAGAAAAGTCTGCCCTGGGTAATTAGCTTGATTTTGTAATCCAATATCAAGGTAATGAGAAAGGGGTTGCACTTGACCTCCAAAACTCAAATGGGTGGAGGAGGAACAAAACTGAACATTCTAAAATCAAAGTAATTACACTTTGATAGTGCTTAGCAACTTAAAGTCAAAGGACTAAAGTTGATATGACTTGAACATTTCCCAAAGGAATCACGCTTTGAAGTCTTCAGGAAGATCAAAGGCGTCAGCGATGATGTCACACTGGCTCACCTTGTCTGACATCAATATGTCACTGTGACATTGTCAGGTGCCTTCCTCATGTAGTGAGTATTTTGATGATATCTCTGTGACTCGAATAGGAAAATACAAAAGGACAACTTTGAAAAGAAAAGTCTGCCCTGGGTAATTAGCTTGATTTTGAAATCAAAAATCAGACTTATGACAAAGGATTTACTCTTAACCTCCTAAACACAAATGGGTGAAGGAGGAACTAAATTGATCATTCCAAAATCAAAGTAGTGATACATTGACGTTCCTGAGCAGCCTCAACTCAATGGACTAAAGTCGAGATGACCTGAACATCTCCCAAAGGAATCACGCTTTGAAGTCTTCAGGAAGATCAAAGGCGTCAGCGATGATGTCACACTGGCTCACCTTGTCTGACATCAATATGTCACTGTGACATTATCAGGTGTCTTTCTCATGTAGTGAGTAGTCTGATGACATCTCTGTGACATCATTGGGAAAATAAAAAAAGACAACATTGAAAAGAAAAGTCTGCCCTGGGTAATTAGCATGATTTTGTAATCCAAAATCAAGGTAATGAGAAAGGGGTTACACTTGACCTCCTAAACTCAAATGGGTGGAGGAGGAACAAAACTGATCATTCAAAAATCAAAGTAATTACACTTTGATAGTGCTTAGCAACTTAAAGTCAAAGGACGAAAGTTGATATGACTTGAACATATCCCAAAGGAATCACGCTTTGAAGTCTTCAGGAAGATCAAAGGCGTCAGCGATGATGTCACACTGGCTCACCTTGTCTGACATCAATTTGTCACTGTGACATTGTCAGGTGCCTTCCTCATGTAGTGAGTATTTTGATGATATCTCTGTGACTCGGATAGGAAAATACAAAAGGACAACATTGAAAAGAAAAGTCTGCCCTGTGCAATTAGCTTGATTTTGAAATCCAAAATCAGACTTATGAAAAAGGATTTACTCTTACCCTCCTGAACACAAATGGGTGAAGGAGGAACTAAATTGATCATTCTAAAATCAAAGTAATGATACATTGACGTTCCTGAGCAGCCTATACTCAATGGACTAAAGTCGAGATGACCTGAACATTTCCCAAAGGAATCACGCTTTGAAGTCTTCAGGAAGATCAAAGGCGTCAGCGATGATGTCACACTGGCTCACCTTGTCTGACATCAATATGTCACTGTGACATTATCAGGTGTCTTGCTCATGTAGTGAGTAGTCTGATGATATCTCTGTGACATCATTAGGAAAATAAAAAAAGACAACATTGGAAAGAAAAGTCTGCCCTGGGTAATTAGCTTGATTTTGTAATCCAATATCAAGGTAATGAGAAAGGGGTTGCACTTGACCTCCAAAACTCAAATGGGTGGAGGAGGAACAAAACTGAACATTCTAAAATCAAAGTAATTACACTTTGATAGTGCTTAGCAACTTAAAGTCAAAGGACTAAAGTTGATATGACTTGAACTTTTCCCAAAGGAATCACGCTTTGAAGTCTTCAGGAAGATCAAAGGCGTCAGCGATGATGTCACACTGGCTCACCTTGTCTGACATCAATATGTCACTGTGACATTGTCAGGTGCCTTCCTCATGTAGTGAGTATTTTGATGATATCTCTGTGACTCGAATAGGAAAATACAAAAGGACAACTTTGAAAAGAAAAGTCTGCCCTGGGTAATTAGCTTGATTTTGAAATCAAAAATCAGACTTATGACAAAGGATTTACTCTTACCCTCCTGAACACAAATGGGTGAAGGAGGAACTAAATTGATCATTCTAAAATCAAAGTAATGATACATTGACGTTGCAGAGCAGCCTCAACTCAATGGACTAAAGTCGAGATGACCTGAACATCTCTCAAAGGAATCACGCTTTGAAGTCTTCAGGAAGATCAAAGGCGTCAGCGATGATGTCACACTGGCTCACCTTGTCTGACATCAATATGTCACTGTGACATTGTCAGGTGCCTTCCTCATGTAGTGAGTATTTTGATGATATCTCTGTGACTCGAATAGGAAAATACAAAAGGACAACTTTGAAAAGAAAAGTCTGCCCTGGGTAATTAGCTTGATTTTGAAATCAAAAATCAGACTTATGACAAAGGATTTACTCTTAACTTCCTTCACACAAATGGGTGAAGGAGGAACTAAATTGATCATTCCAAAATCAAAGTAGTGATACATTGACGTTCCTGAGCAGCCTCAACTCAATGGACTAAAGTCGAGATGACCTGAACATCTCCCAAAGGAATCACGCTTTGAAGTCTTCAGGAAGATCAAAGGCGTCAGCGATGATGTCACACTGGCTCACCTTGTCTGACATCAATATGTCACTGTGACATTGTCAGGTGCCTTCCTCATGTAGTGAGTATTTTGATGATATCTCTTGACTCGAATAGGAAAATAAAAAAGGACAACTTTGAAAAGAAAAGTCTGCCCTGGGTAATTAGCTTGACTTTGAAATCAAAAATCAGACTTATGACAAAGGATTTACTCTTAACCTCCTAAACACAAATGGGTGAAGGAGGAACTAAATTGATCATTCCAAAATCAAAGTAGTGATACATTGACGTTCCTGAGCAGCCTCAACTCAATGGACTAAAGTCGAGATGACCTGAACATCTCCCAAAGGAATCACGCTTTGAAGTCTTCAGGAAGATCAAAGGCGTCAGCGATGATGTCACACTGGCTCACCTTGTCTGACATCAATATGTCACTGTGACATTGTCAGGTGCCTTCCTCATGTAGTGAGTATTTTGATGATATCTCTTGACTCGAATAGGAAAATAAAAAAGGACAACTTTGAAAAGAAAAGTCTGCCCTGGGTAATTAGCTTGACTTTGAAATCAAAAATCAGACTTATGACAAAGGATTTACTCTTAACTTCCTTCACACAAATGGGTGAAGGAGGAACTAAATTGATCATTCCAAAATCAAAGTAGTGATACATTGACGTTCCTTAGCAGCCTCAACTCAATGGACTAAAGTCGAGATGACCTGAACATCTCCCAAAGGAATCACGCTTTGAAGTCTTCAGGAAGATCAAAGGCGTCAGCGATGATGTCACACTGGCTCACCTTGTCTGACATCAATATGTCACTGTGACATTGTCAGGTGCCTTCCTCATGTAGTGAGTATTTTGATGATATCTCTTGACTCGAATAGGAACATACAAAAGGACAACATTGAAAAGAAAAGTCTGCCCTGGGTAATTAGCTTGATTTTGAAATCCAAAATCAGACTTATGAAAAAGGATTTACTCTTACCCTCCTGAACACAAATGGGTGAAGGAGGAACTAAATTGATCATTCTAAAATCAAAGTAATGATACATTGACGTTGCAGAGCAGCCTAAACTCAATGGACTAAAGTCGAGATGACCTGAACATCTCTCAAAGGAATCACGCTTTGAAGTCTTCAGGAAGATCAAAGGCGTCAGCGATGATGTCACACTGGCTCACCTTGTCTGACATCAATATGTCACTGTGACATTGTCAGGTGCCTTCCTCATGTAGTGAGTATTTTGATGATATCTCTGTGACTCGAATAGGAAAATACAAAAGGACAACTTTGAAAAGAAAAGTCTGCCCTGGGTAATTAGCTTGATTTTGAAATCAAAAATCAGACTTATGACAAAGGATTTACTCTTACCCTCCTGAACACAAATGGGTGAAGGAGGAACTAAATTGATCATTCTAAAATCAAAGTAATGATACATTGACGTTGCAGAGCAGCCTAAACTCAATGGACTAAAGTCGAGATGACCTGAACATCTCTCAAAGGAATCACGCTTTGAAGTCTTCAGGAAGATCAAAGGCGTCAGCGATGATGTCACACTGGCTCACCTTGTCTGACATCAATATGTCACTGTGACATTGTCAGGTGCCTTCCTCATGTAGTGAGTATTTTGATGATATCTCTGTGACTCGAATAGGAAAATACAAAAGGACAACTTTGAAAAGAAAAGTCTGCCCTGGGTAATTAGCTTGATTTTGAAATCAAAAATCAGACTTATGACAAAGGATTTACTCTTAACTTCCTTCACACAAATGGGTGAAGGAGGAACTAAATTGATCATTCCAAAATCAAAGTAGTGATACATTGACGTTCCTGAGCAGCCTCAACTCAATGGACTAAAGTCGAGATGACCTGAACATCTCCCAAAGGAATCACGCTTTGAAGTCTTCAGGAAGATCAAAGGCGTCAGCGATGATGTCACACTGGCTCACCTTGTCTGACATCAATATGTCACTGTGACATTATCAGGTGTCTTTCTCATGTAGTGAGTAGTCTGATGACATCTCTGTGACATCATTGGGAAAATAAAAAAAGACAACATTGAAAAGAAAAGTCTGCCCTGGGTAATTAGCATGATTTTGTAATCCAAAATCAAGGTAATGAGAAAGGGGTTACACTTGACCTCCTAAACTCAAATGGGTGGAGGAGGAACAAAACTGATCATTCAAAAATCAAAGTAATTACACTTTGATAGTGCTTAGCAACTTAAAGTCAAAGGACGAAAGTTGATATGACTTGAACATATCCCAAAGGAATCACGCTTTGAAGTCTTCAGGAAGATCAAAGGCGTCAGCGATGATGTCACACTGGCTCACCTTGTCTGACATCAATTTGTCACTGTGACATTGTCAGGTGCCTTCCTCATGTAGTGAGTATTTTGATGATATCTCTGTGACTCGGATAGGAAAATACAAAAGGACAACATTGAAAAGAAAAGTCTGCCCTGTGCAATTAGCTTGATTTTGAAATCCAAAATCAGACTTATGAAAAAGGATTTACTCTTACCCTCCTGAACACAAATGGGTGAAGGAGGAACTAAATTGATCATTCTAAAATCAAAGTAATGATACATTGACGTTCCTGAGCAGCCTATACTCAATGGACTAAAGTCGAGATGACCTGAACATTTCCCAAAGGAATCACGCTTTGAAGTCTTCAGGAAGATCAAAGGCGTCAGCGATGATGTCACACTGGCTCACCTTGTCTGACATCAATATGTCACTGTGACATTATCAGGTGTCTTGCTCATGTAGTGAGTAGTCTGATGATATCTCTGTGACATCATTAGGAAAATAAAAAAAGACAACATTGGAAAGAAAAGTCTGCCCTGGGTAATTAGCTTGATTTTGTAATCCAATATCAAGGTAATGAGAAAGGGGTTGCACTTGACCTCCAAAACTCAAATGGGTGGAGGAGGAACAAAACTGAACATTCTAAAATCAAAGTAATTACACTTTGATAGTGCTTAGCAACTTAAAGTCAAAGGACTAAAGTTGATATGACTTGAACTTTTCCCAAAGGAATCACGCTTTGAAGTCTTCAGGAAGATCAAAGGCGTCAGCGATGATGTCACACTGGCTCACCTTGTCTGACATCAATATGTCACTGTGACATTGTCAGGTGCCTTCCTCATGTAGTGAGTATTTTGATGATATCTCTGTGACTCGAATAGGAAAATACAAAAGGACAACTTTGAAAAGAAAAGTCTGCCCTGGGTAATTAGCTTGATTTTGAAATCAAAAATCAGACTTATGACAAAGGATTTACTCTTACCCTCCTGAACACAAATGGGTGAAGGAGGAACTAAATTGATCATTCTAAAATCAAAGTAATGATACATTGACGTTGCAGAGCAGCCTCAACTCAATGGACTAAAGTCGAGATGACCTGAACATCTCTCAAAGGAATCACGCTTTGAAGTCTTCAGGAAGATCAAAGGCGTCAGCGATGATGTCACACTGGCTCACCTTGTCTGACATCAATATGTCACTGTGACATTGTCAGGTGCCTTCCTCATGTAGTGAGTATTTTGATGATATCTCTGTGACTCGAATAGGAAAATACAAAAGGACAACTTTGAAAAGAAAAGTCTGCCCTGGGTAATTAGCTTGATTTTGAAATCAAAAATCAGACTTATGACAAAGGATTTACTCTTAACTTCCTTCACACAAATGGGTGAAGGAGGAACTAAATTGATCATTCCAAAATCAAAGTAGTGATACATTGACGTTCCTGAGCAGCCTCAACTCAATGGACTAAAGTCGAGATGACCTGAACATCTCCCAAAGGAATCACGCTTTGAAGTCTTCAGGAAGATCAAAGGCGTCAGCGATGATGTCACACTGGCTCACCTTGTCTGACATCAATATGTCACTGTGACATTGTCAGGTGCCTTCCTCATGTAGTGAGTATTTTGATGATATCTCTTGACTCGAATAGGAAAATAAAAAAGGACAACTTTGAAAAGAAAAGTCTGCCCTGGGTAATTAGCTTGACTTTGAAATCAAAAATCAGACTTATGACAAAGGATTTACTCTTAACCTCCTAAACACAAATGGGTGAAGGAGGAACTAAATTGATCATTCCAAAATCAAAGTAGTGATACATTGACGTTCCTGAGCAGCCTCAACTCAATGGACTAAAGTCGAGATGACCTGAACATCTCCCAAAGGAATCACGCTTTGAAGTCTTCAGGAAGATCAAAGGCGTCAGCGATGATGTCACACTGGCTCACCTTGTCTGACATCAATATGTCACTGTGACATTGTCAGGTGCCTTCCTCATGTAGTGAGTATTTTGATGATATCTCTTGACTCGAATAGGAACATACAAAAGGACAACATTGAAAAGAAAAGTCTGCCCTGGGTAATTAGCTTGATTTTGAAATCCAAAATCAGACTTATGAAAAAGGATTTACTCTTACCCTCCTGAACACAAATGGGTGAAGGAGGAACTAAATTGATCATTCTAAAATCAAAGTAATGATACATTGACGTTGCAGAGCAGCCTCAACTCAATGGACTAAAGTCGAGATGACCTGAACATCTCTCAAAGGAATCACGCTTTGAAGTCTTCAGGAAGATCAAAGGCGTCAGCGATGATGTCACACTGGCTCACCTTGTCTGACATCAATATGTCACTGTGACATTGTCAGGTGCCTTCCTCATGTAGTGAGTATTTTGATGATATCTCTTGACTCGAATAGGAAAATAAAAAAGAACAACTTTGAAAAGAAAAGTCTGCCCTGGGTAATTAGCTTGACTTTGAAATCAAAAATCAGACTTATGACAAAGGATTTACTCTTAACTTCCTTCACACAAATGGGTGAAGGAGGAACTAAATTGATCATTCCAAAATCAAAGTAGTGATACATTGACGTTCCTGAGCAGCCTCAACTCAATGGACTAAAGTCGAGATGACCTGAACATCTCCCAAAGGAATCACGCTTTGAAGTCTTCAGGAAGATCAAAGGCGTCAGCGATGATGTCACACTGGCTCACCTTGTCTGACATCAATATGTCACTGTGACATTGTCAGGTGCCTTCCTCATGTAGTGAGTATTTTGATGATATCTCTTGACTCGAATAGGAAAATAAAAAAGGACAACTTTGAAAAGAAAAGTCTGCCCTGGGTAATTAGCTTGACTTTGAAATCAAAAATCAGACTTATGACAAAGGATTTACTCTTAACTTCCTTCACACAAATGGGTGAAGGAGGAACTAAATTGATCATTCCAAAATCAAAGTAGTGATACATTGACGTTCCTTAGCAGCCTCAACTCAATGGACTAAAGTCGAGATGACCTGAACATCTCCCAAAGGAATCACGCTTTGAAGTCTTCAGGAAGATCAAAGGCGTCAGCGATGATGTCACACTGGCTCACCTTGTCTGACATCAATATGTCACTGTGACATTGTCAGGTGCCTTCCTCATGTAGTGAGTATTTTGATGATATCTCTTGACTCGAATAGGAACATACAAAAGGACAACATTGAAAAGAAAAGTCTGCCCTGGGTAATTAGCTTGATTTTGAAATCCAAAATCAGACTTATGAAAAAGGATTTACTCTTACCCTCCTGAACACAAATGGGTGAAGGAGGAACTAAATTGATCATTCTAAAATCAAAGTAATGATACATTGACGTTGCAGAGCAGCCTAAACTCAATGGACTAAAGTCGAGATGACCTGAACATCTCTCAAAGGAATCACGCTTTGAAGTCTTCAGGAAGATCAAAGGCGTCAGCGATGATGTCACACTGGCTCACCTTGTCTGACATCAATATGTCACTGTGACATTGTCAGGTGCCTTCCTCATGTAGTGAGTATTTTGATGATATCTCTGTGACTCGAATAGGAAAATACAAAAGGACAACTTTGAAAAGAAAAGTCTGCCCTGGGTAATTAGCTTGATTTTGAAATCAAAAATCAGACTTATGACAAAGGATTTACTCTTACCCTCCTGAACACAAATGGGTGAAGGAGGAACTAAATTGATCATTCTAAAATCAAAGTAATGATACATTGACGTTGCAGAGCAGCCTAAACTCAATGGACTAAAGTCGAGATGACCTGAACATCTCTCAAAGGAATCACGCTTTGAAGTCTTCAGGAAGATCAAAGGCGTCAGCGATGATGTCACACTGGCTCACCTTGTCTGACATCAATATGTCACTGTGACATTGTCAGGTGCCTTCCTCATGTAGTGAGTATTTTGATGATATCTCTGTGACTCGAATAGGAAAATACAAAAGGACAACTTTGAAAAGAAAAGTCTGCCCTGGGTAATTAGCTTGATTTTGAAATCAAAAATCAGACTTATGACAAAGGATTTACTCTTAACTTCCTTCACACAAATGGGTGAAGGAGGAACTAAATTGATCATTCCAAAATCAAAGTAGTGATACATTGACGTTCCTGAGCAGCCTCAACTCAATGGACTAAAGTCGAGATGACCTGAACATCTCCCAAAGGAATCACGCTTTGAAGTCTTCAGGAAGATCAAAGGCGTCAGCGATGATGTCACACTGGCTCACCTTGTCTGACATCAATATGTCACTGTGACATTGTCAGGTGCCTTCCTCATGTAGTGAGTATTTTGATGATATCTCTTGACTCGAATAGGAAAATAAAAAAGGACAACTTTGAAAAGAAAAGTCTGCCCTGGGTAATTAGCTTGACTTTGAAATCAAAAATCAGACTTATGACAAAGGATTTACTCTTAACTTCCTTCACACAAATGGGTGAAGGAGGAACTAAATTGATCATTCCAAAATCAAAGTAGTGATACATTGACGTTCCTGAGCAGCCTCAACTCAATGGACTAAAGTCGAGATGACCTGAACATCTCCCAAAGGAATCACGCTTTGAAGTCTTCAGGAAGATCAAAGGCGTCAGCGATGATGTCACACTGGCTCACCTTGTCTGACATCAATATGTCACTGTGACATTGTCAGGTGCCTTCCTCATGTAGTGAGTATTTTGATGATATCTCTTGACTCGAATAGGAACATACAAAAGGACAACATTGAAAAGAAAAGTCTGCCCTGGGTAATTAGCTTGATTTTGAAATCCAAAATCAGACTTATGAAAAAGGATTTACTCTTACCCTCCTGAACACAAATGGGTGAAGGAGGAACTAAATTGATCATTCTAAAATCAAAGTAATGATACATTGACGTTGCAGAGCAGCCTAAACTCAATGGACTAAAGTCGAGATGACCTGAACATCTCTCAAAGGAATCACGCTTTGAAGTCTTCAGGAAGATCAAAGGCGTCAGCGATGATGTCACACTGGCTCACCTTGTCTGACATCAATATGTCACTGTGACATTGTCAGGTGCCTTCCTCATGTAGTGAGTATTTTGATGATATCTCTTGACTCGAATAGGAAAATAAAAAAGAACAACTTTGAAAAGAAAAGTCTGCCCTGGGTAATTAGCTTGACTTTGAAATCAAAAATCAGACTTATGACAAAGGATTTACTCTTAACTTCCTTCACACAAATGGGTGAAGGAGGAACTAAATTGATCATTCCAAAATCAAAGTAGTGATACATTGACGTTCCTGAGCAGCCTATACTCAATGGACTAAAGTCGAGATGACCTGAACATCTCCCAAAGGAATCACGCTTTGAAGTCTTCAGGAAGATCAAAGGCGTCAGCGATGATGTCACACTGGCTCACCCTGTCTGACATCAATATGTCACTGTGACATTGTCAGGTGCCTTCCTCATGTAGTGAGTATTTTGATGATATCTCTTGACTCGAATAGGAAAATAAAAAAGGACAACTTTGAAAAGAAAAGTCTGCCCTGGGTAATTAGCTTGACTTTGAAATCAAAAATCAGACTTATGACAAAGGATTTACTCTTAACTTCCTTCACACAAATGGGTGAAGGAGGAACTAAATTGATCATTCCAAAATCAAAGTAGTGATACATTGACGTTCCTGAGCAGCCTCAACTCAATGGACTAAAGTCGAGATGACCTGAACATCTCCCAAAGGAATCACGCTTTGAAGTCTTCAGGAAGATCAAAGGCGTCAGCGATGATGTCACACTGGCTCACCTTGTCTGACATCAATATGTCACTGTGACATTGTCAGGTGCCTTCCTCATGTAGTGAGTATTTTGATGATATCTCTTGACTCGAATAGGAACATACAAAAGGACAACATTGAAAAGAAAAGTCTGCCCTGGGTAATTAGCTTGATTTTGAAATCCAAAATCAGACTTATGAAAAAGGATTTACTCTTACCCTCCTGAACACAAATGGGTGAAGGAGGAACTAAATTGATAATTCTAAAATCAAAGTAATGATACATTGACGTTGCAGAGCAGCCTAAACTCAATGGACTAAAGTCGAGATGACCTGAACATCTCTCAAAGGAATCACGCTTTGAAGTCTTCAGGAAGATCAAAGGCGTCAGCGATGATGTCACACTGGCTCACCTTGTCTGACATCAATATGTCACTGTGACATTGTCAGGTGCCTTCCTCATGTAGTGAGTATTTTGATGATATCTCTTGACTCGAATAGGAAAATAAAAAAGAACAACTTTGAAAAGAAAAGTCTGCCCTGGGTAATTAGCTTGACTTTGAAATCAAAAATCAGACTTATGACAAAGGATTTACTCTTAACTTCCTTCACACAAATGGGTGAAGGAGGAACTAAATTGATCATTCCAAAATCAAAGTAGTGATACATTGACGTTCCTGAGCAGCCTATACTCAATGGACTAAAGTCGAGATGACCTGAACATCTCCCAAAGGAATCACGCTTTGAAGTCTTCAGGAAGATCAAAGGCGTCAGCGATGATGTCACACTGGCTCACCTTGTCTGACATCAATATGTCACTGTGACATTGTCAGGTGCCTTCCTCATGTAGTGAGTATTTTGATGATATCTCTGTGACTCGAATAGGAAAATACAAAAGGACAACTTTGAAAAGAAAAGTCTGCCCTGGGTAATTAGCTTGATTTTGAAATCAAAAATCAGACTTATGACAAAGGATTTACTCTTACCCTCCTGAACACAAATGGGTGAAGGAGGAACTAAATTGATCATTCTAAAATCAAAGTAATGATACATTGACGTTGCAGAGCAGCCTAAACTCAATGGACTAAAGTCGAGATGACCTGAACATCTCTCAAAGGAATCACGCTTTGAAGTCTTCAGGAAGATCAAAGGCGTCAGCGATGATGTCACACTGGCTCACCTTGTCTGACATCAATATGTCACTGTGACATTGTCAGGTGCCTTCCTCATGTAGTGAGTATTTTGATGATATCTCTGTGACTCGAATAGGAAAATACAAAAGGACAACTTTGAAAAGAAAAGTCTGCCCTGGGTAATTAGCTTGATTTTGAAATCAAAAATCAGACTTATGACAAAGGATTTACTCTTAACTTCCTTCACACAAATGGGTGAAGGAGGAACTAAATTGATCATTCCAAAATCAAAGTAGTGATACATTGACGTTCCTGAGCAGCCTCAACTCAATGGACTAAAGTCGAGATGACCTGAACATCTCCCAAAGGAATCACGCTTTGAAGTCTTCAGGAAGATCAAAGGCGTCAGCGATGATGTCACACTGGCTCACCTTGTCTGACATCAATATGTCACTGTGACATTATCAGGTGTCTTTCTCATGTAGTGAGTAGTCTGATGACATCTCTGTGACATCATTGGGAAAATAAAAAAAGACAACATTGAAAAGAAAAGTCTGCCCTGGGTAATTAGCATGATTTTGTAATCCAAAATCAAGGTAATGAGAAAGGGGTTACACTTGACCTCCTAAACTCAAATGGGTGGAGGAGGAACAAAACTGATCATTCAAAAATCAAAGTAATTACACTTTGATAGTGCTTAGCAACTTAAAGTCAAAGGACGAAAGTTGATATGACTTGAACATATCCCAAAGGAATCACGCTTTGAAGTCTTCAGGAAGATCAAAGGCGTCAGCGATGATGTCACACTGGCTCACCTTGTCTGACATCAATTTGTCACTGTGACATTGTCAGGTGCCTTCCTCATGTAGTGAGTATTTTGATGATATCTCTGTGACTCGGATAGGAAAATACAAAAGGACAACATTGAAAAGAAAAGTCTGCCCTGTGCAATTAGCTTGATTTTGAAATCCAAAATCAGACTTATGAAAAAGGATTTACTCTTACCCTCCTGAACACAAATGGGTGAAGGAGGAACTAAATTGATCATTCTAAAATCAAAGTAATGATACATTGACGTTCCTGAGCAGCCTATACTCAATGGACTAAAGTCGAGATGACCTGAACATTTCCCAAAGGAATCACGCTTTGAAGTCTTCAGGAAGATCAAAGGCGTCAGCGATGATGTCACACTGGCTCACCTTGTCTGACATCAATATGTCACTGTGACATTATCAGGTGTCTTGCTCATGTAGTGAGTAGTCTGATGATATCTCTGTGACATCATTAGGAAAATAAAAAAAGACAACATTGGAAAGAAAAGTCTGCCCTGGGTAATTAGCTTGATTTTGTAATCCAATATCAAGGTAATGAGAAAGGGGTTGCACTTGACCTCCAAAACTCAAATGGGTGGAGGAGGAACAAAACTGAACATTCTAAAATCAAAGTAATTACACTTTGATAGTGCTTAGCAACTTAAAGTCAAAGGACTAAAGTTGATATGACTTGAACTTTTCCCAAAGGAATCACGCTTTGAAGTCTTCAGGAAGATCAAAGGCGTCAGCGATGATGTCACACTGGCTCACCTTGTCTGACATCAATATGTCACTGTGACATTGTCAGGTGCCTTCCTCATGTAGTGAGTATTTTGATGATATCTCTGTGACTCGAATAGGAAAATACAAAAGGACAACTTTGAAAAGAAAAGTCTGCCCTGGGTAATTAGCTTGATTTTGAAATCAAAAATCAGACTTATGACAAAGGATTTACTCTTACCCTCCTGAACACAAATGGGTGAAGGAGGAACTAAATTGATCATTCTAAAATCAAAGTAATGATACATTGACGTTGCAGAGCAGCCTCAACTCAATGGACTAAAGTCGAGATGACCTGAACATCTCTCAAAGGAATCACGCTTTGAAGTCTTCAGGAAGATCAAAGGCGTCAGCGATGATGTCACACTGGCTCACCTTGTCTGACATCAATATGTCACTGTGACATTGTCAGGTGCCTTCCTCATGTAGTGAGTATTTTGATGATATCTCTTGACTCGAATAGGAAAATAAAAAAGAACAACTTTGAAAAGAAAAGTCTGCCCTGGGTAATTAGCTTGACTTTGAAATCAAAAATCAGACTTATGACAAAGGATTTACTCTTAACTTCCTTCACACAAATGGGTGAAGGAGGAACTAAATTGATCATTCCAAAATCAAAGTAGTGATACATTGACGTTCCTGAGCAGCCTCAACTCAATGGACTAAAGTCGAGATGACCTGAACATCTCCCAAAGGAATCACGCTTTGAAGTCTTCAGGAAGATCAAAGGCGTCAGCGATGATGTCACACTGGCTCACCTTGTCTGACATCAATATGTCACTGTGACATTGTCAGGTGCCTTCCTCATGTAGTGAGTATTTTGATGATATCTCTTGACTCGAATAGGAAAATAAAAAAGGACAACTTTGAAAAGAAAAGTCTGCCCTGGGTAATTAGCTTGACTTTGAAATCAAAAATCAGACTTATGACAAAGGATTTACTCTTAACTTCCTTCACACAAATGGGTGAAGGAGGAACTAAATTGATCATTCCAAAATCAAAGTAGTGATACATTGACGTTCCTTAGCAGCCTCAACTCAATGGACTAAAGTCGAGATGACCTGAACATCTCCCAAAGGAATCACGCTTTGAAGTCTTCAGGAAGATCAAAGGCGTCAGCGATGATGTCACACTGGCTCACCTTGTCTGACATCAATATGTCACTGTGACATTGTCAGGTGCCTTCCTCATGTAGTGAGTATTTTGATGATATCTCTTGACTCGAATAGGAACATACAAAAGGACAACATTGAAAAGAAAAGTCTGCCCTGGGTAATTAGCTTGATTTTGAAATCCAAAATCAGACTTATGAAAAAGGATTTACTCTTACCCTCCTGAACACAAATGGGTGAAGGAGGAACTAAATTGATCATTCTAAAATCAAAGTAATGATACATTGACGTTGCAGAGCAGCCTAAACTCAATGGACTAAAGTCGAGATGACCTGAACATCTCTCAAAGGAATCACGCTTTGAAGTCTTCAGGAAGATCAAAGGCGTCAGCGATGATGTCACACTGGCTCACCTTGTCTGACATCAATATGTCACTGTGACATTGTCAGGTGCCTTCCTCATGTAGTGAGTATTTTGATGATATCTCTGTGACTCGAATAGGAAAATACAAAAGGACAACTTTGAAAAGAAAAGTCTGCCCTGGGTAATTAGCTTGATTTTGAAATCAAAAATCAGACTTATGACAAAGGATTTACTCTTACCCTCCTGAACACAAATGGGTGAAGGAGGAACTAAATTGATCATTCTAAAATCAAAGTAATGATACATTGACGTTGCAGAGCAGCCTAAACTCAATGGACTAAAGTCGAGATGACCTGAACATCTCTCAAAGGAATCACGCTTTGAAGTCTTCAGGAAGATCAAAGGCGTCAGCGATGATGTCACACTGGCTCACCTTGTCTGACATCAATATGTCACTGTGACATTGTCAGGTGCCTTCCTCATGTAGTGAGTATTTTGATGATATCTCTGTGACTCGAATAGGAAAATACAAAAGGACAACTTTGAAAAGAAAAGTCTGCCCTGGGTAATTAGCTTGATTTTGAAATCAAAAATCAGACTTATGACAAAGGATTTACTCTTAACTTCCTTCACACAAATGGGTGAAGGAGGAACTAAATTGATCATTCCAAAATCAAAGTAGTGATACATTGACGTTCCTGAGCAGCCTCAACTCAATGGACTAAAGTCGAGATGACCTGAACATCTCCCAAAGGAATCACGCTTTGAAGTCTTCAGGAAGATCAAAGGCGTCAGCGATGATGTCACACTGGCTCACCTTGTCTGACATCAATATGTCACTGTGACATTGTCAGGTGCCTTCCTCATGTAGTGAGTATTTTGATGATATCTCTTGACTCGAATAGGAAAATAAAAAAGGACAACTTTGAAAAGAAAAGTCTGCCCTGGGTAATTAGCTTGACTTTGAAATCAAAAATCAGACTTATGACAAAGGATTTACTCTTAACTTCCTTCACACAAATGGGTGAAGGAGGAACTAAATTGATCATTCCAAAATCAAAGTAGTGATACATTGACGTTCCTGAGCAGCCTCAACTCAATGGACTAAAGTCGAGATGACCTGAACATCTCCCAAAGGAATCACGCTTTGAAGTCTTCAGGAAGATCAAAGGCGTCAGCGATGATGTCACACTGGCTCACCTTGTCTGACATCAATATGTCACTGTGACATTGTCAGGTGCCTTCCTCATGTAGTGAGTATTTTGATGATATCTCTTGACTCGAATAGGAACATACAAAAGGACAACATTGAAAAGAAAAGTCTGCCCTGGGTAATTAGCTTGATTTTGAAATCCAAAATCAGACTTATGAAAAAGGATTTACTCTTACCCTCCTGAACACAAATGGGTGAAGGAGGAACTAAATTGATCATTCTAAAATCAAAGTAATGATACATTGACGTTGCAGAGCAGCCTAAACTCAATGGACTAAAGTCGAGATGACCTGAACATCTCTCAAAGGAATCACGCTTTGAAGTCTTCAGGAAGATCAAAGGCGTCAGCGATGATGTCACACTGGCTCACCTTGTCTGACATCAATATGTCACTGTGACATTGTCAGGTGCCTTCCTCATGTAGTGAGTATTTTGATGATATCTCTTGACTCGAATAGGAAAATAAAAAAGAACAACTTTGAAAAGAAAAGTCTGCCCTGGGTAATTAGCTTGACTTTGAAATCAAAAATCAGACTTATGACAAAGGATTTACTCTTAACTTCCTTCACACAAATGGGTGAAGGAGGAACTAAATTGATCATTCCAAAATCAAAGTAGTGATACATTGACGTTCCTGAGCAGCCTATACTCAATGGACTAAAGTCGAGATGACCTGAACATCTCCCAAAGGAATCACGCTTTGAAGTCTTCAGGAAGATCAAAGGCGTCAGCGATGATGTCACACTGGCTCACCCTGTCTGACATCAATATGTCACTGTGACATTGTCAGGTGCCTTCCTCATGTAGTGAGTATTTTGATGATATCTCTTGACTCGAATAGGAAAATAAAAAAGGACAACTTTGAAAAGAAAAGTCTGCCCTGGGTAATTAGCTTGACTTTGAAATCAAAAATCAGACTTATGACAAAGGATTTACTCTTAACTTCCTTCACACAAATGGGTGAAGGAGGAACTAAATTGATCATTCCAAAATCAAAGTAGTGATACATTGACGTTCCTGAGCAGCCTCAACTCAATGGACTAAAGTCGAGATGACCTGAACATCTCCCAAAGGAATCACGCTTTGAAGTCTTCAGGAAGATCAAAGGCGTCAGCGATGATGTCACACTGGCTCACCTTGTCTGACATCAATATGTCACTGTGACATTGTCAGGTGCCTTCCTCATGTAGTGAGTATTTTGATGATATCTCTTGACTCGAATAGGAACATACAAAAGGACAACATTGAAAAGAAAAGTCTGCCCTGGGTAATTAGCTTGATTTTGAAATCCAAAATCAGACTTATGAAAAAGGATTTACTCTTACCCTCCTGAACACAAATGGGTGAAGGAGGAACTAAATTGATAATTCTAAAATCAAAGTAATGATACATTGACGTTGCAGAGCAGCCTAAACTCAATGGACTAAAGTCGAGATGACCTGAACATCTCTCAAAGGAATCACGCTTTGAAGTCTTCAGGAAGATCAAAGGCGTCAGCGATGATGTCACACTGGCTCACCTTGTCTGACATCAATATGTCACTGTGACATTGTCAGGTGCCTTCCTCATGTAGTGAGTATTTTGATGATATCTCTTGACTCGAATAGGAAAATAAAAAAGAACAACTTTGAAAAGAAAAGTCTGCCCTGGGTAATTAGCTTGACTTTGAAATCAAAAATCAGACTTATGACAAAGGATTTACTCTTAACTTCCTTCACACAAATGGGTGAAGGAGGAACTAAATTGATCATTCCAAAATCAAAGTAGTGATACATTGACGTTCCTGAGCAGCCTATACTCAATGGACTAAAGTCGAGATGACCTGAACATCTCCCAAAGGAATCACGCTTTGAAGTCTTCAGGAAGATCAAAGGCGTCAGCGATGATGTCACACTGGCTCACCTTGTCTGACATCAATATGTCACTGTGACATTGTCAGGTGCCTTCCTCATGTAGTGAGTATTTTGATGATATCTCTGTGACTCGAATAGGAAAATACAAAAGGACAACTTTGAAAAGAAAAGTCTGCCCTGGGTAATTAGCTTGATTTTGAAATCAAAAATCAGACTTATGACAAAGGATTTACTCTTACCCTCCTGAACACAAATGGGTGAAGGAGGAACTAAATTGATCATTCTAAAATCAAAGTAATGATACATTGACGTTGCAGAGCAGCCTAAACTCAATGGACTAAAGTCGAGATGACCTGAACATCTCTCAAAGGAATCACGCTTTGAAGTCTTCAGGAAGATCAAAGGCGTCAGCGATGATGTCACACTGGCTCACCTTGTCTGACATCAATATGTCACTGTGACATTGTCAGGTGCCTTCCTCATGTAGTGAGTATTTTGATGATATCTCTGTGACTCGAATAGGAAAATACAAAAGGACAACTTTGAAAAGAAAAGTCTGCCCTGGGTAATTAGCTTGATTTTGAAATCAAAAATCAGACTTATGACAAAGGATTTACTCTTAACTTCCTTCACACAAATGGGTGAAGGAGGAACTAAATTGATCATTCCAAAATCAAAGTAGTGATACATTGACGTTCCTGAGCAGCCTCAACTCAATGGACTAAAGTCGAGATGACCTGAACATCTCCCAAAGGAATCACGCTTTGAAGTCTTCAGGAAGATCAAAGGCGTCAGCGATGATGTCACACTGGCTCACCTTGTCTGACATCAATATGTCACTGTGACATTATCAGGTGTCTTTCTCATGTAGTGAGTAGTCTGATGACATCTCTGTGACATCATTGGGAAAATAAAAAAAGACAACATTGAAAAGAAAAGTCTGCCCTGGGTAATTAGCATGATTTTGTAATCCAAAATCAAGGTAATGAGAAAGGGGTTACACTTGACCTCCTAAACTCAAATGGGTGGAGGAGGAACAAAACTGATCATTCAAAAATCAAAGTAATTACACTTCGATAGTGCTTAGCAACTTAAAGTCAAAGGACGAAAGTTGATATGACTTGAACATATCCCAAAGGAATCACGCTTTGAAGTCTTCAGGAAGATCAAAGGCGTCAGCGATGATGTCACACTGGCTCACCTTGTCTGACATCAATTTGTCACTGTGACATTGTCAGGTGCCTTCCTCATGTAGTGAGTATTTTGATGATATCTCTGTGACTCGGATAGGAAAATACAAAAGGACAACATTGAAAAGAAAAGTCTGCCCTGTGCAATTAGCTTGATTTTGAAATCCAAAATCAGACTTATGAAAAAGGATTTACTCTTACCCTCCTGAACACAAATGGGTGAAGGAGGAACTAAATTGATCATTCTAAAATCAAAGTAATGATACATTGACGTTCCTGAGCAGCCTATACTCAATGGACTAAAGTCGAGATGACCTGAACATTTCCCAAAGGAATCACGCTTTGAAGTCTTCAGGAAGATCAAAGGCGTCAGCGATGATGTCACACTGGCTCACCTTGTCTGACATCAATATGTCACTGTGACATTATCAGGTGTCTTGCTCATGTAGTGAGTAGTCTGATGATATCTCTGTGACATCATTAGGAAAATAAAAAAAGACAACATTGGAAAGAAAAGTCTGCCCTGGGTAATTAGCTTGATTTTGTAATCCAATATCAAGGTAATGAGAAAGGGGTTGCACTTGACCTCCAAAACTCAAATGGGTGGAGGAGGAACAAAACTGAACATTCTAAAATCAAAGTAATTACACTTTGATAGTGCTTAGCAACTTAAAGTCAAAGGACTAAAGTTGATATGACTTGAACTTTTCCCAAAGGAATCACGCTTTGAAGTCTTCAGGAAGATCAAAGGCGTCAGCGATGATGTCACACTGGCTCACCTTGTCTGACATCAATATGTCACTGTGACATTGTCAGGTGCCTTCCTCATGTAGTGAGTATTTTGATGATATCTCTGTGACTCGAATAGGAAAATACAAAAGGACAACTTTGAAAAGAAAAGTCTGCCCTGGGTAATTAGCTTGATTTTGAAATCAAAAATCAGACTTATGACAAAGGATTTACTCTTACCCTCCTGAACACAAATGGGTGAAGGAGGAACTAAATTGATCATTCCAAAATCAAAGTAGTGATACATTGACGTTCCTGAGCAGCCTCAACTCAATGGACTAAAGTCGAGATGACCTGAACATCTCCCAAAGGAATCACGCTTTGAAGTCTTCAGGAAGATCAAAGGCGTCAGCGATGATGTCACACTGGCTCACCTTGTCTGACATCAATATGTCACTGTGACATTATCAGGTGTCTTTCTCATGTAGTGAGTAGTCTGATGACATCTCTGTGACATCATTAGGAAAATAAAAAAAGACAACATTGAAAAGAAAAGTCTGCCCTGGGTAATTAGCAAGATTTTGTAATCCAAAATCAAGGTAATGAGAAAGGGGTTACACTTGCCCTCCTAAACTCAAATGGGTGGAGGAGGAACAAAACTGATCATTCAAAAATCAAAGTAATTACACTTTGATAGTGCTTAGCAACTTAAAGTCAAAGGACGAAAGTTGATATGACTTGAACATATCCCAAAGGAATCACGCTTTGAAGTCTTCAGGAAGATCAAAGGCGTCAGCGATGATGTCACACTGGCTCACCTTGTCTGACATCAATATGTCACTGTGACATTGTCAGGTGCCTTCCTCATGTAGTGAGTATTTTGATGATATCTCTGTGACTCGAATAGGAAAATACAAAAGGACAACATTGAAAAGAAAAGTCTGCCCTGTGTAATTAGCTTGATTTTGAAATCCAAAATCAGACTTATGAAAAAGGATTTACTCTTACCCTCCTGAACACAAATGGGTGAAGGAGGAACTAAATTGATCATTCTAAAATCAAAGTAATGATACATTGACGTTCCTGAGCAGCCTATACTCAATGGACTAAAGTCGAGATGACCTGAACATCTCCCAAAGGAATCACGCTTTGAAGTCTTCAGGAAGATCAAAGGCGTCAGCGATGATGTCACACTGGCTCACCTTGTCTGACATCAATATGTCACTGTGACATTATCAGGTGTCTTTCTCATGTAGTGAGTAGTCTGATGACATCTCTGTGACATCATTAGGAAAATAAAAAAAGACAACATTGAAAAGAAAAGTCTGCCCTGGGTAATTTGCATGATTTTGTAATCCAATATCAAGGTAATGAGAAAGGGGTTGCACTTGACCTCCAAAACTCAAATGGGTGGAGGAGGAACAAAACTGAACATTCTAAAATCAAAGTAATTACACTTTGATAGTGCTTAGCAACTTAAAGTCAAAGGACTAAAGTTGATATGACTTGAACTTTTCCCAAAGGAATCACGCTTTGAAGTCTTCAGGAAGATCAAAGGCGTCAGCGATGATGTCACACTGGCTCACCTTGTCTGACATCAATATGTCACTGTGACATTGTCAGGTGCCTTCCTCATGTAGTGAGTATTTTGATGATATCTCTGTGACTCGAATAGGAAAATACAAAAGGACAACTTTGAAAAGAAAAGTCTGCCCTGGGTAATTAGCTTGATTTTGAAATCAAAAATCAGACTTATGACAAAGGATTTACTCTTAACCTCCTAAACACAAATGGGTGAAGGAGGAACTAAATTGATCATTCCAAAATCAAAGTAGTGATACATTGACGTTCCTGAGCAGCCTCAACTCAATGGACTAAAGTCGAGATGACCTGAACATCTCCCAAAGGAATCACGCTTTGAAGTCTTCAGGAAGATCAAAGGCGTCAGCGATGATGTCACACTGGCTCACCTTGTCTGACATCAATATGTCACTGTGACATTATCAGGTGTCTTTCTCATGTAGTGAGTAGTCTGATGACATCTCTGTGACATCATTAGGAAAATAAAAAAAGACAACATTGAAAAGAAAAGTCTGCCCTGGGTAATTAGCATGATTTTGTAATCCAAAATCAAGGTAATGAGAAAGGGGTTACACTTGACCTCCTAAACTCAAATGGGTGGAGGAGGAACAAAACTGATCATTCAAAAATCAAAGTAATTACACTTTGATAGTGCTTAGCAACTTAAAGTCAAAGGACGAAAGTTGATATGACTTGAACATATCCCAAAGGAATCACGCTTTGAAGTCTTCAGGAAGATCAAAGGCGTCAGCGATGATGTCACACTGGCTCACCTTGTCTGACATCAATTTGTCACTGTGACATTGTCAGGTGCCTTCCTCATGTAGTGAGTATTTTGATGATATCTCTGTGACTCGAATAGGAAAATACAAAAGGACAACATTGAAAAGAAAAGTCTGCCCTGTGTAATTAGCTTGATTTTGAAATCCAAAATCAGACTTATGAAAAAGGATTTACTCTTACCCTCCTGAACACAAATGGGTGAAGGAGGAACTAAATTGATCATTCTAAAATCAAAGTAGTGATACATTGACGTTCCTGAGCAGCCTATACTCAATGGACTAAAGTCGAGATGACCTGAACATTTCCCAAAGGAGTCACGCTTTGAAGTCTTCAGGAAGATCAAAGGCGTCAGCGATGATGTCACACTGGCTCACCTTGTCTGACATCAATATGTCACTGTGACATTATCAGGTGTCTTGCTCATGTAGTGAGTAGTCTGATGATATCTCTGTGACATCATTAGGAAAATAAAAAAAGACAACATTGGAAAGAAAAGTCTGCCCTGGGTAATTAGCTTGATTTTGCAATCCAATATCAAGGTAATGAGAAAGGGGTTGCACTTGACCTCCAAAACTCAAATGGGTGGAGGAGGAACAAAACTGAACATTCTAAAATCAAAGTAATTACACTTTGATTGTGCTTAGCAACTTAAAGTCAAAGGACTAAAGTTGATATGACTTGAACATTTCCCAAAGGAATCACGCTTTGAAGTCTTCAGGAAGATCAAAGGCGTCAGCGATGATGTCACACTGGCTCACCTTGTCTGACATCAATATGTCACTGTGACATTGTCAGGTGCCTTCCTCATGTAGTGAGTATTTTGATGATATCTCTGTGACTCGAATAGGAAAATACAAAAGGACAACTTTGAAAAGAAAAGTCTGCCCTGGGTAATTAGCTTGACTTTGAAATCAAAAATCAGACTTATGACAAAGGATTTACTCTTAACTTCCTTCACACAAATGGGTGAAGGAGGAACTAAATTGATCATTCCAAAATCAAAGTAGTGATACATTGACGTTCCTGAGCAGCCTCAACTCAATGGACTAAAGTCGAGATGACCTGAACATCTCCCAAAGGAATCACGCTTTGAAGTCTTCAGGAAGATCAAAGGCGTAAGCGATGATGTCACACTGGCTCACCTTGTCTGACATCAATATGTCACTGTGACATTGTCAGGTGCCTTCCTCATGTAGTGAGTATTTTGATGATATCTCTTGACTGGAATAGGAAAATAAAAAAGGACCACTTTGAAAAGAAAAGTCTGCCCTGGGTAATTAGCTTGATTTTGAAATCCAAAATCAGACTAATGAAAAAGGATTTACTCTTACCCTCCGTAACACAAATGGGTGAAGGAGGAACTAAATTGATCATTCTAAAATCAAA
The DNA here is from genome assembly GCA_029224185.1 of Karalla daura. Taxonomy (NCBI): domain Eukaryota; kingdom Metazoa; phylum Chordata; class Actinopteri; order Chaetodontiformes; family Leiognathidae; genus Karalla; species Karalla daura. Next base: position 23,084,893 of record CM055197.1, read on the forward strand.
GTAGTGATACATTGACGTTCCTGAGCAGCCTAAACTCAATGGACTAAAGTCGAGATGACCTGAACATCTCTCAAAGGAATCACACTTTGAAGTCTTCAGGAAGATCAAAGGCGTCAGCGATGATGTCACACTGGCTCACCTTGTCTGATATCAATATGTCACTGTGACATTGTCAGGTGCCTTCCTCATGTAGTGAGTATTTTGATGATATTTCTGTGAATCGAATATGAAAATACAAAAGGACAACATTGAAAAGAAAAGTCTGCCCTGTGTAATTAGCTTGATTTTGAAATCCAAAATCAGACTTATGAAAAAGGATTTACTCTTACCCTTCTTAACACAAATGGGTGAAGGAGGAACTAAATTGATCATTCTAAAATCAAAGTAATGATACATTGACGTTGCTGAGCAGCCTAAACTCAATGGACTAAAGTCGAGATGACCTGAACATTTCCCAAAGGAATCACGCTTTGAAGTCTTCAGGAAGATCAAAGGCGTCAGTGATGATGTCACACTGGCTCACCTTGTCTGACATCAATATGTCACTGTGACATTGTCAGGTGCCTTCCTCATGTAGTGAGTATTTTGATGATATTTCTGTGAATCGAATAGGAAAATACAAAAGGACAACATTGAAAAGAAAAGTCTGCCCTGTGTAATTAGCTTGATTTTGAAATCCAAAATCAGACTTATGACAAAGGATTTACTCTTACCCTACTTAACACAACTGGGGGAAGGAGGAACTAAATTGATCATTCTAAAATCAAAGTAATGATACATTGACGTTGCTGAGCAGCCTAAACTCAATGGACTAAAGTCGAGATGACCTGAACATTTCCCAAAGGAATCACGCTTTGAAGTCTTCAGGAAGATCAAAGGCGTCAGTGATGATGTCACACTGGCTCACCTTGTCTGACATCAATATGTCACTGTGACATTGTCAGGTGCCTTCCTCATGTAGTGAGGATTTTGATGATATTTCTGTGAATCGAATAGGAAAATACAAAAGGACAACATTGAAAAGAAAAGTCTGCCCTGTGTAATTAGCTTGATTTTGAAATCCAAAATCAGACTTATGACAAAGGATTTACTCTTACCCTACTTAACACAACTGGGGGAAGGAGGAACTAAATTGATCATTCTAAAATCAAAGTAATGATACATTGACGTTGCTGAGCAGCCTAAACTCAATGGACTAAAGTCGAGATGACCTGAACATTTCCCAAAGGAATCACGCTTTGAAGTCTTCAGGAAGATCAAAGGCGTCAGCGATGATGTCACACTGGCTCACCTTGTCTGACATCAATATGTCACTGTGACATTGTCAGGTGCCTTCCTCATGTAGTGAGTATTTTGATGATATCTCTTGACTCGAATAGGAAAATAAAAAAGGACAACTTTGAAAAGAAAAGTCTGCCCTGGGTAATTAGCTTGATTTTGAAATCCAAAATCAGACTTATGAAAAAGGATTTACTCTTACCCTCCGTAACACAAATGGGTGAAGGAGGAACTAAATTGATCATTCTAAAATCAAAGTAGTGATACATTGACGTTCCTGAGCAGCCTAAACTCAATGGACTAAAGTCGAGATGACCTGAACATCTCTCAAAGGAATCACACTTTGAAGTCTTCAGGAAGATCAAAGGCGTCAGCGATGATGTCACACTGGCTCACCTTGTCTGATATCAATATGTCACTGTGACATTGTCAGGTGCCTTCCTCATGTAGTGAGTATTTTGATGATATTTCTGTGAATCGAATATGAAAATACAAAAGGACAACATTGAAAAGAAAAGTCTGCCCTGTGTAATTAGCTTGATTTTGAAATCCAAAATCAGACTTATGAAAAAGGATTTACTCTTACCCTTCTTAACACAAATGGGTGAAGGAGGAACTAAATTGATCATTCTAAAATCAAAGTAATGATACATTGACGTTGCTGAGCAGCCTAAACTCAATGGACTAAAGTCGAGATGACCTGAACATTTCCCAAAGGAATCACGCTTTGAAGTCTTCAGGAAGATCAAAGGCGTCAGTGATGATGTCACACTGGCTCACCTTGTCTGACATCAATATGTCACTGTGACATTGTCAGGTGCCTTCCTCATGTAGTCAGTATTTTGATGATATTTCTGTGAATCGAATAGGAAAATACAAAAGGACAACATTGAAAAGAAAAGTCTGCCCTGTGTAATTAGCTTGATTTTGAAATCCAAAATCAGACTTATGACAAAGGATTTACTCTTACCCTACTTAACACAACTGGGGGAAGGAGGAACTAAATTGATCATTCTAAAATCAAAGTAATGATACATTGACGTTGCTGAGCAGCCTAAACTCAATGGACTAAAGTCGAGATGACCTGAACATTTCCCAAAGGAATCACGCTTTGAAGTCTTCAGGAAGATCAAAGGCGTCAGTGATGATGTCACACTGGCTCACCTTGTCTGACATCAATATGTCACTGTGACATTGTCAGGTGCCTTCCTCATGTAGTGAGTATTTTGATGATATTTCTGTGAATCGAATAGGAAAATACAAAAGGACAACATTGAAAAGAAAAGTCTGCCCTGTGTAATTAGCTTGATTTTGAAATCCAAAATCAGACTTATGACAAAGGATTTACTCTTACCCTACTTAACACAACTGGGGGAAGGAGGAACTAAATTGATCATTCTAAAATCAAAGTAATGATACATTGACGTTGCTGAGCAGCCTAAACTCAATGGACTAAAGTCGAGATGACCTGAACATTTCCCAAAGGAATCACGCTTTGAAGTCTTCAGGAAGATCAAAGGCGTCAGCGATGATGTCACACTGGCTCACCTTGTCTGACATCAATATGTCACTGTGACATTGTCAGGTGCCTTCCTCATGTAGTGAGTATTTTGATGATATCTCTTGACTCGAATAGGAAAATAAAAAAGGACAACTTTGAAAAGAAAAGTCTGCCCTGGGTAATTAGCTTGATTTTGAAATCCAAAATCAGACTTATGAAAAAGGATTTACTCTTACCCTCCTTAACACAAATGGGTGAAGGAGGAACTAAATTGATCATTCTAAAATCAGAGTAGTGATACATTGACGTTGCTGAGCAGCCTAAACTCAATGGACTAAAGTCGAGATGACCTGAACATTTCCCAAAGGAATCACGCTTTGAAGTCTTCAGGAAGATCAAAGGCATCAGCGATGATGTCACACTGGCTCACCTTGTCTGACATCAATATGTCACTGTGACGTTATCAGGTGTCTTTCTCATGTAGTGAGTAGTCTGATGATATCTCTGTGACATCATTAGGAAAATAAAAAAAGACAACATTGAAAAGAAAAGTCTGCCCTGGGTAATTAGCTTGATTTTGTAATCCAAAATCAAGGTACTGAGAAAGGGGTTGCACTTGACCTCCTAAACTCAAATGGGTGGAGGAGGAACAAAACTGATCATTCTAAAATCAAAGTAATGATACATTGACGTTGCAGAGCAGCCTAAACTCAATAAACTAAAGTCGAGATGACCTGAACATTTCCCAAAGGAATCACGCTTTGAAGTCTTCAGAAAGATCAAAGGCGTCAGCGATGATGTCACACTGGCTCACCTTGTCTGACATCAATATGTCACTGTGACATTGTCAGGTGCCTTCCTCATGTAGTGAGTATTTTGATGATATCTCTTGACTCGAAGAGGAAAATAAAAAAGGACAACTTTGAAAAGAAAAGTCTGCCCTGGGTAATTAGCTTGATTTTGAAATCCAAAATCAGACTTATGAAAAAGGATTTACTCTTACCCTCCTTAACACAAATGGGTGAAGGAGGAACTAAATTGATCATTCTAAAATCAGAGTAGTGATACATTGACGTTGCTGAGCAGCCTAAACTCAATGGACTAAAGTCGAGATGACCTGAACATTTCCCAAAGGAATCACGCTTTGAAGTCTTCAGGAAGATCAAAGGCATCAGCGATGATGTCACACTGGCTCACCTTGTCTGACATCAATATGTCACTGTGACATTATCAGGTGTCTTTCTCATGTAGTGAGTAGTCTGATGATATCTCTGTGACATCATTAGGAAAATAAAAAAAGACAACATTGAAAAGAAAAGTCTGCCCTGGGTAATTAGCTTGATTTTGTAATCCAAAATCAAGGTAATGAGAAAGGGGTTGCACTTGACCTCCTAAACTCAAATGGGTGGAGGAGGAACAAAACTGATCATTCTAAAATCAAAGTAATTACACTTTGATCGTGCTTAGCAACTTAAAGTCAAAGGACTAAAGTTGATATGACTTGAACATTTCCCAAAGGAATCACGCTTTGAAGTCTTCAGGAAGATCAAAGGCGTCAGCGATGATGTCACACTGGCTCACCTTGTCTGACATCAATATGTCACTGTGACATTGTCAGGTGCCTTCCTCATGTAGTGAGTATTTTGATGATATCTCTGTGACTCAAATAGGAAAATAAAAAAGGACAACTTTGAAAAGAAAAGTCTGCCCTGGGTAATTAGCTTGATTTTGAAATCCAAAATCAGACTTATGACAAAGGATTTACTCTTAACTTCCTTAACACAAATGGGTGAAGGTGGAACTAAATTGATCATTCTAAAACCAAAGTAATGATACATTGACGTTCCTGAGCAGCCTTTACTCAATGGACTAAAGTCGAGATGACCTGAACATTTCCCAAAGGAAGCACGCTTTGAAGTCTTCAGGAAGATCAAAGGCGTCAGCGATGATGTCACACTGGCTCACCTTGTCTGACATCAATATGTCACTGTGACATTGTCAGGTGCCTTCCTCATGCAGTGAGTATTTTGATGATATCTCTGTGACTCGAATAGGAAAATAAAAAAGGACAACTTTGAAAAGAAAAGTCTGCCCTGGGTAATTAGCTTGATTTTGAAATCCAAAATCAGACTTATGAAAAAGGATTTACTCTTAACCTCCTTAACACAAATGGGTGAAGGAGGAACTAAATTAATCATTCTAAAATCAAAGTAGTGATACATTGACGTTCCTGAGCAGCCTAAACTCAATGGACTAAAGTCGAGATGACCTGAACATTTCCCAAAGGAATCACGCTTTGAAGTCTTCAGGAAGATCAAAGGCGTCAGCGATGATGTCACACTGGCTCACCTTGTCTGACATCAATATGTCACTGTGACATTGTCAGGTGCCTTCCTCATGTAGTGAGTATTTTGATGATATCTCTTGACTCGAATAGGAAAATAAAAAAGGACAACTTTGAAAAGAAAAGTCTGCCCTGGGTAATTAGCTTGATTTTGAAATCCAAAATCAGACTTATGAAAAAGGATTTACTCTTACCCTCCTTAACACAAATGGGTGAAGGAGGAACTAAATTGATCATTCTAAAATCAGAGTAGTGATACATTGACGTTGCTGAGCAGCCTAAACTCAATGGACTAAAGTCGAGATGACCTGAAAATTTCCCAAAGGAATCATGCTTTGAAGTCTTCAGGAAGATCAAAGGCATCAGCGATGATGTCACACTGGCTCACCTTGTCTGACATCAATATGTCACTGTGACGTTATCAGGTGTCTTTCTCATGTAGTGAGTAGTCTGATGATATCTCTGTGACATCATTAGGAAAATAAAAAAAGACAACATTGAAAAGAAAAGTCTGCCCTGGGTAATTAGCTTGATTTTGTAATCCAAAATCAAGGTACTGAGAAAGGGGTTGCACTTGACCTCCTAAACTCAAATGGGTGGAGGAGGAACAAAACTGATCATTCTAAAATCAAAGTAATGATACATTGACGTTGCAGAGCAGCCTAAACTCAATGAACTAAAGTCGAGATGACCTGAACATTTCCCAAAGGAATCACGCTTTGAAGTCTTCAGAAAGATCAAAGGCGTCAGCGATGATGTCACACTGGCTCACCTTGTCTGACATCAATATGTCACTGTGACATTGTCAGGTGCCTTCCTCATGTAGTGAGTATTTTGATGATATCTCTTGACTCGAATAGGAAAATAAAAAAGGACAACTTTGAAAAGAAAAGTCTGCCCTGGGTAATTAGCTTGATTTTGAAATCCAAAATCAGACTTATGAAAAAGGATTTACTCTTACCCTCCTTAACACAAATGGGTGAAGGAGGAACTAAATTGATCATTCTAAAATCAGAGTAGTGATACATTGACGTTGCTGAGCAGCCTAAACTCAATGGACTAAAGTCGAGATGACCTGAACATTTCCCAAAGGAATCACGCTTTGAAGTCTTCAGGAAGATCAAAGGCATCAGCGATGATGTCACACTGGCTCACCTTGTCTGACATCAATATGTCACTGTGACATTATCAGGTGTCTTTCTCATGTAGTGAGTAGTCTGATGATATCTCTGTGACATCATTAGGAAAATAAAAAAAGACAACATTGAAAAGAAAAGTCTGCCCTGGGTAATTAGCTTGATTTTGTAATCCAAAATCAAGGTAATGAGAAAGGGGTTGCACTTGACCTCCTAAACTCAAATGGGTGGAGGAGGAACAAAACTGATCATTCTAAAATCAAAGTAATTACACTTTGATCGTGCTTAGCAACTTAAAGTCAAAGGACTAAAGTTGATATGACTTGAACATTTCCCAAAGGAATCACGCTTTGAAGTCTTCAGGAAGATCAAAGGCGTCAGCGATGATGTCACACTGGCTCACCTTGTCTGACATCAATATGTCACTGTGACATTGTCAGGTGCCTTCCTCATGTAGTGAGTATTTTGATGATATCTCTGTGACTCAAATAGGAAAATAAAAAAGGACAACTTTGAAAAGAAAAGTCTGCCCTGGGTAATTAGCTTGATTTTGAAATCCAAAATCAGACTTATGACAAAGGATTTACTCTTAACTTCCTTAACACAAATGGGTGAAGGTGGAACTAAATTGATCATTCTAAAACCAAAGTAATGATACATTGACGTTCCTGAGCAGCCTTTACTCAATGGACTAAAGTCGAGATGACCTGAACATTTCCCAAAGGAAGCACGCTTTGAAGTCTTCAGGAAGATCAAAGGCGTCAGCGATGATGTCACACTGGCTCACCTTGTCTGACATCAATATGTCACTGTGACATTGTCAGGTGCCTTCCTCATGCAGTGAGTATTTTGATGATATCTCTGTGACTCGAATAGGAAAATAAAAAAGGACAACTTTGAAAAGAAAAGTCTGCCCTGGGTAATTAGCTTGATTTTGAAATCCAAAATCAGACTTATGAAAAAGGATTTACTCTTAACCTCCTTAACACAAATGGGTGAAGGAGGAACTAAATTAATCATTCTAAAATCAAAGTAGTGATACATTGACGTTCCTGAGCAGCCTAAACTCAATGGACTAAAGTCGAGATGACCTGAACATTTCCCAAAGGAATCACGCTTTGAAGTCTTCAGGAAGATCAAAGGCGTCAGCGATGATGTCACACTGGCTCACCTTGTCTGACATCAATTTGTCACTGTGACATTGTCAGGTGCCTTCCTCATGTAGTGAGTATTTTGATGATATCTCTGTGACTCGAATAGGAAAATACAAAAGGACAACATTGAAAAGAAAAGTCTGCCCTGTGTAATTAGCTTGATTTTGAAATCCAAAATCAGACTTATGAAAAAGGATTTACTCTTACCCTCCTGAACACAAATGGGTGAAGGAGGAACTAAATTGATCATTCTAAAATCAAAGTAATGATACATTGACGTTCCTGAGCAGCCTATACTCAATGGACTAAAGTCGAGATGACCTGAACATTTCCCAAAGGAATCACGCTTTGAAGTCTTCAGGAAGATCAAAGGCGTCAGCGATGATGTCACACTGGCTCACCTTGTCTGACATCAATATGTCACTGTGACATTATCAGGTGTCTTGCTCATGTAGTGAGTAGTCTGATGATATCTCTGTGACATCATTAGGAAAATAAAAAAAGACAACATTGGAAAGAAAAGTCTGCCCTGGGTAATTAGCTTGATTTTGTAATCCAAAATCAAGGTAATGAGAAAGGGGTTGCACTTGACCTCCAAAACTCAAATGGGTGGAGGAGGAACAAAACTGAACATTCTAAAATCAAAGTAATTACACTTTGATAGTGCTTAGCAACTTAAAGTCAAAGGACTAAAGTTGATATGACTTGAACATTTCCCAAAGGAATCACGCTTTGAAGTCTTCAGGAAGATCAAAGGCGTCAGCGATGATGTCACACTGGCTCACCTTGTCTGACATCAATATGTCACTGTGACATTGTCAGGTGCCTTCCTCATGTAGTGAGTATTTTGATGACATCTCTGTGACTCGAATAGGAAAATACAAAAGGACAACTTTGAAAAGAAAAGTCTGCCCTGGGTAATTAGCTTGATTTTGAAATCAAAAATCAGACTTATGACAAAGGATTTACTCTTAACTTCCTTCACACAAATGGGTGAAGGAGGAACTAAATTGATCATTCCAAAATCAAAGTAGTGATACATTGACGTTCCTGAGCAGCCTCAACTCAATGGACTAAAGTCGAGATGACCTGAACATCTCCCAAAGGAATCACACTTTGAAGTCTTCAGGAAGATCAAAGGCGTCAGCGATGATGTCACACTGGCTCACCTTGTCTGACATCAATATGTCACTGTGACATTGTCAGGTGCCTTCCTCATGTAGTGAGTATTTTGATGATATCTCTTGACTCGAATAGGAAAATAAAAAAGGACAACTTTGAAAAGAAAAGTCTGCCCTGGGTAATTAGCTTGACTTTGAAATCAAAAATCAGACTTATGACAAAGGATTTACTCTTAACTTCATTCACACAAATGGGTGAAGGAGGAACTAAATTGATCATTCCAAAATCAAAGTAGTGATACATTGACGTTCCTGAGCAGCCTCAACTCAATGGACTAAAGTCGAGATGACCTGAACATCTCCCAAAGGAATCACACTTTGAAGTCTTCAGGAAGATCAAAGGCGTCAGCGATGATGTCACACTGGCTCACCTTGTCTGACATCAATATGTCACTGTGACATTGTCAGGTGCCTTCCTCATGTAGTGAGTATTTTGATGATATCTCTTGACTCGAATAGGAAAATAAAAAAGGACAACTTTGAAAAGAAAAGTCTGCCCTGGGTAATTAGCTTGATTTTGAAATCCAAAATCAGACTTATGAAAAAGGATTTACTCTTACCCTCCTTAACACAAATGGGTGAAGGAGGAACTAAATTGATCATTCTAAAATCAGAGTAGTGATACATTGACGTTGCTGAGCAGCCTAAACTCAATGGACTAAAGTCGAGATGACCTGAACATTTCCCAAAGGAATCACGCTTTGAAGTCTTGAGGAAGATCAAAGGCATCAGCGATGATGTCACACTGGCTCACCTTGTCTGACATCAATATGTCACTGTGACGTTATCAGGTGTCTTTCTCATGTAGTGAGTAGTCTGATGATATCTCTGTGACATCATTAGGAAAATAAAAAAAGACAACATTGAAAAGAAAAGTCTGCCCTGGGTAATTAGCTTGATTTTGTAATCCAAAATCAAGGTAATGAGAAAGGGGTTGCACTTGACCTCCTAAACTCAAATGGGTGGAGGAGGAACAAAACTGATCATTCTAAAATCAAAGTAATTACACTTTGATCGTGCTTAGCAACTTAAAGTCAAAGGACTAAAGTTGATATGATTTGAACATTTCCCAAAGGAATCACGCTTTGAAGTCTTCAGGAAGATCAAAGGCGTCAGCGATGATGTCACACTGGTTCACCTTGTCTGACATCAATATGTCACTGTGACATTGTCAGGTGCCTTCCTCATGTAGTGAGTATTTTGATGATATCTCTGTGACTCAAATAGGAAAATAAAAAAGGACAACTTTGAAAAGAAAAGTCTGCCCTGGGTAATTAGCTTGATTTTGAAATCCAAAATCAGACTTATGACAAAGGATTTACTCTTAACTTCCTTAACACAAATGGGTGAAGGTGGAACTAAATTGATCATTCTAAAATCAAAGTAATGATACATTGACGTTCCTGAGCAGCCTATACTCAATGGACTAAAGTCGAGATGACCTGAACATTTCCCAAAGGAAGCACGCTTTGAAGTCTTCAGGAAGATCAAAGGCGTCAGCGATGATGTCACACTGGCTCACCTTGTCTGACATCAATATGTCACTGTGACATTGTCAGGTGCCTTCCTCATGTAGTGAGTATTTTGATGATATCTCTTGACTGGAATACGAAAATAAAAAAGGACCACTTTGAAAAGAAAAGTCTGCCCTGGGTAATTAGCTTGATTTTGAAATCCAAAATCAGACTAATGAAAAAGGATTTACTCTTACCCTCCGTAACACAAATGGGTGAAGGAGGAACTAAATTGATCATTCTAAAATCAAAGTAGTGATACATTGACGTTCCTGAGCAGCCTAAACTCAATGGACTAAAGTCGAGATGACCTGAACATCTCTCAAAGGAATCACACTTTGAAGTCTTCAGGAAGATCAAAGGCGTCAGCGATGATGTCACACTGGCTCACCTTGTCTGACATCAATATGTCACTGTGACATTGTCAGGTGCCTTCCTCATGTAGTGAGTATTTTGATGATATTTCTGTGAATCGAATATGAAAATACAAAAGGACAACATTGAAAAGAAAAGTCTGCCCTGTGTAATTAGCTTGATTTTGAAATCCAAAATCAGACTTATGAAAAAGGATTTACTCTTACCCTCCTTAACACAAATGGGTGAAGGAGGACCTAAATTGATCATTCTAAAATCAAAGTAATGATACATTGACGTTGCTGAGCAGCCTAAACTCAATGGACTAAAGTCGAGATGACCTGAACATTTCCCAAAGGAATCACGCTTTGAAGTCTTCAGGAAGATCAAAGGCGTCAGCGATGATGTCACACTGGCTCACCTTGTCTGACATCAATATGTCACTGTGACATTGTCAGGTGCCTTCCTCATGTAGTGAGTATTTTGATGATATTTCTGTGAATCGAATAGGAAAATACAAAAGGACAACATTGAAAAGAAAAGTCTGCCCTGTGTAATTAGCTTGATTTTGAAATCCAAAATCAGACTTATGACAAAGGATTTACTCTTACCCTACTTAACACAACTGGGGGAAGGAGGAACTAAATTGATCATTCTAAAATCAAAGTAATGATACATTGACGTTGCTGAGCAGCCTAAACTCAATGGACTAAAGTCGAGATGACCTGAACATTTCCCAAAGGAATCACGCTTTGAAGTCTTCAGGAAGATCAAAGGCGTCAGCGATGATGTCACACTGGCTCACCTTGTCTGACATCAATATGTCACTGTGACATTGTCAGGTGCCTTCCTCATGTAGTGAGTATTTTGATGATATCTCTTGACTCGAATAGGAAAATAAAAAAGGACAACTTTGAAAAGAAAAGTCTGCCCTGGGTAATTAGCTTGATTTTGAAATCAAAAATCAGACTTATGAAAAAGGATTTACTCTTACCCTCCTTAACACAAATGGGTGAAGGAGGAACTAAATTGATCATTCTAAAATCAGAGTAGTGATACATTGACGTTGCTGAGCAGCCTAAACTCAATGGACTAAAGTCGAGATGACCTGAACATTTCCCAAAGGAATCACGCTTTGAAGTCTTCAGGAAGATCAAAGGCATCAGCGATGATGTCACACTGGCTCACCTTGTCTGACATCAATATGTCACTGTGACGTTATCAGGTGTCTTCCTCATGTAGTGAGTAGTCTGATGATATCTCTGTGACATCATTAGGAAAATAAAAAAAGACAACATTGAAAAGAAAAGTCTGCCCTGGGTAATTAGCTTGATTTTGTAATCCAAAATCAAGGTACTGAGAAAGGGGTTGCACTTGACCTCCTAAACTCAAATGGGTGGAGGAGGAACAAAACTGATCATTCTAAAATCAAAGTAATTACACTTTGATCGTGCTTAGCAACTTAAAGTCAAAGGACTAAAGTTGATATGACTTGAACATTTCCCAAAGGAATCACGCTTTGAAGTCTTCAGGAAGATCAAAGGCGTCAGCGATGATGTCACACTGGTTCACCTTCTCTGACATCAATATGTCACTGTGACATTGTCAGGTGCCTTCCTCATGCAGTGAGTATTTTGATGATATCTCTGTGACTCGAATAGGAACATACAAAAGGACAACATTGAAAAGAAAAGTCTGCCTTGTGTAATTAGCTTGATTTTGAAATCCAAAATCAGACTTATGAAAAAGGATTTACTCTTACCCTCCTGAACACAAATGGGTGAAGGAGGAACTAAATTGATCATTCTAAAATCAAAGTAATGATACATTGACGTTCCTGAGCAGCCTAAACTCAATGGACTAAAGTCGAGATGACCTGAACATTTCCCAAAGGAAGCACGCTTTGAAGTCTTCAGGAAGATCAAAGGCGTCAGCGATGATGTCACACTGGCTCACCTTGTCTGACATCAATATGTCACTGTGACATTGTCAGGTGCCTTCCTCATGCAGTGAGTATTTTGATGATATCTCTGTGACTCGAATAGGAAAATAAAAAAGGACAACTTTGAAAAGAAAAGTCTGCCCTGGGTAAATAGCTTGATTTTGAAATCCAAAATCAGACTTATGAAAAAGGATTTACTCTTAACCTCCTTAACACAAATGGGTGAAGGAGGAACTAAATTGATCATTCTAAAATCAAAGTAGTGATACATTGACGTTCCTGAGCAGCCTAAACTCAATGGACTAAAGTCGAGATGACCTGAACATCTCTCAAAGGAATCACACTTTGAAGTCTTCAGGAAGATCAAAGGCGTCAGCGATGATGTCACACTGGCTCACCTTGTCTGACATCAATATGTCACTGTGACATTGTCAGGTGCCTTCATCATGTAGTGAGTATTTTGATGATATTTCTGTGAATCGAATAGGAAAATACAAAAGGACAACATTGAAAAGAAAAGTCTGCCCTGTGTAATTAGCTTGATTTTGAAATCCAAAATCAGACTTATGAAAAAGGATTTACTCTTACCCTCCTTAACACAAATGGGTGAAGGAGGAACTAAATTGATCATTCTAAAATCAAAGTAATGATACATTGACGTTGCTGAGCAGCCTAAACTCAATGGACTAAAGTCGAGATGACCTGAACATTTCCCAAAGGAATCACGCTTTGAAGTCTTCAGGAAGATCAAAGGCGTCAGCGATGATGTCACACTGGCTCACCTTGTCTGACATCAATATGTCACTGTGACATTGTCAGGTGCCTTCCTCATGTAGTGAGTATTTTGATGATTTCTCTGTGACTCGAATAGGAAAATACAAAAGGACAACATTGAAAAGAAAAGTCTGCCCTGTGTAATTAGCTTGATTTTGAAATCCAAATCAGACTTATGAAAAAGGATTTACTCTTACCCTCCTTAACACAAATGGGTGAAGGAGGAACTAAATTGATCATTCTAAAATCAAAGTAATGATACATTGACGTTGCTGAGCAGCCTAAACTCAATGGACTAAAGTCGAGATGACCTGAACATTTCCCAAAGGAATCACGCTTTGAAGTCTTCAGGAAGATCAAAGGCGTCAGCGATGATGTCACACTGGCTCACCTTGTCTGACATCAATATGTCACTGTGACATTGTCAGGTGCCTTCCTCATGTAGTGAGTATTTTGATGATATCTCTTGACTCGAAAAGGAAAATAAAAAAGGACAACTTTGAAAAGAAAAGTCTGCCCTGGGTAATTAGCTTGATTTTGAAATCCAAAATCAGACTTATGAAAAAGGATTTACTCTTACCCTCCTTAACACAAATGGGTGAAGGAGGAACTAAATTGATCATTCTAAAATCAGAGTAGTGATACATTGACGTTGCTGAGCAGCCTAAACTCAATGGACTAAAGTCGAGATGACCTGAACATTTCCCAAAGGAATCACGCTTTGAAGTCTTCAGGAAGATCAAAGGCATCAGCGATGATGTCACACTGGCTCACCTTGTCTGACATCAATATGTCACTGTGACATTATCAGGTGTCTTTCTCATGTAGTGAGTAGTCTGATGATATCTCTGTGACATCATTAGGAAAATAAAAAAGGACAACTTTGAAAAGAAAAGTCTGCCCTGGGTAATTAGCTTGATTTTGAAATCCAAAATCAGACTTATGAAAAAGGATTTACTCTTACCCTCCTTAACACAAATGGGTGAAGGAGGAACTAAATTGATCATTCTAAAATCAGAGTAGTGATACATTGACGTTGCTGAGCAGCCTAAACTCAATGGACTAAAGTCGAGATGACCTGAACATTTCCCAAAGGAATCACGCTTTGAAGTCTTCAGGAAGATCAAAGGCATCAGCGATGATGTCACACTGGCTCACCTTGTCTGACATCAATATGTCACTGTGACATTATCAGGTGTCTTTCTCATGTAGTGAGTAGTCTGATGATATCTCTGTGACATCATTAGGAAAATAAAAAAGGACAACTTTGAAAAGAAAAGTCTGCCCTGGGTAATTAGCTTGATTTTGAAATCCAAAATCAGACTTATGAAAAAGGATTTACTCTTACCCTCCTTAACACAAATGGGTGAAGGAGGAACTAAATTGATCATTCTAAAATCAGAGTAGTGATACATTGACGTTGCTGAGCAGCCTAAACTCAATGGACTAAAGTCGAGATGACCTGAACATTTCCCAAAGGAATCACGCTTTGAAGTCTTCAGGAAGATCAAAGGCATCAGCGATGATGTCACACTGGCTCACCTTGTCTGACATCAATATGTCACTGTGACATTATCAGGTGTCTTTCTCATGTAGTGAGTAGTCTGATGATATCTCTGTGACATCATTAGGAAAATAAAAAAAGACAACATTGAAAAGAAAAGTCTGCCCTGGGTAATTAGCTTGATTTTGTAATCCAAAATCAAGGTAATGAGAAAGGGGTTGCACTTGACCTCCTAAACTCAAATGGGTGGAGGAGGAACAAAACTGATCATTCTAAAATCAAAGTAATTACACTTTGATCGTGCTTAGCAACTTAAAGTCAAAGGACTAAAGTTGATATGACTTGAACATTTCCCAAAGGAATCACGCTTTGAAGTCTTCAGGAAGATCAAAGGCGTCAGCGATGATGTCACACTGGCTCACCTTGTCTGATATCAATATGTCACTGTGACATTGTCAGGTGCCTTCCTCATGTAGTGAGTAGTTTGATGATATCTCTGTGACTCAAATAGGAAAATAAAAAAGGACAACTTTGAAAAGAAAAGTCTGCCCTGGGTAAGTAGCTTGATTTTGAAATCAAAAATCAGACTTATGACAAAGGATTTACTCTTAACTTCCTTCACACAAATGGGTGAAGGAGGAACTAAATTGATCATTCCAAAATCAAAGTAGTGATACATTGACGTTCCTGAGCAGCCTCAACTCAATGGACTAAAGTCGAGATGACCTGAACATCTCCCAAAGGAATCACGCTTTGAAGTCTTCAGGAAGATCAAAGGCGTCAGCGATGATGTCACACTGGCTCACCTTGTCTGACATCAATATGTCACTGTGACATTATCAGGTGTCTTTCTCATGTAGTGAGTAGTCTGATGACATCTCTGTGACATCATTAGGAAAATAAAAAAAGACAACATTGAAAAGAAAAGTCTGCCCTGGGTAATTAGCATGATTTTGTAATCCAAAATCAAGGTAATGAGAAAGGGGTTACACTTGACCTCCTAAACTCAAATGGGTGGAGGAGGAACAAAACTGATCATTCAAAAATCAAAGTAATTACACTTTGATAGTGCTTAGCAACTTAAAGTCAACGGACGAAAGTTGATATGACTTGAACATATCCCAAAGGAATCACGCTTTGAAGTCTTCAGGAAGATCAAAGGCGTCAGCGATGATGTCACACTGGCTCACCTTGTCTGACATCAATATGTCACTGTGACATTGTCAGGTGCCTTCCTCATGCAGTGAGTATTTTGATGATATCTCTGTGACTCGAATAGGAACATACAAAAGGACAACATTGAAAAGAAAAGTCTGCCTTGTGTAATTAGCTTGATTTTGAAATCCAAAATCAGACTTATGAAAAAGGATTTACTCTTACCCTCCTGAACACAAATGGGTGAAGGAGGAACTAAATTGATCATTCTAAAATCAAAGTAATGATACATTGACGTTCCTGAGCAGCCTAAACTCAATGGACTAAAGTCGAGATGACCTGAACATTTCCCAAAGGAAGCACGCTTTGAAGTCTTCAGGAAGATCAAAGGCGTCAGCGATGATGTCACACTGGCTCACCTTGTCTGACATCAATATGTCACTGTGACATTGTCAGGTGCCTTCCTCATGCAGTGAGTATTTTGATGATATCTCTGTGACTCGAATAGGAAAATAAAAAAGGACAACTTTGAAAAGAAAAGTCTGCCCTGGGTAAATAGCTTGATTTTGAAATCCAAAATCAGACTTATGAAAAAGGATTTACTCTTAACCTCCTTAACACAAATGGGTGAAGGAGGAACTAAATTGATCATTCTAAAATCAAAGTAGTGATACATTGACGTTCCTGAGCAGCCTAAACTCAATGGACTAAAGTCGAGATGACCTGAACATCTCTCAAAGGAATCACACTTTGAAGTCTTCAGGAAGATCAAAGGCGTCAGCGATGATGTCACACTGGCTCACCTTGTCTGACATCAATATGTCACTGTGACATTGTCAGGTGCCTTCATCATGTAGTGAGTATTTTGATGATATTTCTGTGAATCGAATAGGAAAATACAAAAGGACAACATTGAAAAGAAAAGTCTGCCCTGTGTAATTAGCTTGATTTTGAAATCCAAAATCAGACTTATGAAAAAGGATTTACTCTTACCCTCCTTAACACAAATGGGTGAAGGAGGAACTAAATTGATCATTCTAAAATCAAAGTAATGATACATTGACGTTGCTGAGCAGCCTAAACTCAATGGACTAAAGTCGAGATGACCTGAACATTTCCCAAAGGAATCACGCTTTGAAGTCTTCAGGAAGATCAAAGGCGTCAGCGATGATGTCACACTGGCTCACCTTGTCTGACATCAATATGTCACTGTGACATTGTCAGGTGCCTTCCTCATGCAGTGAGTATTTTGATGATATCTCTGTGACTCGAATAGGAACATACAAAAGGACAACATTGAAAAGAAAAGTCTGCCTTGTGTAATTAGCTTGATTTTGAAATCCAAAATCAGACTTATGAAAAAGGATTTACTCTTACCCTCCTGAACACAAATGGGTGAAGGAGGAACTAAATTGATCATTCTAAAATCAAAGTAATGATACATTGACGTTCCTGAGCAGCCTAAACTCAATGGACTAAAGTCGAGATGACCTGAACATTTCCCAAAGGAAGCACGCTTTGAAGTCTTCAGGAAGATCAAAGGCGTCAGCGATGATGTCACACTGGCTCACCTTGTCTGACATCAATATGTCACTGTGACATTGTCAGGTGCCTTCCTCATGCAGTGAGTATTTTGATGATATCTCTGTGACTCGAATAGGAAAATAAAAAAGGACAACTTTGAAAAGAAAAGTCTGCCCTGGGTAAATAGCTTGATTTTGAAATCCAAAATCAGACTTATGAAAAAGGATTTACTCTTAACCTCCTTAACACAAATGGGTGAAGGAGGAACTAAATTGATCATTCTAAAATCAAAGTAGTGATACATTGACGTTCCTGAGCAGCCTAAACTCAATGGACTAAAGTCGAGATGACCTGAACATCTCTCAAAGGAATCACACTTTGAAGTCTTCAGGAAGATCAAAGGCGTCAGCGATGATGTCACACTGGCTCACCTTGTCTGACATCAATATGTCACTGTGACATTGTCAGGTGCCTTCATCATGTAGTGAGTATTTTGATGATATTTCTGTGAATCGAATAGGAAAATACAAAAGGACAACATTGAAAAGAAAAGTCTGCCCTGTGTAATTAGCTTGATTTTGAAATCCAAAATCAGACTTATGAAAAAGGATTTACTCTTACCCTCCTTAACACAAATGGGTGAAGGAGGAACTAAATTGATCATTCTAAAATCAAAGTAATGATACATTGACGTTGCTGAGCAGCCTAAACTCAATGGACTAAAGTCGAGATGACCTGAACATTTCCCAAAGGAATCACGCTTTGAAGTCTTCAGGAAGATCAAAGGCGTCAGCGATGATGTCACACTGGCTCACCTTGTCTGACATCAATATGTCACTGTGACATTGTCAGGTGCCTTCCTCATGTAGTGAGTATTTTGATGATTTCTCTGTGACTTGAATAGGAAAATACAAAAGGACAACATTGAAAAGAAAAGTCTGCCCTGTGTAATTAGCTTGATTTTGAAATCCAAAATCAGACTTATGAAAAAGGATTTACTCTTACCCTCCTTAACACAAATGGGTGAAGGAGGAACTAAATTGATCATTCTAAAATCAAAGTAATGATACATTGACGTTGCTGAGCAGCCTAAACTCAATGGACTAAAGTCGAGATGACCTGAACATTTCCCAAAGGAAGCACGCTTTGAAGTCTTCAGGAAGATCAAAGGCGTCAGCGATGATGTCACACTGGCTCACCTTGTCTGACATCAATATGTCACTGTGACATTGTCAGGTGCCTTCATCATGCAGTGAGTATTTTGATGATATCTCTGTGACTCGAATAGGAAAATAAAAAAGGACAACTTTGAAAAGAAAAGTCTGCCCTGGGTAAATAGCTTGATTTTGAAATCCAAAATCAGACTTATGAAAAAGGATTTACTCTTAACCTCCTTAACACAAATGGGTGAAGGAGGAACTAAATTGATCATTCTAAAATCAAAGTAGTGATACATTGACGTTCCTGAGCAGCCTAAACTCAATGGACTAAAGTCGAGATGACCTGAACATCTCTCAAAGGAATCACACTTTGAAGTCTTCAGGAAGATCAAAGGCGTCAGCGATGATGTCACACTGGCTCACCTTGTCTGACATCAATATGTCACTGTGACATTGTCAGGTGCCTTCATCATGTAGTGAGTATTTTGATGATATTTCTGTGAATCGAATAGGAAAATACAAAAGGACAACATTGAAAAGAAAAGTCTGCCCTGTGTAAGTAGCTTGATTTTGAAATCCAAAATCAGACTTATGACAAAGGATTTACTCTTACCCTCCTTAACACAAATGGGTGAAGGAGGAACTAAATTGATCATTCTAAAATCAAAGTAATGATACATTGACGTTGCTGAGCAGCCTAAACTCAATGGACTAAAGTCGAGATGACCTGAACATTTCCCAAAGGAAGCACGCTTTGAAGTCTTCAGGAAGATCAAAGGCGTCAGCGATGATGTCACACTGGCTCACCTTGTCTGACATCAATATGTCACTGTGACATTGTCAGGTGCCTTCCTCATGCAGTGAGTATTTTGATGATATCTCTGTGACTCGAATAGGAAAATAAAAAAGGACAACTTTGAAAAGAAAAGTCTGCCCTGGGTAAATAGCTTGATTTTGAAATCCAAAATCAGACTTATGAAAAAGGATTTACTCTTTACCTCCTTAACACAAATGGGTGAAGGAGGAACTAAATTGATCATTCTAAAATCAAAGTAGTGATACATTGACGTTCCTGAGCAGCCTAAACTCAATGGACTAAAGTCGAGATGACCTGAACATCTCTCAAAGGAATCACACTTTGAAGTCTTCAGGAAGATCAAAGGCGTCAGCGATGATGTCACACTGGCTCACCTTGTCTGACATCAATATGTCACTGTGACATTGTCAGGTGCCTTCATCATGTAGTGAGTATTTTGATGATATTTCTGTGAATCGAATAGGAAAATACAAAAGGACAACATTGAAAAGAAAAGTCTGCCCTGTGTAATTAGCTTGATTTTGAAATCCAAAATCAGACTTATGAAAAAGGATTTACTCTTACCCTCCTTAACACAAATGGGTGAAGGAGGAACTAAATTGATCATTCTAAAATCAAAGTAATGATACATTGACGTTGCTGAGCAGCCTAAACTCAATGGACTAAAGTCGAGATGACCTGAACATTTCCCAAAGGAATCACGCTTTGAAGTCTTCAGGAAGATCAAAGGCGTCAGCGATGATGTCACACTGGCTCACCTTGTCTGACATCAATATGTCACTGTGACATTGTCAGGTGCCTTCCTCATGTAGTGAGTATTTTGATGATTTCTCTGTGACTCGAATAGGAAAATACAAAAGGACAACATTGAAAAGAAAAGTCTGCCCTGTGTAATTAGCTTGATTTTGAAATCCAAATCAGACTTATGAAAAAGGATTTACTCTTACCCTCCTTAACACAAATGGGTGAAGGAGGAACTAAATTGATCATTCTAAAATCAAAGTAATGATACATTGACGTTGCTGAGCAGCCTAAACTCAATGGACTAAAGTCGAGATGACCTGAACATTTCCCAAAGGAATCACGCTTTGAAGTCTTCAGGAAGATCAAAGGCGTCAGCGATGATGTCACACTGGCTCACCTTGTCTGACATCAATATGTCACTGTGACATTGTCAGGTGCCTTCCTCATGTAGTGAGTATTTTGATGATATCTCTTGACTCGAAAAGGAAAATAAAAAAGGACAACTTTGAAAAGAAAAGTCTGCCCTGGGTAATTAGCTTGATTTTGAAATCCAAAATCAGACTTATGAAAAAGGATTTACTCTTACCCTCCTTAACACAAATGGGTGAAGGAGGAACTAAATTGATCATTCTAAAATCAGAGTAGTGATACATTGACGTTGCTGAGCAGCCTAAACTCAATGGACTAAAGTCGAGATGACCTGAACATTTCCCAAAGGAATCACGCTTTGAAGTCTTCAGGAAGATCAAAGGCATCAGCGATGATGTCACACTGGCTCACCTTGTCTGACATCAATATGTCACTGTGACATTATCAGGTGTCTTTCTCATGTAGTGAGTAGTCTGATGATATCTCTGTGACATCATTAGGAAAATAAAAAAGGACAACTTTGAAAAGAAAAGTCTGCCCTGGGTAATTAGCTTGATTTTGAAATCCAAAATCAGACTTATGAAAAAGGATTTACTCTTACCCTCCTTAACACAAATGGGTGAAGGAGGAACTCAATTGATCATTCTAAAATCAGAGTAGTGATACATTGACGTTGCTGAGCAGCCTAAACTCAATGGACTAAAGTCGAGATGACCTGAACATTTCCCAAAGGAATCACGCTTTGAAGTCTTCAGGAAGATCAAAGGCATCAGCGATGATGTCACACTGGCTCACCTTGTCTGACATCAATATGTCACTGTGACATTATCAGGTGTCTTTCTCATGTAGTGAGTAGTCTGATGATATCTCTGTGACATCATTAGGAAAATAAAAAAAGACAACATTGAAAAGAAAAGTCTGCCCTGGGTAATTAGCTTGATTTTGTAATCCAAAATCAAGGTAATGAGAAAGGGGTTGCACTTGACCTCCTAAACTCAAATGGGTGGAGGAGGAACAAAACTGATCATTCTAAAATCAAAGTAATTACACTTTGATCGTGCTTAGCAACTTAAAGTCAAAGGACTAAAGTTGATATGACTTGAACATTTCCCAAAGGAATCACGCTTTGAAGTCTTCAGGAAGATCAAAGGCGTCAGCGATGATGTCACACTGGCTCACCTTGTCTGATATCAATATGTCACTGTGACATTGTCAGGTGCCTTCCTCATGTAGTGAGTATTTTGATGATATCTCTGTGACTCAAATAGGAAAATAAAAAAGGACAACTTTGAAAAGAAAAGTCTGCCCTGGGTAAGTAGCTTGATTTTGAAATCAAAAATCAGACTTATGACAAAGGATTTACTCTTAACTTCCTTCACACAAATGGGTGAAGGAGGAACTAAATTGATCATTCCAAAATCAAAGTAGTGATACATTGACGTTCCTGAGCAGCCTCAACTCAATGGACTAAAGTCGAGATGACCTGAACATCTCCCAAAGGAATCACGCTTTGAAGTCTTCAGGAAGATCAAAGGCGTCAGCGATGATGTCACACTGGCTCACCTTGTCTGACATCAATATGTCACTGTGACATTATCAGGTGTCTTTCTCATGTAGTGAGTAGTCTGATGACATCTCTGTGACATCATTAGGAAAATAAAAAAAGACAACATTGAAAAGAAAAGTCTGCCCTGGGTAATTAGCATGATTTTGTAATCCAAAATCAAGGTAATGAGAAAGGGGTTACACTTGACCTCCTAAACTCAAATGGGTGGAGGAGGAACAAAACTGATCATTCAAAAATCAAAGTAATTACACTTTGATAGTGCTTAGCAACTTAAAGTCAACGGACGAAAGTTGATATGACTTGAACATATCCCAAAAGAATCACGCTTTGAAGTCTTCAGGAAGATCAAAGGCGTCAGCGATGATGTCACACTGGCTCACCTTGTCTGACATCAATATGTCACTGTGACATTGTCAGGTGCCTTCCTCATGCAGTGAGTATTTTGATGATATCTCTGTGACTCGAATAGGAACATACAAAAGGACAACATTGAAAAGAAAAGTCTGCCTTGTGTAATTAGCTTGATTTTGAAATCCAAAATCAGACTTATGAAAAAGGATTTACTCTTACCCTCCTGAACACAAATGGGTGAAGGAGGAACTAAATTGATCATTCTAAAATCAAAGTAATGATACATTGACGTTCCTGAGCAGCCTAAACTCAATGGACTAAAGTCGAGATGACCTGAACATTTCCCAAAGGAAGCACGCTTTGAAGTCTTCAGGAAGATCAAAGGCGTCAGCGATGATGTCACACTGGCTCACCTTGTCTGACATCAATATGTCACTGTGACATTGTCAGGTGCCTTCCTCATGCAGTGAGTATTTTGATGATATCTCTGTGACTCGAATAGGAAAATAAAAAAGGACAACTTTGAAAAGAAAAGTCTGCCCTGGGTAAATAGCTTGATTTTGAAATCCAAAATCAGACTTATGAAAAAGGATTTACTCTTAACCTCCTTAACACAAATGGGTGAAGGAGGAACTAAATTGATCATTCTAAAATCAAAGTAGTGATACATTGACGTTCCTGAGCAGCCTAAACTCAATGGACTAAAGTCGAGATGACCTGAACATCTCTCAAAGGAATCACACTTTGAAGTCTTCAGGAAGATCAAAGGCGTCAGCGATGATGTCACACTGGCTCACCTTGTCTGACATCAATATGTCACTGTGACATTGTCAGGTGCCTTCATCATGTAGTGAGTATTTTGATGATATTTCTGTGAATCGAATAGGAAAATACAAAAGGACAACATTGAAAAGAAAAGTCTGCCCTGTGTAATTAGCTTGATTTTGAAATCCAAAATCAGACTTATGAAAAAGGATTTACTCTTACCCTCCTTAACACAAATGGGTGAAGGAGGAACTAAATTGATCATTCTAAAATCAAAGTAATGATACATTGACGTTGCTGAGCAGCCTAAACTCAATGGACTAAAGTCGAGATGACCTGAACATTTCCCAAAGGAAGCACGCTTTGAAGTCTTCAGGAAGATCAAAGGCGTCAGCGATGATGTCACACTGGCTCACCTTGTCTGACATCAATATGTCACTGTGACATTGTCAGGTGCCTTCATCATGCAGTGAGTATTTTGATGATATCTCTGTGACTCGAATAGGAAAATAAAAAAGGACAACTTTGAAAAGAAAAGTCTGCCCTGGGTAAATAGCTTGATTTTGAAATCCAAAATCAGACTTATGAAAAAGGATTTACTCTTAACCTCCTTAACACAAATGGGTGAAGGAGGAACTAAATTGATCATTCTAAAATCAAAGTAGTGATACATTGACGTTCCTGAGCAGCCTAAACTCAATGGACTAAAGTCGAGATGACCTGAACATCTCTCAAAGGAATCACACTTTGAAGTCTTCAGGAAGATCAAAGGCGTCAGCGATGATGTCACACTGGCTCACCTTGTCTGACATCAATATGTCACTGTGACATTGTCAGGTGCCTTCCTCATGTAGTGAGTATTTTGATGATATCTCTGTGACTCGAATAGGAAAATACAAAAGGACAACTTTGAAAAGAAAAGTCTGCCCTGGGTAATTAGCTTGATTTTGAAATCAAAAATCAGACTTATGACAAAGGATTTACTCTTAACTTCCTTCACACAAATGGGTGAAGGAGGAACTAAATTGATCATTCCAAAATCAAAGTAGTGATACATTGACGTTCCTGAGCAGCCTCAACTCAATGGACTAAAGTCGAGATGACCTGAACATCTCCCAAAGGAATCACGCTTTGAAGTCTTCAGGAAGATCAAAGGCGTCAGCGATGATGTCACACTGGCTCACCTTGTCTGACATCAATATGTCACTGTGACATTATCAGGTGTCTTTCTCATGTAGTGAGTAGTCTGATGACATCTCTGTGACATCATTAGGAAAATAAAAAAAGACAACTTTGAAAAGAAAAGTCTGCCCTGGGTAATTAGCATGATTTTGTAATCCAAAATCAAGGTAATGAGAAAGGGGTTACACATGACCTCCTAAACTCAAATGGGTGGAGGAGGAACAAAACTGATTATTCAAAAATCAAAGTAATTACACTTTGATAGTGCTTAGCAACTTAAAGTCAAAGGACGAAAGTTGATATGACTTGAACATATCCCAAAGGAATCACGCTTTGAAGTCTTCAGGAAGATCAAAGGCGTCAGCGATGATGTCACACTGGCTCACCTTGTCTGACATCAATTTGTCACTGTGACATTGTCAGGTGTCTTCCTCATGTAGTGAGTATTTTGAAGATATCTCTGTGACTCGAATAGGAAAATACAAAAGGACAACATTGAAAAGAAAAGTCTACCCTGGGTAATTAGCTTGATTTTGAAATCCAAAATCAGACTTATGAAAAAGGATTTACTCTTACCCTCCTGAACACAAATGGGTGAAGGAGGAACTAAATTGATCATTCCAAAATCAAAGTAGTGATACATTGACGTTCCTGAGCAGCCTCAACTCAATGGACTAAAGTCGAGATGACCTGAACATCTCCCAAAGGAATCACGCTTTGAAGTCTTCAGGAAGATCAAAGGCGTCAGCGATGATGTCACACTGGCTCACCTTGTCTGACATCAATATGTCACTGTGACATTGTCAGGTGCCTTCCTCATGTAGTGAGTATTTTGATGATATCTCTTGACTCGAATAGGAAAATAAAAAAGGACAACTTTGAAAAGAAAAGTCTGCCCTGGGTAATTAGCTTGACTTTGAAATCAAAAATCAGACTTATGACAAAGGATTTACTCTTAACTTCCTTCACACAAATGGGTGAAGGAGGAACTAAATTGATCATTCTAAAATCAAAGTAGTGATACATTGACGTTCCTGAGCAGCCTCAACTCAATGGACTAAAGTCGAGATGACCTGAACATCTCCCAAAGGAATCACGCTTTGAAGTCTTCAGGAAGATCAAAGGCGTCAGCGATGATGTCACACTGGCTCACCTTGTCTGACATCAATATGTCACTGTGACATTGTCAGGTGCCTTCCTCATGTAGTGAGTATTTTGATGATATCTCTTGACTCGAATAGGAACATACAAAAGGACAACATTGAAAAGAAAAGTCTGCCCTGGGTAATTAGCTTGATTGTGAAATCCAAAATCAGACTTATGAAAAAGGATTTACTCTTACCCTCCTTAACACAAATGGGTGAAGGAGGAACTAAATTGATCATTCTAAAATCAAAGTAATGATACATTGACGTTGCAGAGCAGCCTAAACTCAATGGACTAAAGTCGAGATGACCTGAACATCTCTCAAAGGAATCACGCTTTGAAGTCTTCAGGAAGATCAAAGGCGTCAGCGATGATGTCACACTGGCTCACCTTGTCTGACATCAATATGTCACTGTGACATTGTCAGGTGCCTTCCTCATGTAGTGAGTATTTTGATGATATCTCTGTGACTCGAATAGGAAAATACAAAAGGACAACTTTGAAAAGAAAAGTCTGCCCTGGGTAATTAGCTTGATTTTGAAATCAAAAATCAGACTTATGACAAAGGATTTACTCTTAACTTCCTTCACACAAATGGGTGAAGGAGGAACTAAATTGATCATTCCAAAATCAAAGTAGTGATACATTGACGTTCCTGAGCAGCCTCAACTCAATGGACTAAAGTCGAGATGACCTGAACATCTCCCAAAGGAATCACGCTTTGAAGTCTTCAGGAAGATCAAAGGCGTCAGCGATGATGTCACACTGGCTCACCTTGTCTGACATCAATATGTCACTGTGACATTATCAGGTGTCTTTCTCATGTAGTGAGTAGTCTGATGACATCTCTGTGACATCATTAGGAAAATAAAAAAAGACAACATTGAAAAGAAAAGTCTGCCCTGGGTAATTAGCATGATTTTGTAATCCAAAATCAAGGTAATGAGAAAGGGGTTACACTTGACCTCCTAAACTCAAATGGGTGGAGGAGGAACAAAACTGATCATTCAAAAATCAAAGTAATTACACTTTGATAGTGCTTAGCAACTTAAAGTCAAAGGACGAAAGTTGATATGACTTGAACATATCCCAAAGGAATCACGCTTTGAAGTCTTCAGGAAGATCAAAGGCGTCAGCGATGATGTCACACTGGCTCACCTTGTCTGACATCAATTTGTCACTGTGACATTGTCAGGTGCCTTCCTCATGTAGTGAGTATTTTGATGATATCTCTGTGACTCGAATAGGAAAATACAAAAGGACAACATTGAAAAGAAAAGTCTGCCCTGTGTAATTAGCTTGATTTTGAAATCCAAAATCAGACTTATGAAAAAGGATTTACTCTTACCCTCCTGAACACAAATGGGTGAAGGAGGAACTAAATTGATCATTCTAAAATCAAAGTAATAATACATTGACGTTCCTGAGCAGCCTATACTCAATGGACTAAAGTCGAGATGACCTGAACATCTCCCAAAGGAATCACGCTTTGAAGTCTTCAGGAAGATCAAAGGCGTCAGCGATGATGTCACACTGGCTCACCTTGTCTGACATCAATATGTCACTGTGACATTATCAGGTGTCTTTCTCATGTAGTGAGTAGTCTGATGACATCTCTGTGACATCATTAGGAAAATAAAAAAAGACAACATTGAAAAGAAAAGTCTGCCCTGGGTAATTAGCATGATTTTGTAATCCAAAATCAAGGTAATGAGAAAGGGGTTACACTTGACCTCCTAAACTCAAATGGGTGGAGGAGGAACAAAACTGATCATTCAAAAATCAAAGTAATTACACTTTGATAGTGCTTAGCAACTTAAAGTCAAAGGACGAAAGTTGATATGACTTGAACATATCCCAAAGGAATCACGCTTTGAAGTCTTCAGGAAGATCAAAGGCGTCAGCGATGATGTCACACTGGCTCACCTTGTCTGACATCAATTTGTCACTGTGACATTGTCAGGTGCCTTCCTCATGTAGTGAGTATTTTGATGATATCTCTGTGACTCGAATAGGAAAATACAAAAGGACAACTTTGAAAAGAAAAGTCTGCCCTGGGTAATTAGCTTGATTTTGAAATCAAAAATCAGACTTATGACAAAGGATTTACTCTTAACTTCCTTCACACAAATGGGTGAAGGAGGAACTAAATTGATCATTCCAAAATCAAAGTAGTGATACATTGACGTTCCTGAGCAGCCTCAACTCAATGGACTAAAGTCGAGATGACCTGAACATCTCCCAAAGGAATCACGCTTTGAAGTCTTCAGGAAGATCAAAGGCGTCAGCGATGATGTCACACTGGCTCACCTTGTCTGACATCAATATGTCACTGTGACATTATCAGGTGTCTTTCTCATGTAGTGAGTAGTCTGATGACATCTCTGTGACATCATTAGGAAAATAAAAAAAGACAACATTGAAAAGAAAAGTCTGCCCTGGGTAAATAGCTTGATTTTGAAATCCAAAATCAAGGTAATGAGAAAGGGGTTACACTTGACCTCCTAAACTCAAATGGGTGGAGGAGGAACAAAACTGATCATTCAAAAATCAAAGTAATTACACTTTGATAGTGCTTAGCAACTTAAAGTCAAAGGACGAAAGTTGATATGACTTGAACATATCCCAAAGGAATCACGCT
Source organism: Karalla daura (assembly GCA_029224185.1). Taxonomy (NCBI): domain Eukaryota; kingdom Metazoa; phylum Chordata; class Actinopteri; order Chaetodontiformes; family Leiognathidae; genus Karalla; species Karalla daura. Next base: position 23,112,996 of record CM055197.1, read on the forward strand.
TTGAAGTCTTCAGGAAGATCAAAGGCGTCAGCGATGATGTCACACTGGCTCACCTTGTCTGACATCAATATGTCACTGTGACATTGTCAGGTGTCTTCCTCATGCAGTGAGTATTTTGATGATATCTCTGTGACTCGAATAGGAACATACAAAAGGACAACATTGAAAAGAAAAGTCACCCCTGTGTAATTAGCTTGATTTTGAAATCCAAAATCAGACTTATGAAAAAGGATTTACTCTTACCCTCCTGAACACAAATGGGTGAAGGAGGAACTAAATTGATCATTCTAAAATCAAAGTAGTGATACATTGACGTTCCTGAGCAGCCTAAACTCAATGGACTAAAGTCGAGATGACCTGAACATCTCCCAAAGGAATCACGCTTTGAAGTCTTCAGGAAGATCAAAGGCGTCAGCGATGATGTCACACTGGCTCACCTTGTCTGACATCAATATGTCACTGTGACATTGTCAGGTGCCTTCCTCATGTAGTGAGTATTTTGATGATATCTCTTGACTCGAATAGGAAAATACAAAAGGACAACTTTGAAAAGAAAAGTCTGCCCTGGGTAATTAGCTTGATTTTGAAATCAAAAATCAGACTTATGACAAAGGATTTACTCTTAACTTACTTCACACAAATGGGTGAAGGAGGAACTAAATTGATCATTCTAAAATCAAAGTAGTGATACATTGACGTTCCTGAGCAGCCTCAACTCAATGGACTAAAGTCGAGATGACCTGAACATCTCCCAAAGGAATCACGCTTTGAAGTCTTCAGGAAGATCAAAGGCGTCAGCGATGATGTCACACTGGCTCACCTTGTCTGACATCAATATGTCACTGTGACATTGTCAGGTGCCTTCCTCATGTAGTGAGTATTTTGATGATATCTCTTGACTCGAATAGGAACATACAAAAGGACAACATTGAAAAGAAAAGTCTGCCCTGGGTAAATAGCTTGATTTTGAAATCCAAAATCAGACTTATGAAAAAGGATTTACTCTTAACCTCCTTAACACAAATGGGTGAAGGAGGAACTAAATTGATCATTCCAAAATCAAAGTAGTGATACATTGACGTTCCTGAGCAGCCTCAACTCAATGGACTAAAGTCGAGATGACCTGAACATCTCCCAAAGGAATCACGCTTTGAAGTCTTCAGGAAGATCAAAGGCGTCAGCGATGATGTCACACTGGCTCACCTTGTCTGACATCAATATGTCACTGTGACATTATCAGGTGTCTTTCTCATGTAGTGAGTATTTTGATGATATCTCTTGACTCGAATAGGAAAATAAAAAAGAACAACTTTGAAAAGAAAAGTCTGCCCTGGGTAATTAGCTTGACTTTGAAATCAAAAATCAGACTTATGACAAAGGATTTACTCTTAACTTCCTTCACACAAATGGGTGAAGGAAGAACTAAATTGATCATTCCAAAATCAAAGTAGTGATACATTGACGTTCCTGAGCAGCCTCAACTCAATGGACTAAAGTCGAGATGACCTGAACATCTCCCAAAGGAATCACGCTTTGAAGTCTTCAGGAAGATCAAAGGCGTCAGCGATGATGTCACACTGGCTCACCTTGTCTGACATCAATATGTCACTGTGACATTGTCAGGTGCCTTCCTCATGTAGTGAGTATTTTGATGATATCTCTTGACTCGAATAGGAAAATAAAAAAGGACAACTTTGAAAAGAAAAGTCTGCCCTGGGTAATTAGCTTGACTTTGAAATCAAAAATCAGACTTATGACAAAGGATTTACTCTTAACTTCCTTCACACAAATGGGTGAAGGAGGAACTAAATTGATCATTCCAAAATCAAAGTAGTGATACATTGACGTTCCTGAGCAGCCTCAACTCAATGGACTAAAGTCGAGATGACCTGAACATCTCCCAAAGGAATCACGCTTTGAAGTCTTCAGGAAGATCAAAGGCGTCAGCGATGATGTCACACTGGCTCACCTTGTCTGACATCAATATGTCACTGTGACATTGTCAGGTGCCTTCCTCATGTAGTGAGTATTTTGATGATATCTCTTGACTCGAATAGGAACATACAAAAGGACAACATTGAAAAGAAAAGTCTGCCCTGGGTAATTAGCTTGATTTTGAAATCCAAAATCAGACTTATGAAAAAGGATTTACTCTTACCCTCCTGAACACAAATGGGTGAAGGAGGAACTAAATTGATCATTCTAAAATCAAAGTAATGATACATTGACGTTGCAGAGCAGCCTAAACTCAATGGACTAAAGTCGAGATGACCTGAACATCTCTCAAAGGAATCACGCTTTGAAGTCTTCAGGAAGATCAAAGGCGTCAGCGATGATGTCACACTGGCTCACCTTGTCTGACATCAATATGTCACTGTGACATTATCAGGTGTCTTTCTCATGTAGTGAGTATTTTGATGATATCTCTTGACTCGAATAGGAAAATAAAAAAGAACAACTTTGAAAAGAAAAGTCTGCCCTGGGTAATTAGCTTGACTTTGAAATCAAAAATCAGACTTATGACAAAGGATTTACTCTTAACTTCCTTCACACAAATGGGTGAAGGAGGAACTAAATTGATCATTCCAAAATCAAAGTAGTGATACATTGACGTTCCTGAGCAGCCTCAACTCAATGGACTAAAGTCGAGATGACCTGAACATCTCCCAAAGGAATCACGCTTTGAAGTCTTCAGGAAGATCAAAGGCGTCAGCGATGATGTCACACTGGCTCACCTTGTCTGACATCAATATGTCACTGTGACATTGTCAGGTGCCTTCCTCATGTAGTGAGTATTTTGATGATATCTCTGTGACTCGAATAGGAAAATACAAAAGGACAACTTTGAAAAGAAAAGTCTGCCCTGGGTAATTAGCTTGATTTTGAAATCAAAAATCAGACTTATGACAAAGGATTTACTCTTAACTTCCTTCACACAAATGGGTGAAGGAGGAACTAAATTGATCATTCCAAAATCAAAGTAGTGATACATTGACGTTCCTGAGCAGCCTCAACTCAATGGACTAAAGTCGAGATGACCTGAACATCTCCCAAAGGAATCACGCTTTGAAGTCTTCAGGAAGATCAAAGGCGTCAGCGATGATGTCACACTGGCTCACCTTTTCTGACATCAATATGTCACTGTGACATTGTCAGGTGCCTTCCTCATGTAGTGAGTATTTTGATGATATCTCTTGACTCGAATAGGAAAATAAAAAAGGACAACTTTGAAAAGAAAAGTCTGCCCTGGGTAATTAGCTTGACTTTGAAATCAAAAATCAGACTTATGACAAAGGATTTACTCTTAACTTCCTTCACACAAATGGGTGAAGGAGGAACTAAATTGATCATTCCAAAATCAAAGTAGTGATACATTGACGTTCCTGAGCAGCCTCAACTCAATGGACTAAAGTCGAGATGACCTGAACATCTCCCAAAGGAATCACGCTTTGAAGTCTTCAGGAAGATCAAAGGCGTCAGCGATGATGTCACACTGGCTCACCTTGTCTGACATCAATATGTCACTGTGACATTGTCAGGTGCCTTCCTCATGTAGTGAGTATTTTGATGATATCTCTTGACTCGAATAGGAACATACAAAAGGACAACATTGAAAAGAAAAGTCTGCCCTGGGTAATTAGCTTGATTTTGAAATCCAAATTCAGACTTATGAAAAAGGATTTACTCTTACCCTCCTGAACACAAATGGGTGAAGGAGGAACTAAATTGATCATTCTAAAATCAAAGTAATGATACATTGACGTTGCAGAGCAGCCTAAACTCAATGGACTAAAGTCGAGATGACCTGAACATCTCTCAAAGGAATCACGCTTTGAAGTCTTCAGGAAGATCAAAGGCGTCAGCGATGATGTCACACTGGCTCACCTTGTCTGACATCAATATGTCACTGTGACATTGTCAGGTGCCTTCCTCATGTAGTGAGTATTTTGATGATATCTCTTGACTCGAATAGGAAAATAAAAAAGAACAACTTTGAAAAGAAAAGTCTGCCCTGGGTAATTAGCTTGACTTTGAAATCAAAAATCAGACTTATGACAAAGGATTTACTCTTAACTTCCTTCACACAAATGGGTGAAGGAGGAACTAAATTGATCATTCCAAAATCAAAGTAGTGATACATTGACGTTCCTGAGCAGCCTCAACTCAATGGACTAAAGTCGAGATGACCTGAACATCTCCCAAAGGAATCACGCTTTGAAGTCTTCAGGAAGATCAAAGGCGTCAGCGATGATGTCACACTGGCTCACCTTGTCTGACATCAATATGTCACTGTGACATTGTCAGGTGCCTTCCTCATGTAGTGAGTATTTTGATGATATCTCTTGACTCGAATAGGAAAATAAAAAAGGACAACTTTGAAAAGAAAAGTCTGCCCTGGGTAATTAGCTTGACTTTGAAATCAAAAATCAGACTTATGACAAAGGATTTACTCTTAACTTCCTTCACACAAATGGGTGAAGGAGGAACTAAATTGATCATTCCAAAATCAAAGTAGTGATACATTGACGTTCCTGAGCAGCCTCAACTCAATGGACTAAAGTCGAGATGACCTGAACATCTCCCAAAGGAATCACGCTTTGAAGTCTTCAGGAAGATCAAAGGCGTCAGCGATGATGTCACACTGGCTCACCTTGTCTGACATCAATATGTCACTGTGACATTGTCAGGTGCCTTCCTCATGTAGTGAGTATTTTGATGATATCTCTTGACTCGAATAGGAACATACAAAAGGACAACATTGAAAAGAAAAGTCTGCCCTGGGTAATTAGCTTGATTTTGAAATCCAAAATCAGACTTATGAAAAAGGATTTACTCTTACCCTCCTGAACACAAATGGGTGAAGGAGGAACTAAATTGATCATTCTAAAATCAAAGTAATGATACATTGACGTTGCAGAGCAGCCTAAACTCAATGGACTAAAGTCGAGATGACCTGAACATCTCTCAAAGGAATCACGCTTTGAAGTCTTCAGGAAGATCAAAGGCGTCAGCGATGATGTCACACTGGCTCACCTTGTCTGACATCAATATGTCACTGTGACATTATCAGGTGTCTTTCTCATGTAGTGAGTATTTTGATGATATCTCTTGACTCGAATAGGAAAATAAAAAAGAACAACTTTGAAAAGAAAAGTCTGCCCTGGGTAATTAGCTTGACTTTGAAATCAAAAATCAGACTTATGACAAAGGATTTACTCTTAACTTCCTTCACACAAATGGGTGAAGGAGGAACTAAATTGATCATTCCAAAATCAAAGTAGTGATACATTGACGTTCCTGAGCAGCCTCAACTCAATGGACTAAAGTCGAGATGACCTGAACATCTCCCAAAGGAATCACGCTTTGAAGTCTTCAGGAAGATCAAAGGCGTCAGCGATGATGTCACACTGGCTCACCTTGTCTGACATCAATATGTCACTGTGACATTGTCAGGTGCCTTCCTCATGTAGTGAGTATTTTGATGATATCTCTTGACTCGAATAGGAAAATAAAAAAGGACAACTTTGAAAAGAAAAGTCTGCCCTGGGTAATTAGCTTGACTTTGAAATCAAAAATCAGACTTATGACAAAGGATTTACTCTTAACTTCCTTCACACAAATGGGTGAAGGAGGAACTAAATTGATCATTCCAAAATCAAAGTAGTGATACATTGACGTTCCTGAGCAGCCTCAACTCAATGGACTAAAGTCGAGATGACCTGAACATCTCCCAAAGGAATCACGCTTTGAAGTCTTCAGGAAGATCAAAGGCGTCAGCGATGATGTCACACTGGCTCACCTTGTCTGACATCAATATGTCACTGTGACATTGTCAGGTGCCTTCCTCATGTAGTGAGTATTTTGATGATATCTCTTGACTCGAATAGGAACATACAAAAGGACAACATTGAAAAGAAAAGTCTGCCCTGGGTAATTAGCTTGATTTTGAAATCCAAAATCAGACTTATGAAAAAGGATTTACTCTTACCCTCCTGAACACAAATGGGTGAAGGAGGAACTAAATTGATCATTCTAAAATCAAAGTAATGATACATTGACGTTGCAGAGCAGCCTAAACTCAATGGACTAAAGTCGAGATGACCTGAACATCTCTCAAAGGAATCACGCTTTGAAGTCTTCAGGAAGATCAAAGGCGTCAGCGATGATGTCACACTGGCTCACCTTGTCTGACATCAATATGTCACTGTGACATTATCAGGTGTCTTTCTCATGTAGTGAGTATTTTGATGATATCTCTTGACTCGAATAGGAAAATAAAAAAGAACAACTTTGAAAAGAAAAGTCTGCCGTGGGTAATTAGCTTGACTTTGAAATCAAAAATCAGACTTATGACAAAGGATTTACTCTCAACTTCCTTCACACAAATGGGTGAAGGAGGAACTAAATTGATCATTCCAAAATCAAAGTAGTGATACATTGACGTTCCTGAGCAGCCTCAACTCAATGGACTAAAGTCGAGATGACCTGAACATCTCCCAAAGGAATCACGCTTTGAAGTCTTCAGGAAGATCAAAGGCGTCAGCGATGATGTCACACTGGCTCACCTTGTCTGACATCAATATGTCACTGTGACATTGTCAGGTGCCTTCCTCATGTAGTGAGTATTTTGATGATATCTCTTGACTCAAATAGGAACATACAAAAGGACAACATTGAAAAGAAAAGTCTGCCCTGGGTAATTAGCTTGATTTTGAAATCCAAAATCAGACTTATGAAAAAGGATTTACTCTTACCCTCCTTAACACAAATGGGTGAAGGAGGAACTAAATTGATAATTCTAAAATCAAAGTAATGATACATTGACGTTGCAGAGCAGCCTAAACTCAATGGACTAAAGTCGAGATGACCTGAACATCTCTCAAAGGAATCACGCTTTGAAGTCTTCAGGAAGATCAAAGGCGTCAGCGATGATGTCACACTGGCTCACCTTGTCTGACATCAATATGTCACTGTGACATTGTCAGGTGCCTTCCTCATGTAGTGAGTATTTTGATGATATCTCTGTGACTCGAATAGGAAAATACAAAAGGACAACTTTGAAAAGAAAAGTCTGCCCTGGGTAATTAGCTTGATTTTGAAATCAAAAATCAGACTTATGACAAAGGATTTACTCTTAACTTCCTTCACACAAATGGGTGAAGGAGGAACTAAATTGATCATTCCAAAATCAAAGTAGTGATACATTGACGTTCCTGAGCAGCCTCAACTCAATGGACTAAAGTCGAGATGACCTGAACATCTCCCAAAGGAATCACGCTTTGAAGTCTTCAGGAAGATCAAAGGCGTCAGCGATGATGTCACACTGGCTCACCTTGTCTGACATCAATATGTCACTGTGACATTATCAGGTGTCTTTCTCATGTAGTGAGTAGTCTGATGACATCTCTGTGACATCATTAGGAAAATAAAAAAAGACAACATTGAAAAGAAAAGTCTGCCCTGGGTAATTAGCAAGATTTTGTAATCCAAAATCAAGGTAATGAGAAAGGGGTTACACTTGCCCTCCTAAACTCAAATGGGTGGAGGAGGAACAAAACTGATCATTCAAAAATCAAAGTAATTACACTTTGATAGTGCTTAGCAACTTAAAGTCAAAGGACGAAAGTTGATATGACTTGAACATATCCCAAAGGAATCACGCTTTGAAGTCTTCAGGAAGATCAAAGGCGTCAGCGATGATGTCACACTGGCTCACCTTGTCTGACATCAATTTGTCACTGTGACATTGTCAGGTGCCTTCCTCATGTAGTGAGTATTTTGATGATATCTCTGTGACTCGAATAGGAAAATACAAAAGGACAACATTGAAAAGAAAAGTCTGCCCTGTGTAATTAGCTTGATTTTGAAATCCAAAATCAGACTTATGAAAAAGGATTTACTCTTACCCTCCTGAACACAAATGGGTGAAGGAGGAACTAAATTGATCATTCTAAAATCAAAGTAATGATACATTGACGTTCCTGAGCAGCCTATACTCAATGGACTAAAGTCGAGATGACCTGAACATCTCCCAAAGGAATCACGCTTTGAAGTCTTCAGGAAGATCAAAGGCGTCAGCGATGATGTCACACTGGCTCACCTTGTCTGACATCAATATGTCACTGTGACATTATCAGGTGTCTTTCTCATGTAGTGAGTAGTCTGATGACATCTCTGTGACATCATTAGGAAAATAAAAAAAGACAACATTGAAAAGAAAAGTCTGCCGTGGGTAATTAGCATGATTTTGTAATCCAATATCAAGGTAATGAGAAAGGGGTTGCACTTGACCTCCAAAACTCAAATGGGTGGAGGAGGAACAAAACTGAACATTCTAAAATCAAAGTAATTACACTTTGATAGTGCTTAGCAACTTAAAGTCAAAGGACTAAAGTTGATATGACTTGAACTTTTCCCAAAGGAATCACGCTTTGAAGTCTTCAGGAAGATCAAAGGCGTCAGCGATGATGTCACACTGGCTCACCTTGTCTGACATCAATATGTCACTGTGACATTGTCAGGTGCCTTCCTCATGTAGTGAGTATTTTGATGATATCTCTGTGACTCGAATAGGAAAATACAAAAGGACAACTTTGAAAAGAAAAGTCTGCCCTGGGTAATTAGCTTGATTTTGAAATCAAAAATCAGACTTATGACAAAGGATTTACTCTTAACCTCCTAAACACAAATGGGTGAAGGAGGAACTAAATTGATCATTCCAAAATCAAAGTAGTGATACATTGACGTTCCTGAGCAGCCTCAACTCAATGGACTAAAGTCGAGATGACCTGAACATCTCCCAAAGGAATCACGCTTTGAAGTCTTCAGGAAGATCAAAGGCGTCAGCGATGATGTCACACTGGCTCACCTTGTCTGACATCAATATGTCACTGTGACATTATCAGGTGTCTTTCTCATGTAGTGAGTAGTCTGATGACATCTCTGTGACATCATTAGGAAAATAAAAATAGACAACATTGAAAAGAAAAGTCTGCCCTGGGTAATTAGCATGATTTTGTAATCCAAAATCAAGGTAATGAGAAAGGGGTTACACTTGACCTCCTAAACTCAAATGGGTGGAGGAGGAACAAAACTGATCATTCAAAAATCAAAGTAATTACACTTTGATAGTGCTTAGCAACTTAAAGTCAAAGGACGAAAGTTGATATGACTTGAACATATCCCAAAGGAATCACGCTTTGAAGTCTTCAGGAAGATCAAAGGCGTCAGCGATGATGTCACACTGGCTCACCTTGTCTGACATCAATTTGTCACTGTGACATTGTCAGGTGCCTTCCTCATGTAGTGAGTATTTTGATGATATCTCTGTGACTCGAATAGGAAAATACAAAAGGACAACATTGAAATGAAAAGTCTGCCCTGTGTAATTAGCTTGATTTTGAAATCCAAAATCAGACTTATGAAAAAGGATTTACTCTTACCCTCCTGAACACAAATGGGTGAAGGAGGAACCAAATTGATCATTCTAAAATCAAAGTAATGATACATTGACGTTCCTGAGCAGCCTATACTCAATGGACTAAAGTCGAGATGACCTGAACATTTCCCAAAGGAATCACGCTTTGAAGTCTTCAGGAAGATCAAAGGCGTCAGCGATGATGTCACACTGGCTCACCTTGTCTGACATCAATATGTCACTGTGACATTATCAGGTGTCTTGCTCATGTAGTGAGTAGTCTGATGATATCTCTGTGACATCATTAGGAAAATAAAAAAAGACAACATTGGAAAGAAAAGTCTGCCCTGGGTAATTAGCTTGATTTTGTAATCCAATATCAAGGTAATGAGAAAGGGGTTGCACTTGACCTCCAAAACTCAAATGGGTGGAGGAGGAACAAAACTGAACATTCTAAAATCAAAGTAATTACACTTTGATAGTGCTTAGCAACTTAAAGTCAAAGGACTAAAGTTGATATGACTTGAACATTTCCCAAAGGAATCACGCTTTGAAGTCTTCAGGAAGATCAAAGGCGTCAGCGATGATGTCACACTGGCTCACCTTGTCTGACATCAATATGTCACTGTGACATTGTCAGGTGCCTTCCTCATGTAGTGAGTATTTTGATGATATCTCTGTGACTCGAATAGGAAAATACAAAAGGACAACTTTGAAAAGAAAAGTCTGCCCTGGGTAATTAGCTTGATTTTGAAATCAAAAATCAGACTTATGACAAAGGATTTACTCTTAACTTCCTTCACACAAATGGGTGAAGGAGGAACTAAATTGATCATTCTAAAATCAAAGTAATGATACATTGACGTTCCTGAGCAGCCTATACTCAATGGACTAAAGTCGAGATGACCTGAACATCTCCCAAAGGAATCACGCTTTGAAGTCTTCAGGAAGATCAAAGGCGTCAGCGATGATGTCACACTGGCTCACCTTGTCTGACATCAATATGTCACTGTGACATTATCAGGTGTCTTTCTCATGTAGTGAGTAGTCTGATGACATCTCTGTGACATCATTAGGAAAATAAAAAAAGACAACATTGAAAAGAAAAGTCTGCCCTGGGTAATTAGCATGATTTTGTAATCCAAAATCAAGGTAATGAGAAAGGGGTTACACTTGACCTCCTAAACTCAAATGGGTGGAGGAGGAACAAAACTGATCATTCAAAAATCAAAGTAATTACACTTTGATAGTGCTTAGCAACTTAAAGTCAAAGGACGAAAGTTGATATGACTTGAACATATCCCAAAGGAATCACGCTTTGAAGTCTTCAGGAAGATCAAAGGCGTCAGCGATGATGTCACACTGGCTCACCTTGTCTGACATCAATTTGTCACTGTGACATTGTCAGGTGCCTTCCTCATGTAGTGAGTATTTTGATGATATCTCTGTGACTCGAATAGGAAAATACAAAAGGACAACATTGAAAAGAAAAGTCTGCCCTGTGTAATTAGCTTGATTTTGAAATCCAAAATCAGACTTATGAAAAAGGATTTACTCTTACCCTCCTGAACACAAATGGGTGAAGGAGGAACCAAATTGATCATTCTAAAATCAAAGTAATGATACATTGACGTTCCTGAGCAGCCTATACTCAATGGACTAAAGTCGAGATGACCTGAACATTTCCCAAAGGAATCACGCTTTGAAGTCTTCAGGAAGATCAAAGGCGTCAGCGATGATGTCACACTGGCTCACCTTGTCTGACATCAATATGTCACTGTGACATTATCAGGTGTCTTGCTCATGTAGTGAGTAGTCTGATGATATCTCTGTGACATCATTAGGAAAATAAAAAAAGACAACATTGGAAAGAAAAGTCTGCCCTGGGTAATTAGCTTGATTTTGTAATCCAATATCAAGGTAATGAGAAAGGGGTTGCACTTGACCTCCAAAACTCAAATGGGTGGAGGAGGAACAAAACTGAACATTCTAAAATCAAAGTAATTACACTTTGATAGTGCTTAGCAACTTAAAGTCAAAGGACTAAAGTTGATATGACTTGAACTTTTCCCAAAGGAATCACGCTTTGAAGTCTTCAGGAAGATCAAAGGCGTCAGCGATGATGTCACACTGGCTCACCTTGTCTGACATCAATATGTCACTGTGACATTGTCAGGTGCCTTCCTCATGTAGTGAGTATTTTGATGATATCTCTGTGACTCGAATAGGAAAATACAAAAGGACAACTTTGAAAAGAAAAGTCTGCCCTGGGTAATTAGCTTGATTTTGAAATCAAAAATCAGACTTATGACAAAGGATTTACTCTTAACTTCCTTCACACAAATGGGTGAAGGAGGAACTAAATTGATCATTCCAAAATCAAAGTAGTGATACATTGACGTTCCTGAGCAGCCTCAACTCAATGGACTAAAGTCGAGATGACCTGAACATCTCCCAAAGGAATCACGCTTTGAAGTCTTCAGGAAGATCAAAGGCGTCAGCGATGATGTCACACTGGCTCACCTTGTCTGACATCAATATGTCACTGTGACATTATCAGGTGTCTTTCTCATGTAGTGAGTAGTCTGATGACATCTCTGTGACATCATTAGGAAAATAAAAAAAGACAACATTGAAAAGAAAAGTCTGCCCTGGGTAATTAGCATGATTTTGTAATCCAAAATCAAGGTAATGAGAAAGGGGTTACACTTGACCTCCTAAACTCAAATGGGTGGAGGAGGAACAAAACTGATCATTCAAAAATCAAAGTAATTACACTTTGATAGTGCTTAGCAACTTAAAGTCAAAGGACGAAAGTTGATATGACTTGAACATATCCCAAAGGAATCACGCTTTGAAGTCTTCAGGAAGATCATGATGTCACACTGGCTCACCTTGTCTGACATCAATTTGTCACTGTGACATTGTCAGGTGCCTTCCTCATGTAGTGAGTATTTTGATGATATCTCTGTGACTCGAATAGGAAAATACAAAAGGACAACATTGAAAAGAAAAGTCTGCCCTGTGTAATTAGCTTGATTTTGAAAT